>CM028360.1:54011478-54496335 GCA_016618105.1 Dendrobium huoshanense | reverse complement strand
AATCAAATCCAAATAAAACCTGAAATAATCAAATGATTTCCAATCGTGACATGCTTATGGTCAAATTGAGCGGCTTGACGAGAAAAATATGACGAGCCCTAGTATTACGAAATTCAGATATCACTAAGACATTCAAATGCTGATGTGGAGTTAATAGTTCCTAATGTTGTGAAGTTCAATAACTTGGTCTAATGAGGATTTTTTTAACATGATGCAAAACACCTTGGTTATCGGTGTTGTGGTTGGTATTGAGGTTTTTGATGTTCCTGTTGATGCTTTGGTTGTGCCTGTTATTGTGCTTGATCATCATATCTAAGATGTTAATGGAATTGAGGTGCCTTTGTCTATTGATGTGCCAGTTGCACCTACTTGCGCTAACTCTTGCTTACTTAATTTGGTAACTAGTCCTATTGTATCCCCAAATTCTAATGTTGATACTAGTAATGATGAAAACTGAGTGTTCTGATGATTATGTTCCTTTGGACCCTAGAGACAGTGAATGTGATCCTTCTGCGAGTGGGATTTTGACTCCTAATTGTTGTGAGGGTGCTAGTGTTTTTGTTCTTAAAGGTGATGATATGGCAGGAAAATCAGGAATGGTTGATGTTCCCATATATGTTCTCTCTAATGATTATTTGCGAGCTCATCTAACTTGTTATGCGATGAATTTTGAGGTCATGCATGGTGATTGGTTGAATGATGATCTTTCTTCAATTGTTGGGGAGGGGTTTGATGAGAATGCCTCCGATTTTGATGTGAGTATTCTTCAAATTGCTGATGTTGGTCTTCCTGTTAAAAAAAGTAAGCAAAAAAATGTAAATAGAAGAAGAAATGAATTTCCCATCTCGATTCAGTTTTGCTACTGTCTCTTCTTCTTTCCCAACTATGTTCTTTTCTATTGCTTGCGGTTTGCTTTGCTTATGTTTTATCTGATGACTGTTGGTTTGTTTCGGGCAATAATGATGAAGCTTAGTTGTACTATCTCCTGGACCTTTCTTGTTGGCAATCTTAGTGGCCTTTTTATAGTTTGGGAATTGTGGCTCCGTGCTCTTGGTTTGCTGCCTCCAATGGAGGACCCCTGCTTGGCTTGGGATGGGTATGCGTTGCCTCCTGAGTCTGGATCGTTTCATATGTTTAGTTTATATTTTGACTTACACTTTGTTGTGTGACTTGATTTTTTGACTCATTAGGATTATCTCTTCTCATGTATTGTTGCTCTTGGTAGCATTAGCGAGCCCTATGATTTTTTTGAACTTGTATCCTCTTCTTGAATAAAATGGAAGCATTTTTAGGTTAAAAAAATTAAATAATTAAGACATTCAAATGCCTAGTAAATAGTTTGCGATCAAGGAGATCAATATCGGTCGTCCATTCAAATCACTCCCAACTTACCATTGGTCTCTCACCTATTTACTGGTCATGCCACTCTTAGAAAATTATAAATAGACTGCTCATTTCTCATAGAAAGGGAGCCCAAGCAACGAAGAGAAGAAAGATAGAGAAACTACAGTTCTCTTGCCACTAAACTCCTCCTCGACCACCATCGAACAACTAACCATTACAGGAATAACATCGGGCTTCTACTCGGCCACCGACTATTGCCGGAATTCCTCCCGGCAAGGCCATCAACTAACGAAGAACTTCTGTCCGACCACTGACTCTCGTCGGATTTTCACCTGACCACCAGTTGGCGTCGGTCTTCCTCCTAGCCACAAACTGACGCCGGATTTCTGCTTGACCACCTAACATCACTGAATTTTTGTTCGATCTCCATTCATCGCTAGATTTCAACCCAACAGTTGGCTATTGTAATCTGATTGTGCTCAATTTCAATGATGGATAAGTCACTTGTAATTTATTTAAACACTAGTGAAATCATTTCAACTAGGCGTGACCCCGTGATTTTTCTCTTCATGGTTTTCAACGTAAAAAAATTTGGTGTTTCTTTTTGCTATGTTTGTGTGATTGACACTCATATAATGCTAAGACGTAACGTCTTTCATACTTTACTGTCATGAATACTCGAGCCTGCAACAATTATAAACAATTATTATTTATTTTTAACATTTTAGAAATTATTTTGATGCGAAATATTCGACAATAACAAGTGAGAAAAAATAACTTTGATGGGGCGTGTTGTAGTATGCATTGTTGTCATAGGAGAAGCAAAGGGAAATTGAGAATGATAGGGTTCACATCTGCTAATGCTAATTAAAGAAATTATTTATAATAAAACAGAAATCTATAGTTAAAAATAGATTAAAGATCTGTTTGGTACAACTATAGTGTTTTATAAAGTTGATTGTGAATTTATTATTACAAAAACAACTTCGTCACTATAGTTATCTATCACAGAAATTTATAAAAAACAACGAGAAAATAGCGATCAACCAAAATTTTGGTCATTGTCTGAAAAGCAATGCTTTATAAAGTTGATTGCGACTTGTTGTGGAATAAAATTTTATTTGATTGACATAAATATGAGAACAAAATTTGAATTGAAAATTTTAAAAATTAAGTTCAAGATCACTCCAACTCCGATTTCAATAGGCTTATAATCGTCTGAATGTCTTGGCGAGACAAATCCATCAACAATTGATCAAGTGATTTGATCTAATTCCATATAAGCACAAACCAAAGACTCGAAATATTATTAAATTTTTTTGCATATATTGAAGGATGAATGGTCTCCAATTTTCTTGTGGTTATAGTAAAATCATGCGGATCAACGATACATATTCAATGAGCCTAAAATTATTTAATTATAACTTCCCTAACGATCTAAAAAATTTACGTGCTTATAATAAAAACAAATGGATCGACGAGATGAATTCTACGAGCCTAATATCATTTCATTTTAATTTCATTAAGCACTCAAATTATTGAAACTCAACTTGGTTTGTTGTTTGATTGCTTTGAAACCAAAATGTCTTGGGTTGAAGTATCGCCACCAATGACCGACTTTTATCATCTATTTTTTGTCGCTTATGATGAACATCCAGCTCTGTTATGAGACTTCAACAATTCGTCTGTGAATTTACGATCTTTGTTGCTTTTACAATAGAATCAGAATATTTTTCTTAGATTTATGTAATGTGATCATTATAAAAAAGTCGCCAACCAACGTTTTCAAAAGACGAAGAAATTTTCTCAGAGCAATTCTATGAGCATTTTTGCAAACAAATGTAGAATTCTAAAATAGATTTTCCCTTTCAAATTTTACTTGTTAGAGAATTTACATACATACCATAAATTTTTTATGTAATTATATAACTAACACCAAATATTTAAATTATATAAAAAATGAAATTATTATTAAATTATGTAAAATAGAATGTATATTTTTATGCATATATTTCGATGTGATTTAGACAGTAAATTGATATAAAAATAAACATACAAATTTAAATGTTATATGTGCAAATATTTAATTGTATGTAAATTCACCCTACTTTTTATAGAAAAAGAAATAGACTAAACAGGGGGCAAACTTGATGTAGTTGGGTTGGGCCTTAATTAAAGTACAATAGTGGGCCCATTTTATGGATCTCAAAAGATTTTGCTATGGGCCAACTTGCACATGGAACATATTAACGTTCATTTAAAACATGCCTCTTTTCTTTACCACATACATGTACTCGATCAAAGAGATTTTAGAAGAAAATGTAATGACAATAAAAAATTTAGAATAATAAAGTTTTTAATTATTTTTTGTATAACTTATGCTTCGTTTGGGACGGCTTTTTTATTGCTTTCTAAAACAGAGTTTTAGTACAAAAATAAAAAAATTGTGTACTAAAACTCTGTTTTAGAAAGCAGTAAAAAAGTCGTCCCAAACGAAGCCTTAGTGTGTATAAAATGCGTATTATGTGTAAGAAGGTGATTGGCTAGTATATATATATTTTGCTTCCCATAATATAAACATGATGTTTAAAATGAGTTAAGTTAATGAGTGCAAGTATCCATAATTTTAAAGATAGTTAGTTGATCGCTCTCAATTAAGACATATAAGATTAAGGCTTTGCTTGGGACGGCTTTCTTACTGCTTCTTAAAGCAACCTTTTAGAGCAAAAACTAAAATTTTTGTACTATACATCTATAACTCTATTTTAGAGTTAAATGGTAAGCATAGTCGTTGCATGGCTGATTTGCCAAATTCTCCTATTGATCCAAATTTAAATAACCTTTTCAAAAGTATTGGGGACAAGTATAATATTATGAGCACTGCGTCGTCTTCTTGGTTGGCTCAAAGAGCTAAAACTAAGTGGCTCGTTTATGGGAAAGATGATCTGAGATTCCTATATGCTCATATCAAAGCAAGAAATAACAGTAATGCATTGAAATAAATCACTGCTCCTTTAGGATGCTTTGTTAAACATGAGGATATTGCTGAGGTTATTATTGAACATTTCAAAGATCTTTTTAAGTATCCTAAACCGGTTAAAGAGGATAATTATAACATTCATGTGGGTAATAGTATTCCTTCTCATATGGTTAGCTCGCTGTCGGTTCCATTCACTTATGATGAAATAAAACCGGTTCTTTAATATGGTCACTCTTGCTCAGCCCTAGGTCCTGATGGTTTTACTTTTGATTTTTATAAAAAGACTTGGCATGTCATTGAGTTTTATTTGTGCAAGGAGGTTAAAAGTTATTTTTATGCAGGTCATTTATCTAAAAGAGCAAATGCTTCGACTATTACTCTTATTCCTAAAGGTACTCATACTTATAATATTAATGATTTCAGGCTGATCTCTCTGTGAAATGTCTTTTATAAAATTGTGGCTAATAGAATTAAAGCCATTTTACCTTTCATTATTCATAAAAGCCAAACTGGATTCATTTATAAGAGGAGCACTACTGATAATATAATGCTTGCCTTTGAAGTTCTTAAAGAATTTAAATTTTATCATAATCTTTTTTCTGCCAAGCTGGATATTATGAAGGCTTTTGATACTGTTTCTCGAGTCTTCATTTTAAGTAGGATGAGGCAAAATGGTTTTCCGAATATTTTTATCAATTGGGTTAAAGGTTATATTTTTGATGTGCACTTTTCTTTTTTCTTGAATGGTTCTCTAGAGGGGTTTTTCAATTCTTCATCCGGTTTAAGACAATGATGTATATTATATCCCTTGCTATTATGCTTAGTGATGAATGCCTTATCTTGCATAATGACATCTGACTCCTTACATAACAAGTTGGCTAGTTTTAAATTGAAAGGTCAAGCATTCAATCACCTTATGTATGCAGATGTTTTTTTTTTGGTATTTGGTAAAGCCTCGGCACAAAATGTTTTATATTTGAATAATATTCTGAGCGACTTTGCTGATGCTTCAGGTTTGATGATAAATACTTCCAAGAGTTCTATTATTTTCACTGTAACTGTTCAAGAAGCTTCTCAGTTTTGCCTCAAAGCTAGCATATGGAAGCAATTTGAACAGATAAAAGGAAAGATTTCTGGAATGTTTTGTTGCAAATTTCTAAATGTTTGCAGCATCATTGGAGATTGGTTGCTGAATGCTGAGGATGAGTTTACGTCTGGCTGATGTTTCAGTTTCACTGTTGTTTGGTTTCTATTTTTTTCTGTCATTCATGTTGTTCTGCTTGACCTTTTATTTTGTTTTCTTTTTCCCTGTTGTTAGCTGTTTTATTTGGTTTGATTTCAGACTTGATGTATTGTATTTCTACTTTTGATTATTAATAGATGGGCTTTGCCTCTATTTACCTGAATTTTTTTTTTGTACTAAAAAACTAATTCAAGAAGCAGTAAGAAAGCCGTCCCAAACAATACTTCAGGTATTTGATTTGAGCTTATTTGGACTCGAATTAGATCATTTTTAATGTCTTTATATTGTATCAAATTTCATGCTCCCCTTACTTTTTGCTTCCCAATTTTTACTTATAAATAAAAAGGCTTTCATTATAAAAAATAATAATTTCTTATAGACAACAAAATAGTATGATAGTAATATCACTTTATCTTCTATTTTTTCTCTTTTTTATATAAAATGTGATATGAAAGTCCCCAACTATGGAGGATTTACATATATACCACTTTATTTCATGTTATTTACATATCTAACACCTAAATTTTAATATTACATTTCTATCAACCATTGATGCATGAAATGAAATATTAAAGTTTATAGGGTGGCATGGCGATAAGAATGAAATATATGAGTGATATATTTGATATTAAAATTTTATATAAACAGTAGAAATGTAATATTAAAATTTTCTACTATTTATATAAAATTTTAGGCGATGTATAAATAATATGAAATAAAATGATATTAATGTAAATCCCCCAACTATAAACATATAAAGTCAAGCATATAACTTTCATTGCCCTCCAGCGAAGAAGCCAACTCATAGCATTAATTCACATGTTTCTGCTACCAAACGCGTTGACAGCTCTACAAGTCCACAGTTCTAAGGCTTTACGCATTCTGAAAAAAAACAAAAACAAAAACTAATAGAACATGGGTAGGATAAGATAGATTTATCCGTCCAGCTTTCATTTGTCTGACACGTTTAAGCAGAAAGAGGGAATAGTTTAAGAGTAACCAAACTGAGAAAGATGAAATTAAAGTTTCGATTAGTACTAGAAAGCAGCTTTAAGAAATAATAAGAAAGCCGTCCCAAACGAAGTCTAAGATGACTTTCTAACTGTTTGTTAAAGTAGCTTTGTTGTGCTAAAAAGCTACTTTAAGAAACAGTAAGAAAGCCGGCCCAAACGAAGCCTAAGAGTTGTATGTATCAAGCCACAATCCTCCTTGAGCAAGAGCTTTCAACACTAAGATTTTATTTGGAATAGCTTTTTTAATGTTTTGATTTTCAGACTGCAATGATAATTTATATTTGGCAACTATTTTTTCATTGCTTTTAAAAAAAAATTGTACTAAAAAGTTACTTTCTATAACAACTTTTAAAAATTACAATAACTTTTGAAAGCAATAAGAAAACCGTTTCAAACAAAACTTAAGAATTTGACATAGAGTGTCTACTCAGTCATGTGGAGGAGCCATTGTGGGAGTGCTTCATTCTTAAAATTTGATTATGGTTAGATTAACGACTTTGATACAAAAAATTAGACTAATTGCTAATAGTAGTTAGGAGAAACACAACTTTTTATTCAAATGTGTTTATCAAGACCAAACATGATGATTGTAGAGAATAATAAGGAAATCAAGCACAACAAGAAGAAACTATCATTTATAATATTTGGCCCAAGCATTTGAATATGTTCATAAAGAGGGGAGAGTCAATTTATTATAAAGATGTCACAAATTAAAAAAAAAAAAATTAAGTACAAGATGACACACGATAAGTCATCCAGAATGGACTTGATCAAACATGAATCTCAATGCATAGTTGAATTGGAAACTTACAAATTCAATTTCAGGATCATCTGAACTTTGGTTACAACGTCAAATTGGCCATCACAACGAGATTAATTCAAAGACACCAAAATTTATCCAAGCAAATGATATACAAATCTTGTGCACAACAAAATCGAGTGTTTCAATGAGACTAATCTAACTACTTTAAAATTATCTAATTACGAGTCTAACATCATTAAAGCACTTAAATGCTAAAAGAGCAGTCTATGATAAAGGGAATTAATACAAGTTGTTCGATGGTGTGATCCAAATTTTGGCTATATTTATGAAGCATGTTACTTCAAAAAATCTATAAATATACTCTCACTCTTTATATGAAAGGTGAAAGGGGGAGAATTGGGGGTTTGGACCTTGACTTGAGATTCAAAAGAACTTAGTAGTTTGAAGAATCTTGAAGCTCCACCTGAGTACCATTGTTGAACCAATGCTTAAGCACTGTCGTTAAACCACCACAAAACAGCATCACTCTAAAAAATATATAAATAAACCTCTATTCTTTACATGAAAAGGAGAAACTAAGCACTTGGACCTTAGCTTGAAATTTAAGAGATTCTCCACTCGAGCATCACCATCTAACCAGTGCCAGAGTGCCAACATTAAACTACCTCTAGACTAGCACCTGAACGCTGCTATCAAATCACTAACAAACTATCGTCACCAGGCCACCTCCATATTGCCATTGTTAGACCATGGTCCAAACGCCATCATTAGACCATCATCATACTACCACCGTACGACCACCATCACCTCACTTTGGTCCTCTGACCACCATCACATGACTTCGGTTCTTCGACCGTTGTTGCTCGATTGCAGCCCATTAAACCCTTCACCCAACTATGATCCTCCAACCTCAGTCACCCGTCTACGATCCCCCGACCACGAACCTCTGACCATCATCGCCTGACTAGAACATTTCGATCATCGTCACCAACTACAGTCATTCGGACATTGTCGCCCGACTATGGTCCTCTGACCACAATTGTCTAATGATGATCCAACAACTAATGTCACCCGACTACAATCTTCTGACCACAATTACCCGACTACGATACTCTAATCTCTAGTCCTCTAACAATTATTGTCAGGCTACATCGACCCCTACTAAATTTGTTACATATCATCGGTAACAATATCAAAACATGCTATCTCTTATAATATCGATGTTCATTGTCGATATAAACTTTGACTCCCAACATAGGCACCAAGATTTATGCTGAATTTTTTAATTTATGTTCACCCCTCCTTAAAGGAGTTTAACCAAACACATAAATAAATGATGTCCTAAATATAGCTCCCATGACACAAGGCTCTTCCAGCTTCAATCATGTAATATGTTAAATACATAGTATGTTTACTACATTATATCAAAATATCTTACCATGAGGAAATATATCCTTTGTAAATGATAACGAATAATAGTTGGGTTCAGATCAAAACCTAAAGAGATTCAGGTAGTGAAAGAAGAGGTAGCCATTGATGCTTTCCATAAGCATAAACTCAAATCACAACCAAAACACTTTCAAATGTTTGTTACATTCTCATATACATGTTGCAGATTTTCTTCATGCAACTTTATAGATATTCAAATAATGGATAGATGATAGTAAGAACTAAGAAAGAAATGGTTGATATAAGAAAGCTATACTTAGGTTTCGTTTGTGACGGCTTTTTTACTGGTTCGTAAAGCGGCTTTTCAGTATAAAAATTTTAATTTTTTTACTAGAAAGCTGCTTTAAGAAGCAGGAAGAAAGTCATCCCAAACGAAACCTTAGATTTCTGAACTGAAATTAAACAAGCAAAGAAACAAACATCAATGATTCTCACCTTCCCTTAGGATTCATGATCTGGGAGAAGACGGCACTGGGCGTGAGCCCATCGGAATCCTCACTATTGACGCTCCGACCGCCAATGCTCACTGCACTGGATGTCATTGTTGTCGTCGTTGTCATCGAAGTATCCATTACTGGATCATCCACAACCTTCTTCCCACCACCCACCATGAGTGGTGTTGCTTCCCCATCAGACATTCCACAACTCATCAATTCTCCATTGCTCTCCTCAGCACTCTCCTGCATCTGCAGCGCAAACTCGAGGTTCCACAGCACATCCCCCATGGCCGGTCGATCTATGCTGTTATCCGACACACACTTCTCCGCCGTCTCCGCAAACTTCTTAAAGCATTCTGGAGCAATCTTTCCCTTGAGATATGGATCCATTATTTGATCAAGAATTCCCTTCTTTTGGCAATGGCGCGCCCATTCAGCAAGACTAACTTGTTCCTTAGGCAGACTTGGATTCAGCACAGGCCTTGCACAGAGAGCCTCAAATAACACAACACCAAATGAATAAACATCAGATTTATCTGTAAGTTGCTGCCTTCTAAAGTACTCAGGATCAAGATATCCAAAGCTACCCTTCACCACTGTGCTCACATGAGTGTTATCAAGAGTAGGACCTGTCTTTGACAAACCAAAGTCTGAAACTTTAGCAACCCATTTTTCATCAAGCAAAATGTTGGTAGTCTTCACATCTCGATGGATAATGGTGTGCTTGGCGCCGGTGTGAAGGTAATGTAGCCCACGGGCTGCGCCGATACAGATACCCAACCGCTCTTTCCACGGCAATGGCGGCTTTTGAGTCTTATAAAGGTGCTCTCGAAAGGTTCCATGGGCCATGTAGTCATAGACAAGGATCATCTCCTGGTTCTCCTCGCAGTAACCGATCAAAGATACTAAATGTCGATGTCTGAGTTTTGAGAGCATCTCAATCTCAGTTTGGAATTCATGAACACCTTGGCCTGACATTGGGTTCCCTCGCTTTATCGCGACTTTTGTTCCATCATCAATCTCTCCTTTGTAAACCTTTCCAAAGCCCCCTACACCAAGTAGAAGCTCCTCATCAAATCCATTTGTGGCTGCTTTGATCTCAGAAAAGGAGAAATGGCGACAAAGGTTGGATGGGAGGGAGGCAGTGTAGCTTCCAGTTGTGTTTGTCTTTGCTGATCCAGCTGAGTGAGAGTTTCCATATAATGAAATGGGAAGCCAGCCTGAAAAGCCGTCGCTCGCACTGGAATCCTTTCCTTCATTCTTCTTCCTTCGACGGCAAATCAAAACTGCAAAGTAACAAATTGCAAGGAAAACTACAGAACCAATGACACCACCAACAATCCCAGGAATCTTACTAGACTTGGAGAAGTCCTTTTTAACCAAAATTCTATCAAGTTCAACATCTGGCTGTGGCAGAAAGTCAGGATTCGGCCCAGCAAGACTGTTGTTAGTATTCTGCAGTTTAAAAACTTCAATTCCATTCAAGATTGAATCGTAAAACTGAGATTTTGATTGAGTATTTGGGTGAAGAGCAAGCCATAAATCCATCATTCCAGAGCCTGAAGTGATCACAACATAATCTTCATGAACTGGCTTGCCAATCCCACCACTCCAACCAATAACATCAGCTTCTATTTGTGCAGTTTGGTTGTTAAGATAGATATTAAAAACCCTCTGGTTAATCTTCGTGATTGGGTACTGAATTTCACAGAAGTGAAGTCGAACGAGGTAGAAGAACCCAGCGTCAACAGACAAAATCCAGCTCAAGTTGTAGTTCAGATTGATTGTAGCAGAAGGTCCCATTGACCTCGCCGTTGAGTACACATCAACAGGAGCTATGTCCTCAGAGAGGGAGTTTGAGTACTCAATTGTAACATTGGGATCCGCAGAGTAAGTTACGCCAAATCCAGCTCCATTGATGTAAGGTGAATCGTCTGCCCAAGAGCGAAACAAGCCGGAATCCGCCGTCGGAGATATCGCCTGACCGCCGACGTTGAGACGATAAACCGTCTGCATCGCCCAATCACCCGCGATTGGGAACTGAGTTGGAGAACTGCCACCGGTGACCAACAGGGGAGTGGGTGAAGAGAAGATGTCGGGCATGGAGACGATTTCAATACCATTGATGAAAGCAAAGGAGTTTGTATAGTTGTTTGAAGGAGTAAAGGTGAGATTGAGGGCAGGAGATGAGACATTGAGGGAGTATTCTCGGATAAGGTAAACAAAGTTGAGAGCTTGGGCGGTTTGATAAGCGGAGAAATTTTGCAGGAGGGTGATTGGGCCGGCGGTGACGGAGAAGATGGCGGAAGAAGCGGCGTGGCCGGAGTAGTTGGAAGGGTAGAAGTAGAGGCGGAGGAACTTGCGGCCGGGGCCGAGGGGGAAGGAGTAGGTGTAGGGGGAGGTGAAGAGGCGGGCGGTGAGGTAAGGGTATTGAGGAACGGAGGAATCCTGATCTGAAGCTGTGGAGCTGATGAAGTTTTGTGACGGAGGAGAGTACTTGGAGCCGGTGTCGCCGTCCCATGTACGGTTGTTGGAGTCTGTGTGCTGGCCAGATTCGCCGCAGTCGAGGAGGATGTAGTCGGGGGGGACAAAGGGGGAGTTGACTGCGCTGCCGCCAGAGTCGGCGGCGACGGCAGCGCAGATGGAGGAGGAGAAGAGGAGGGAGAGGAAGAAGGGGAGGAGTGGCGGCGGCGTCTTCATTGACGGTTTTGGTGAGTCGATCTGCTCACGTTGGAGAGATCGATTGGAATTTTGTGAATGCGGGTAAATTAAAGTAGATCTCTAGCTAAAAAATTGGATCGAGCGAGATTAATACGAGCATTAAAGGTTAAAAAAAAGAGGCTTTAAGATAGAACTAAAAGATTCGAGAAGAATAGGAGCGTTACAGTGAAAACAAAAACGGATCTTTTAAGATAAAACTACAGCGATCGAGAGGTATAAAAGCATTACACAGCTGCAAAATAAGAATTTTACGATAGAACTGAATCGATCGCGACGAATAGAGTGAAAAAAAATCCAAACTTTGAAGAAGACAGAAATGTACCAAGTAGCGTAGAGGAGAGCCGGCAGCGGAGTTGAAGAGAGCGGGAGAAGGAAGAAGAAGGAGCTGAAAGTTTCGTGCTAATTAAGCGGATTGTTTGGCTTAATCAATGGAAGAACGTGGGATTTCATTAAATAATTTAGCTCCTTGGTGTTTATATTACATAAAAGAGCATTCTTTGATGAATGACGCGTATTTGGTGCTGAGCTGGGGGCAGGAGGAGGAGAAGATTGGGCGTATTGAGGAACTGAAGGACAGTTGGATCCAGGAAGTCGGTTACAGGTGCGATGAGATTAGGTGTATTGAGCAACTCCAGCCGTCAGATTTGGTCGATCCTGGATTGTTTGATTGAGGTGGTGGTTGTGGGCCGTCGGATCGACGTGTGATGGTGGCTGGAATTTCTTGTAGATTCTCAGAATACAGGTTCTGCCTAACCCGAATGGACCCGATTTAGCCCAGGCTTTATTTGAAACAAATTTCTTTTTTACTTTTTAAACAACTTTCTCATATAAAAATTTATATTTCAACAAAATTTTTGTACTAAATAGCTATTTTAAAAAACAATAAAAAAATTTATCACAAACAAAATCTCACTTTATAAAGCAATGTTCAAAGGCTTCTTATAGTAACTCATATGATATTGAAGTGGAAATTAGTTTGATGCTCGCAAAGTAACAACCAATTCTTGTATATACTATCTTGTGACTTTATTTTCTTTTTCTTTTTTTTAGGAAATAGAAGAAAACTATGGATTGACCTTTTTTTTAGAAAAAAGTTACAAAATTTTATATACCCATATCCATTAGGGTTTACTTAATTGTATTAGAACTAAGTATTGATGTTAGCTATTATAGCATCTAGAAGGTTCATAGGTTTCTTTGTAATTAAACAAACCATTGTATAACTGCCGAGCTCTATATAAAGAGCAGCTAGCATCTTGTAATAGGTAACTAAGAAATACAAAAATATCATTTGCTCTTCTTCTTCTCTGTACATCTTTTTCTCTTCTTTATGTATCTTCATCTTCTACATGGTATCAGGAAATGGCTTCGATCCTCAGCCATGACTGATTCCGCCTCTGCAAGTCTTAAAGAACGAAGCACCAGCTAGACGTTCGATGAAGCAACGATCTCGGAAAACCTCAAATTCGTAGTCTCTAATCTCCGGAATCTCGTTTCCTCACCTCTTACTCCGGACAACTTCATCATATGGAAATCACAGATCCTAAAAACACTGCGTGCCAACGGTTTCCTGAAGTTTCTTGATCTCAAGATCTCCCTCCATCTCAGTTCGTGCAAAATCAAGATGGCTCGTCCGCGGTCAATCCATTATACTCGCAATGGATGCAAACAGATCAAAATCTTTCTGCGTCCATATGCTCCACAATATCTTCCTCCATCCTCCCGTACGTCATATCTCTTGACTCTACGGCTGAGGTTTGGTCGGCGCTTGAAACCTGTTGACCTCGTTTTTCGCTCGAGCACCTTCGATCGGCTTAGTTAGATTTCGTCGAATTTCATCGGCATGACTAAGTCGAACTGTTTCGAGCCCAAATTGACCCAATTTTTGACATGGAATTGAGCCCGGTCTTAGCCTGAATCTGAGTCTAACCAGCTCATTTTGATTTAAATAAATTCCAATATACTTTTGGCTTAATTTGAATCAATTCCTAAATCAAGTAATAGCATCGAATGGCTCCGATTTCCAAAAAAAAAAAAAAGCCTAAGTCGATCGTTGCCCGTGGCCGCAGGGCCTTTTTCGGGGTTTTTCGAGCGAAGCAAAAGGTAGAGAGACGTTAGAAGGTGGGGACGAGGCCTCCGGCTAGGTCATTCTCACGGTGCCCGATCTCTCTCCCTCTGGCTCTCAGTCGCACCCTCTCGATTCCAAGAGCCGAACTCCTCTCTTCTCCCTCTCCCTCTCTCGCGCGAGCCAGGGAAGATCGAACCCGAGCTCCTTGCTGCCGCTCCAGTTCGCGAACTCCGAGCAAGGCTGAAGCCCGTCCGACCCCAGGTAGGGTCGAACCCCTTCGGCGAACTGTACCGACGCCAGCCCCTTTGTCTCCTTTGGGTCGGACAAGGCTGGCTCCTTGCTCCCATCGAGCCAAAGCCCCTCTCTTTCACGTGGATGTTGAAGCCCCTCCGGCGCCGTCCAGCCCAAGGTCGAAGCTTCTCCTTGGACGTCGTCTAGTCCTGGCTGCCGGCTCTCCCTCTCAATTTTCTCTGTTTGGAAGCTCATGGGCGAAACTCCTCTCCCTTTTCAGCTCCCATCTCTCTTGTTTGTGTACCCCAATGAGGCCGACGCCTAGCCCTCATCTGAAGCAGCCCAGGTCGCGACCTCCCATTGCCCTAACCTTTTGTCTGTTCAGGATCAAACGGACAAGTTGTGCCCTCCTTGTTCTGTCTGATTCGAACAGAGAAATCACCTAGGAGTGGTCGATCTCCCTTTTGTCTCCGTGCCAAAGCAGCTCAGTACGCCAACCTCTCATCCGTTCATAGGTTCTTCTTCCCCCACCTAATCCTTATCTTTATTTCTCTATATCCGTTGTTCTCTTCATTAAAAAAGAGGTCTGTTGTTTTCTATCTTTTCTATTCCAGATGATTCCTAATGTTTCGATTCTTACACCAAGCAATCATGATCTGATGACATAAGCAATGCATTATCTCTTTTATACTTGCCATCACGTTTTGATTTTTAATGAAATCATGCTCTGATGACATCAACCCTGCATCACCCCCTGTGTATTTTGTGTCTAAGTGTCAGTAAAGCAAAAATCCATTTATGCATTCTTACACAATTTTGGCTGGATGTTAAAAAAAATCATTCTAAAAAAGAAAAAAAGAAGAAGAAGAAGAAGAAGATAATAACATTTGAATGATTTTAGTCTCCAGTACAATGTTAATGAAGTAATTATTATTTTCTGCATAATTTCTTCAACAAAATTTATTTGTTTTGATAATGATGTTTTATGATTTCCTTTAAAAAATGATAAAAAAAAATCTCTTGCTTTATAACATGTTTATTTAGAGCAAATGCTGGTAATAGTTTGTATAAAATATTCATAAATCCTCATCGCCGTATGGTTTTCGATTGACTAGAGAGTTTGTTCTCTATTAATCGTTATGTATTTGAAAAATTAATTTATCATCTTCACTCATGCATTGTCTTTTGAGCATCTAAATAGATGTAAATCTTGATATTAGATGTAAATCTTGATATTAGATCTCTGATTGACGTACAGATAAATATATCATAATTAACATAAAAAGGGGTATTTCTATGTTCAAATATAATTTTATTTAAGGATTTCATCAGCCTTGAGATAAGGTATATTAAGAGAATGTTGTTTCCTTGCTCTCTGTGTTGTCCACATGAATAATTGTTCTCAAATATTGAATTTTATGCGCTCTACATTTTTGCCATTATCAGTCAAGCTTTAAAAAAAAAAAAAAAGGAAAGGGAAGCAGTAACAAGTAAGCAGAGCTTCTTGCCTCTTTTGGTTGAGCATAGTAGAAATATGATATGCACGTCATCTTGTTTATTTAGATTTTTATAATTGCACATCAACTGTTTGATGAAGTGCTTCAATGAGATTTCACTTGTATTGGAGCCTTGTTTTAAGAGATCTTTGAATGGTCAATTTTGAGCTTGTGAATTTCATAGCATTGAAAGGATGGCTTAGTATACGAGTTGTTGTGAATTTTCTCATTCTCTTAATTTGAAAGATCGATTCGATTCAATACAAGGCCACATGATTTATACCGAACGATTTTCTTTGAGCTTTGAGAAGGATTTGGAGCTTTGTGTCATAGGATCTTTTGTTTTCTTTTAGCGACGAATTGAGTCTCTTTTCTTTCACTCATTCGCATATGGTTTAAAGATAAATTGAAGTAAGTAAATGAGTTCCAAAACATATTTTTGATCGGAAGGATGTATGATGGGTGATAAAGCACTTTTATTTGTCTTCAAATTTTGATATATCTTTGTTAGTTTGAAATCTATGAGAACTTGGTATTGATGGTTGCGTTGAAAATTTCCATGGTACCGTACTTTTTTTGCTTCAAGCATGATTTGGGTTTAATACGAGATGATTTAAAAAAAAGGAGACACAGGGCAACTAGAGCAATGTTCCTAATATTTTGGGAAAACTGGGTGGCATCAAACTAGTCTCTTCTTAGTTGCATTTGGTTCATAGTGGATTGAAACAAGTTGATGAAATTTTCTTTATGCTTTTATGAATTTGTTGAATTTTATTTGAAAAATCATATTGCCAATTGTGGTAGAATACTTCTTGAACATTGGAGAGCAAGTTTGACATCTAATAACCTCTCTTCTTTCTCCTTACCAATAACATAAGAATTGATTTTGAGTCCTTTGGCAAAATGTTGTATATTTGGCATGAGAATAGATTCATGAATTGGACATTTAGTTGGAATATTTGGTGGCATGTAACATGAAAGTAGAATTTGTTGGAGCATGTTTTCTAACCTTTAGAGGAAGCAAATTAATATCATATTTCCTTTCCAATAGTTGTATTTTCACTAGTGTGTTGAGTTTCAAGTTTATGGTGGTCGAGTCCTTTCATCATATAGCTTGGAAAGCATGATTCTTTTTCTTCTTAAATATGTACGGTGTTCTCATTTGTTAGAATCATTGGTTGTATATAGAGCTTGTAGAAAATCATGTTTGTGAAAGAGATATTATTCTATGTGTTGCTTAAGGAAAGGCCCCATGTGCATGTGATAAAAGTGTTGTCTCTCTTAGGAAAAGAACTTACTGAATACTATGACATTTCTTTGTTTTAAAGCCTTTTATGAATATATGAGTTGTTGTCAATCTTATTTGGAAGTTTTTGGGGTTGGTTCGCATCCAAAATTGTGTTCTGATGCCATCTCTCAATTAAGATTCATGAACTTGTTGCATCAATCAACATGAATGGACCTTGCAGAATATTTGTGTGGTTTTGCATTTATTACTAGAATGGTAGAGGTGATGGGTTGATTTCTCTTCTTTCCAACAATACCATGCTGATTTCAGATTTTTGGCAAACAATGATTATTTATATTTGACATTAAGTGAAATTTAAGGGTTTGTTGAAAAGGTCGCATATGCTGCATAGTACAATCCTTGAGAATTGTTTGACTTGAATGCAAGATTGTGTAAGTTATGTTGAAGTTTATTCTTATGGTTTCATTTGAAAAGATATGTATGTTTTCTGTCCCGATAGTGGGCATTCATGATACTTTCATAAAGTATGTTAAAGAAGTGTTAGAAAACATGCACGTTATCCTCTCTTTTGTTGACAAGCATCTATGGTCGGTTATATTTTGAGAAGTTTCTTGGAGAAAAATCTGAGGCTATTTGCAGCAAGTTTTCTTTCTTATGATTACAACTTAGTTGGGGATTCTACATTAAATGATTTATTTGGTTTGCTACACGATTTTGGGAAGCTGAGCATGTGCAGATTTTTCATTGTTGAAGTCCAAACTATTTTGGGAACAAATACATGCAGTTTTTTTCATTGTTTTGGACTTCCAATTGGTTTTGGGAATAAGTAGCATGCAGATTTTTCACTATTTTCATATGTCAAATTGTGTTGGAAGCGAAGTATATGCAGATTTTTGCTATTTCGATGTCCCGAACTATTTTTGGTAACAATATTCATGCAGTTTTTCGTAGTTCTTAACTTCCGGATTGTTTTAGGAGCAAGTTATGTGTAAGTTTCTCGCTGTTTTATATTGATTGTTTTATATTAAGGATGCTTTGGAGGGTCTTAGGAAATGCTTGATTTTAAAAGAAGTTTTGTGAATGTTTTTATGGTTAGAAGTTTTGCGAATTGTTTTTACATCGAGAGGCTTTATCAATGGATTTTTTTTTGTGGATGTTTTATGATGAAGGCTTTACAACGAGAGGTTGCATACAGCTTTCTTGTTGGAAAGCTTTGTGGTTTTCTACCCCACTCCAAATAAAATGAAAGGCACTTGATTATGGGTTGTTGGGTAGGATTTTGTGTCAAAAGCAAAAAAAAAAAGAAACTTTGGTGGATTTTCTCCTTGTAGAGTTTTGTGTAGTAGTTCATTTAGAAGTTCTTGTAGGTTATTTTGAGATCTATAATTTTGTGGTTAGACTTGTTTATTAGGATCCTTTGGTGTATTTTGAGTATAAATAATGCTTTCTCACTTGGGTTAGATTCCCTTAGTGTTTCTTTCTATAAGATAGATTTTGGAGTTTGAGATATTAGGGAGCTTCGTATTGGAAAGTCTCTAGCGTCTTTTTGGGAGTAAGATAGTCCTTATTTGTTTTGAGTGAGATTCCTTTAGTGTTAGTTTCTAAAAAAAAAGAGAGGTATAGAACTTTGGATAAGTCTGAAACAAAAGAGAGTCTAGCCTTAAGTTTAATTTTAGAGGTTTGCTCCCTAAGTTATTTTGGGCTTTGTTTGTAGTGTGTTGTAGGTAATGTCTTAATCATATCAAGTACCTTATTTGGATTGTGGGGACATCAAAGGGCTTTGTTGATGTTGCTTCAGGATACACTTGTCTTTAAAGAAGTGTGTCCAAAACAACAATGCCTACATTCCTTTTATTTCTAATTTTATTCACTTTCTTTATACTTTTTTTGCTACTTATTATAGTAATTATGTCCGTAGATCCCTAAGCTTATTAGTACAAGTACGAAAGTCCTAGTGGTTAGAAAATAAAACTCCTTTTGATCCTACAACCTTAGTGACACCTAAGGACAAAAATTAAGGATGGAGTCTTAGAAAACATAGACTTAGGATGCATGCTCTCTGTAGGGTAGAGACATCAAAATTAAACTTAGTGACACGTCTCCCTAGGTTTAGTTCTTCTTAATCCACTAATAATTAACCAATCAATCTTAATCTAATTCTAAAAATCTATTAAAACACTTGATTCTTGATTAAATTATTATTAACATTTATAATTATTAAACTTCAAATTTAAATCATAAACCTAAATCAATCCTAACTAATTTAATAATTGATTCATAACCAACCTAAAATCTAAAAGATGTAGATCATATTAGGAGATTAAGTTTCAAACTAAACTAATTAGGATAAGAGATTCTTAAAGATCAAACTTAGGATAATTTTTTTTTAAAGTAATCAACAAATCCTTTAATACACAACAACCCGCTCTAAAAGTGAAGTTTATTGGATGGACTACTCCGGGCTGCGGGGCTAAGTGTCCTAAGGAGGCTGGTTCCTCGAGCCTGGTGGCACAACGCCACGAATGAATCTAATGGAGCGTCAAAACCTAAAAATTAATCTTTCTAATTGGCTTAATTCAAACCTTAATAATAAAACATTTAATCTACTCTTTTCTTTTTCTTTCTTTAACAACAAACTGTAATAATCAAACAAAGTTAATTATCACTGGGTAACCCAGGTCTACGAGGCTATTAAGTTAGCCCCAAGGAGGGTGAAATAAACCTCACGGCCTCGGTGTGAAACAAAGGTGGTAATCGATCAAATTCTAAAACTAAAAATATCTAAAATTAATCCTAAATTATTAATATTTCAACTTCAATTAAAATCTCCTTTTTTCCTTCCAACAAATCAAAAATGCGAACAATTCTAACTAAATCATCCTACATAGGACCTATCTAAAACTACACATCGTTACACACACCTAGACTTGTTTGGTTAGGACACGACTTTTAGCTCTAGGTTAGGCTGATATTTTCTTTTGTTGTTCAGTATTTACTGCATGCTCATATTCTATAAATGTAATTCTTAAATTTCATGTCAGTTATATTATTTTATTTACATGCATTTCTTTTCTGAACGGCATCTACGCTCATTTGTATATTTCTCTCTTATCTTATATTGCGAGGTACATCGGAGCTTGATGATCGGGAATTAAACAAGAGCATTCGCTTTGGAACTTTTAAGTGGCCGCGCCATAATCTGGACTTGTTTGCTTATAAGCTTGTAAGTGGCAGCGCCACAATCAGGTATGACCTCTGCAACTTGTAAATCAATTTTCTTTTAATCATGTATCGAACTGCTACACATCACACACATTTTGTTGATAGGCATTCTAGTATGTTTAGGTAGCTGGCCTTAGGGTAGTTCACTAACGAAGCTTTGGCCCTATAGGTCAAAGCTTGCCCCCTTCTGTGAGCCCTAGAGACCATTAGGGTCATTTAGGCCTGTAGAGTAGGCCACCTATTATGCCGGTTGGCATCGTTGTTTTCCCACACGAAGTGGGCATCGTTGTTTTTTTCTGCTAGGACTTTGGCCTTTTCCGGTTTTGGGTACGATACCCCCCCCCCCCTTTTTTTTTTCTCTTTCTGTGAGCCTTAGAGACCATTAGGGTCATTTAGGCCTGTAGAGTAGGCCACCCATTTATGCCATTGGGCATCGCTGTTTTCCCACAAGAAGTGGGCATGATTATGATGATTTTCTGTGCGGGTATCTTGCCTGAAGGATACCGTTAGGGTGTGTTTATTTACTTTTTCTGTACTCTGGATGTCATGCATATGTTCTTACACACTTTTCTCCACAATACACTTACATACACGCATCGCATTAGTGGACCTAAGGTTTTTTTTTTTCTTACTTATGCATCTTTTCATGCATCATACAACGTTAGATATGTTCGTTTGCATATTGTAGAGTCCCTGATTCAACTCTTTCGAACTATTAATCCTTGAATCCTTAGGATAGAGCCTTCCCATCCTGCATACATGTAGGACGATTGGTTATGCTTAGGATTTTAGCTGGCTTCTCTTTTCAGGCAGGGATATAAGTCCAGATTGCATTAGCTAGGTCGTAGATGCCAGTGTTGTGTGTACAACACTACATCTTTTATAGATTTAGGGTCTAAAGGTGAGGGGTATGAGTGTACCCCTATACACCTTATTGGTAGGTAAGCTATCCATCCTTTCGGAAGCTATAAATCCTACCCATCTACGTCACACAGATGACGCCACCTCCCTCTTTCTCTCGTGCATGTCTGAGTGCGTTGTCCCTCTTTCTTTTCTCCAGTTTTCACTTCTCTTAGCCGGCCGGATGTTGACTGAACCCTGTATGACTGATCGAGCCAAGTTGGGACATTCCCCTTTGATTAGGAAAACCTAGAAAGTCCCCTTGCACTAAACCCATCAGAGAAGATAATCTAACGTCCCTAATCGAGAGTCTTCTTAGATCAAGGTCTAAGATGTAATTAACTACGGGGGCTTGCGCCCGTAGGAAACCGATCCCCACAATCAAATAAACCTCATTCGAGCTGATGTATCGAATGGGGGAAATCTCATGAATTTAGGGTTATAGATATTATTATCCATCGAGGTGTGTAGGTGAAAACCTGCTATCCTCCATGGCTAATCGTATCTATAACTCCATCTGCTCTTCCATCGGCCTGCTTGTGCCGAGTGTAAAGGCCTACGACCATTTTGTCCTACGGGATAGTGTGATCGTACTCCTTTGCATTCGAACCACACGAGCGGAACCCTTTCGGAGACCCACAGATTTCTGGCGACCACGGTGGGACAGGTTTCTCTCTCCATCTTCAGATGTTATATTATCCTCTCTTGTGTGCACTCTGGGTTTGGTGCTCTTTAGATTAGGTTCTTCCTACTCTTAGATAGGGTCCTTTTCTTAGTTAGGTTCCCTTCTTTGCTAAGGTTTTTCTTAACTTTGGTCCCTTTCCTTCCGGCCTTTTAGGCTATTTCATACCCTATCAAGTTCTCTTCTTTTCGTCGGGTTTTGTGTTCACTCGACTCTCTCACTCTGAGATCGTCGAGTAGACCCCGACACCTTCCTACCTTTCGTAGGTACTTGATACCTAAGGGTGGATTAGTTGTTGATAGTAGCTCAGACGAGGAAGGAGACTTCCGACGTCAGACTACTAGCAAGTAATTTATTCCCCATTAGATGTGTGGATTTAGAGTCGAGGTTTCCTATCAAAAAATCTTATGACACTTCTTCCACTTGTGTTGGTTGTTTGCTACAGACTAGCAGACATTCCTACCTCCTATAAATATTCCTTTGTATTCGTATTCCTTGAAAGGATTCTTCTTACTTTTCGGCAGTCTGTGTGGCCACGACGATTTGTCCTCTACCACACGATGTTCGCTTCGAAGAGTATAAGGTTATCTTTAAAAGGGATACACTAAGATGTTGTAGAGATCCTTGTCCTTGTATTTGTGTACACCAATCATATTGGTGCTAACACAAAACCCTTGATTTTGTCCCTCCTTTGTGAAAGATTGTTCTACCCAGTTTCGCTTGTAACCCAAGGCGTGGTCTGGGATACCAAAACCAATTATTTAAACCCCTATTTCTAGAGGTGATACTGGGTCCATGCCCACCTACGCTAGTCAGGTGTGGAAGATGTTGATCCACTATCCCTATTTAAATTTCTTTCTTCTATCAGTCATGATTCGAGA
This sequence comes from Dendrobium huoshanense, assembly GCA_016618105.1. Lineage (NCBI taxonomy): Eukaryota > Viridiplantae > Streptophyta > Magnoliopsida > Asparagales > Orchidaceae > Dendrobium > Dendrobium huoshanense. Next base: position 54,473,656 of record CM028360.1, on the reverse strand, counting down.
GTTGTTCTTTTACCCAGTTTCGCTTGTCACCCCAAGCGTGGTCTGGGATACCAAAACCAATAATTTCAAATCCACTTTCTATAGTTGATACTGGGTCCATGCCCGCCTGTATCAGTCAGGTGTGATGATGTTGATCCAATGTCCCTAATTCAAACCAATTTTTCAGATGTAATATTGGGTCCCTACCCACCTAGGTTAATCAGGTGTGGTGTGGTAGATCTAATATCTCTAATTCCAACCCACTTTCTATAGGTGATACTGGGTCCATGCCCACTTGTGTTAGTCAGGTGTGGCGATGTTGATCCAATGTCCCTATGTAAGTTTCATTCTCCTATCGGTCGTGATATAATAGTTGTTCTTCCCTTGTCACTTGTACATATCCCTCTGTATAAATATAACTCCAAAGGATCTCTTCTATTTTTCGGCAGTCCGTGGCCACGACGATTTGTCCTCTACCACGTGATGTTCGTCGTACAAAATATGAGATTGTCCTTAGTAGTTGTATGTAAATACGCCGTAGGAGTGTTTTTACTTGCACTCATGCCCATCAATCACTTTGATATTGTTGCAAGAAATCTTCCTCTTCAGCCCCCTTTAAGGGTTGACTTTCCCCAGTTTCACTCATGTGGCGAGTATGGCCTGGGTTATCAAAGCCAATAATTTTCCTCTCTTTATGTTCCAGTATACTTGATCTATATCTATGAACATAATGTGAAAAAAAATGATTTTAAAAGAGAGGAAAACTCCTAATTGAGTAGAATCGGTTGCCCTTGTCACAAGAGGAACCCGGTTCTACACTCCAAGAGCCCAAAGTCCCTCCAAAATTATCTCCCTCAAGGCTTCTTTATGATTGCTTAGGAGATGACATGATATTCAATTCTCTTACTATAACTTTTCCTTTAGAGGGGGCGATTTTTCCCCACCCATGATGTGGTACATCTTGCTTTAAGATGTTAACATCCTTTCTCAGTGGATTTTGATCTTCTAGTAAAAAGTCAATCCCCTACCTCCTTTAGCAACATAATTTCCCATTGAGAGCTTACTCTTAGCTACAAGGGTGATCTTTTTGGATGTGTAGATGTTGCTTGCACTTCTTACAGGGTCCCATCAATTAGTATGGGTGCTCTACCACTGTGATTCCTTTTGTAATCATTGGCTTTGACATGATTATAATTCTTAGTGGCAAGTGTGTCCCTTCGTCACTTCTATTATACCTTCTTTAGCATTAGACTATTATTTTCATTCGGCTGTTTGTATATTCCTCCTTGTTTAGAGAGATATACGTCAGTCGGTCATTTCATGTTGTATATGATTCCATTTTATCTAAGGAATTTTACTTGTATTTTAATTACTCATGGCCACGATGATTTGTCCTCTACCATGTGGTAACTAAAATATGAGCTTGATATTTCTTAGATAATGAATTACTTGTTGCTTTGTCTTTCTCACAGCACCACGCACATGAGCGTTGGGTGGTTGTTGAGCTTCTTTCCCCTTCCTATCGCCACGGCAGATGCGCCGGATGATAGTAGAGTGTACTTTTCCTCTTCCTATCACTTTGGCATACACGCCAGTGATAGTAGAGTGTACCTGTCCTCTTCTTATCGCCCCGGTCGACGCCCTGGGCGGTAGTAGAGTGTTTCTTATCATCTCCTTATCACCTCGGCAGATGCGCTGGGTGATAGTAGAGTGTTTCTTGTCCTCTCCTTATCACCTCGGCAGCTGCGCCAGGTGGTAGTTGAGTGTGCTTTTAGTAATCATTGATCCTTGATATGGTTGTTATTTTTTAGTGGCAAGTGTGTCCCCTCGCCACTCCCATTGATCTTTCCTTAATATGAGATTATCCTTTCCACTCAATTGTTTGTATGTTCCTCTTTGTAGAGAGATATGCATCAGTCGATTGTTTCAAGTTGCATGATTTCAATTTTACCTAAGAAGTCCTACTTATGTTTTGATTACTCATGGCCACGACGATTTGTCCTCTACCATGTGGTAATTGAAATATAAGTTTGAGATTTTCTTAGATTATGGATTACTTACTTTTCTTTCCCTCACAGCACCACGTACTTGTGCGTTGGGTGGTTGTAGAGGTGATTTCTACTCTTTGTTTCGCCGTTTCGAATATGGTCAGGCAGACATTGAGTCATCCTCATTCACTGTTGCGATCTGGTCAGGTGAATGTTGAATTTTGTCTTTTGTCCTGCTGTTGCGATCTGGTCAGGCAGACATTAGACCTTTTGGGAAGCTCTTTATTCGTTGTTGCGAATATGGTCAGATGAATATTGAGCTGTTCTCATTCGCCGTTGCGAATATGGTCAGGCGGATGCTGAACTCCCTTGCTCTTTTCACCCTTTGTCTCGCTGTTGCGATCTGGTCAGGCGAACATTGGGTTATCCTCATTCACTGTTGCGAATATGGTCAGGTGAATGTTGGACTTCTTTCTTTTGTTCCACCGTTGCGATTTTGGTCTGGTGGACATTAGAATTTTGGGAGGGCTCATTATTCGCTGTTGCGAATATGGTCAGGTGGATTTTGAGCCATTTTCATTCGCTGTTGCGATCTGGTCAGGCGAATGTTGACTCCCCTTTCTAGTTGGGTGCCCGACAGAGTCCCTGGGAGGCATACTTCACCACCTCTTCATTCCCCCTATTTTATTTCCTGTTTGGGGGTTGTTGAGTTTTCTTCTGATTCTTTGTTTCGCCGTTTCGAATAAGGCCAGGCAGACATTGAGTCATCCTCATTCACTGTTGCGATCTGGTCAGGTGAATGTTGGATTTTGTCTTTTGTTATGCTGTTGCGATCTGGTCAGGCAGACATTAGACATTTTGGGAAGCTCTTTATTCGTTGTTGCGAATATGGTCAGATGAATATTGAGCTGTTCTCATTCGCTGTTGCGATCTGGTCAGGCGAATGCTGAACTCCCTTTCTCTTTCTCCCTTTGTCTCGCTGTTGCGATCTGGTCAGGCAGACATCGGGTCGTCCTCATTCACTGTTGCGATCTGGTCAGGTGAATGTTGGACTTCTCTCTTTTGTTCCACTGTTGCAATTTTAGTCAGGTGGGCATTAGACCTTTTGGGAAGCTCTTTATTCGCTGTTGCGAATATGATCAGGTGGATATTAAGCTGTTCTCATTCGCTGTTGCGAATATGGTCAGGCGGATGTAGAACTCCCTCTCTTTCTTTGCTTCTTATTTTGCTGTTTCGAACATGGTCAAGCAAACCCGGAGTTGTCCCCGTTCGCTGTTGCGAATATGGTCAGGTGGATGTGGGACCTCCTTTCTTTTCTCTATTCTGCTGTTGCGATGTGGTCAGGCAGATAGATGATTTTCTTACTTTTGATTACTATTATTTTCCTATGATTATCACTTTGCCATTTGATACGATTTTCATATGATTGTGGAATTCCATTCTCTTCACGTCATCTTAGATATTTGTTGTAGATGATCGTTGAATTTCTTTTGGACTCTTTATGAATTTGTTTCAATTCTACTCATGTGGGCATAAGTTCTTCTTTCCCTCATTTGACCACTTTGGTTGGGCGGATAAGTTGAGCTGCTTTCTTTGATTCACTCTCATTGTTGATCTAATTTTGTTACTTGACCCTAGAGTTGCATTTTCTTATAGATAGGGAGGTCAACGCCAACATACACAGTTCACTTGTTGTTCTCCGTATATGTTGGGGGTCCGTTTGTTGACCTCGTTTTTCGCTCGAGCACCTTCGATCGGCTTAGTTAGATTTCGTCGAATTTCATCGGCATGACTAAGTCGAACTGTTTCGAGCCCAAATTGACCCAATTTTTGACATGGAATTGAGCCCGGTCTTAGCCTGAATCTGAGTCTAACCAGCTCATTTTGATTTAAATAAATTCCAATATACTTTTGGCTTAATTTGAATCAATTCCTAAATCAAGTAATAGCATCGAATGGCTCTGATTTCCCAAAAAAAAAAATGCCTAAGTCGATCGTTGCCCGTGGCCGCAGGGCCTTTTTCGGGGTTTTTCGAGCGAAGCAAAAGGTAGAGAGACGTTAGAAGGTGGGGACGAGGCCTCCGGCTAGGTCATTCTCACGGTGCCCGATCTCTCTCCCTCTGGCTCTCAGTCGCACCCTCTCGATTCCAAGAGCCGAACTCCTCTCTTCTCCCTCTCCCTCTCTCGCGCGAGCCAGGGAAGATCGAACCCGAGCTCCTTGCTGCCGCTCCAGTTCGCGAACTCCGAGCAAGGCTGAAGCCCGTCCGACCCCAGGTAGGGTCGAACCCCTTCGGCGAACTGTACCGACGCCAGCCCCTTTGTCTCCTTTGGGTCGGACAAGGCTGGCTCCTTGCTCCCATCGAGCCAAAGCCCCTCTCTTTCACGTGGATGTTGAAGCCCCTCCGGCGCCGTCCAGCCCAAGGCCGAAGCTTCTCCTTGGACGTCGTCTAGTCCTGGCTGCCGGCTCTCCCTCTCAATTTTCTCTGTTTGGAAGCTCATGGGCGAAACTCCTCTCCCTTTTCAGCTCCCATCTCTCTTGTTTGTGTACCCCAATGAGGCCGACGCCTAGCCCTCATCTGAAGCAGCCCAGGTCGCGACCTCCCATTGCCCTAACCTTTTGTCTGTTCAGGATCAAACGGACAAGTTGTGCCCTCCTTGTTCTGTCTGATTCGAACAGAGAAATCACCTAGGAGTGGTCGATCTCCCTTTTGTCTCCGTGCCAAAGCAGCTCAGTACGCCAACCTCTCATCCGTTCATAGGTTCTTCTTCCCCCACCTAATCCTTATCTTTATTTCTCTATATCCGTTGTTTTCTTCATTAAAAAAGAGGTCTGTTGTTTTCTATCTTTTCTATTCCAGATGATTCCTAATGTTTCGATTCTTACACCAAGCAATCATGATCTGATGACATAAGCAATGCATTATCTCTTTTATACTTGCCATCACGTTTTGATTTTTAATGAAATCATGCTCTGATGACATCAACCCTGCATCACCCCCTGTGTATTTTGTGTCTAAGTGTCAGTAAAGCAAAAATCCATTTATGCATTCTTACACAATTTTGGCTGGATGTTAAAAAAAATCATTCTAAAAAAGAAAAAAAAAAGAAGAAGAAGAAGAAGATAATAACATTTGAATGATTTTAGTCTCCAGTACAATGTTAATGAAGTAATTATTATTTTCTGCATAATTTCTTCAACAAAATTTATTTGTTTTGATAATGATGTTTTATGATTTCCTTTAAAAAATGATAAAAAAAAATCTCTTGCTTTATAACATGTTTATTTAGAGCAAATGCTGGTAATAGTTTGTATAAAATATTCATAAATCCTCATCGCCGTATGGTTTTCGATTGACTAGAGAGTTTGTTCTCTATTAATCGTTATGTATTTGAAAAATTAATTTATCATCTTCACTCATGCATTGTCTTTTGAGCATCTAGATAGATGTAAATCTTGATATTAGATGTAAATCTTGATATTAGATCTCTGATTGACGTACAGATAAATATATCATAATTAACATAAAAAGGGGTATTTCTATGTTCAAATATAATTTTATTTAAGGATTTCATCAGCCTTGAGATAAGGTATATTAAGAGAATGTTGTTTCCTTGCTCTCTGTGTTGTCCACATGAATAATTGTTCTCAAATATTGAATTTTATGCGCTCTACATTTTTGCCATTATCAGTCAAGCTTTAAAAAAAAAAAAAAGGAAAGGGAAGCAGTAACAAGTAAGCAGAGCTTCTTGCCTCTTTTGGTTGAGCATAGTAGAAATATGATATGCACGTCATCTTGTTTATTTAGATTTTTATAATTGCACATCAACTGTTTGATGAAGTGCTTCAATGAGATTTCACTTGTATTGGAGCCTTGTTTTAAGAGATCTTTGAATGGTCAATTTTGAGCTTGTGAATTTCATAGCATTGAAAGGATGGCTTAGTATACGAGTTGTTGTGAATTTTCTCATTCTCTTAATTTGAAAGATCGATTCGATTCAATACAAGGCCACATGATTTATACCGAACGATTTTCTTTGAGCTTTGAGAAGGATTTGGAGCTTTGTGTCATAGGATCTTTTGTTTTCTTTTAGCGACGAATTGAGTCTCTTTTCTTTCACTCATTCGCATATGGTTTAAAGATAAATTGAAGTAAGTAAATGAGTTCCAAAACATATTTTTGATCGGAAGGATGTATGATGGGTGATAAAACACTTTTATTTGTCTTCAAATTTTGATATATCTTTGTTAGTTTGAAATCTATGAGAACTTGGTATTGATGGTTGCGTTGAAAATTTCCATGGTACCGTACTTTTTTTGCTTCAAGCATGATTTGGGTTTAATACGAGATGATTTAAAAAAAAAGGAGACACAGGGCAACTAGAGCAATGTTCCTAATATTTTGGGAAAACTGGGTGGCATCAAACTAGTCTCTTCTTAGTTGCATTTGGTTCATAGTGGATTGAAACAAGTTGATGAAATTTTCTTTATGCTTTTATGAATTTGTTGAATTTTATTTGAAAAATCATATTGCCAATTGTGGTAGAATACTTCTTGAACATTGGAGAGCAAGTTTGACATCTAATAACCTCTCTTCTTTCTCCTTACCAATAACATAAGAATTGATTTTGAGTCCTTTGGCAAAATGTTGTATATTTGGCATGAGAATAGATTCATGAATTGGACATTTAGTTGGAATATTTGGTGGCATGTAACATGAAAGTAGAATTTGTTGGAGCATGTTTTCTAACCTTTAGAGGAAGCAAATTAATATCATATTTCCTTTCCAATAGTTGTATTTTCACTAGTGTGTTGAGTTTCAAGTTTATGGTGGTCGAGTCCTTTCATCATATAGCTTGGAAAGCATGATTCTTTTTCTTCTTAAATATGTACGGTGTTCTCATTTGTTAGAATCATTGGTTGTATATAGAGCTTGTAGAAAATCATGTTTGTGAAAGAGATATTATTCTATGTGTTGCTTAAGGAAAGGCCCCATGTGCATGTGATAAAAGTGTTGTCTCTCTTAGGAAAAGAACTTACTGAATACTATGACATTTCTTTGTTTTAAAGCCTTTTATGAATATATGAGTTGTTGTCAATCTTATTTGGAAGTTTTTGGGGTTGGTTCGCATCCAAAATTGTGTTCTGATGCCATCTCTCAATTAAGATTCATGAACTTGTTGCATCAATCAACATGAATGGACCTTGCAGAATATTTGTGTGGTTTTGCATTTATTACTAGAATGGTAGAGGTGATGGGTTGATTTCTCTTCTTTCCAACAATACCATGCTGATTTCAGATTTTTGGCAAACAATGATTATTTATATTTGACATTAAGTGAAATTTAAGGGTTTGTTGAAAAGGTCGCATATGCTGCATAGTACAATCCTTGAGAATTGTTTGACTTGAATGCAAGATTGTGTAAGTTATGTTGAAGTTTATTCTTATGGTTTCATTTGAAAAGATATGTATGTTTTCTGTCCCGATAGTGGGCATTCATGATACTTTCATAAAGTATGTTAAAGAAGTGTTAGAAAACATGCACGTTATCCTCTCTTTTGTTGACAAGCATCTATGGTCGGTTATATTTTGAGAAGTTTCTTGGAGAAAAATCTGAGGCTATTTGCAGCAAGTTTTCTTTCTTATGATTACAACTTAGTTGGGGATTCTACATTAAATGATTTATTTGGTTTGCTACACGATTTTGGGAAGCTGAGCATGTGCAGATTTTTCATTGTTGAAGTCCAAACTATTTTGGGAACAAATACATGCAGTTTTTTTCATTGTTTTGGACTTCCAATTGGTTTTGGGAATAAGTAGCATGCAGATTTTTCACTATTTTCATATGTCAAATTGTGTTGGAAGCGAAGTATATGCAGATTTTTGCTATTTCGATGTCCCGAACTATTTTTGGTAACAATATTCATGCAGTTTTTCGTAGTTCTTAACTTCCGGATTGTTTTAGGAGCAAGTTATGTGTAAGTTTCTCGCTGTTTTATATTGATTGTTTTATATTAAGGATGCTTTGGAGGGTCTTAGGAAATGCTTGATTTTAAAAGAAGTTTTGTGAATGTTTTTATGGTTAGAAGTTTTGCGAATTGTTTTTACATCGAGAGGCTTTATCAATGGATTTTTTTTTGTGGATGTTTTATGATGAAGGCTTTACAACGAGAGGTTGCATACAGCTTTCTTGTTGGAAAGCTTTGTGGTTTTCTACCCCACTCCAAATAAAATGAAAGGCACTTGATTATGGGTTGTTGGGTAGGATTTTGTGTCAAAAGCAAAAAAAAAAGAAACTTTGGTGGATTTTCTCCTTGTAGAGTTTTGTGTAGTAGTTCATTTAGAAGTTCTTGTAGGTTATTTTGAGATCTATAATTTTGTGGTTAGACTTGTTTATTAGGATCCTTTGGTGTATTTTGAGTATAAATAATGCTTTCTCACTTGGGTTAGATTCCCTTAGTGTTTCTTTCTATAAGATAGATTTTGGAGTTTGAGATATTAGGGAGCTTCGTATTGGAAAGTCTCTAGCGTCTTTTTGGGAGTAAGATAGTCCTTATTTGTTTTGAGTGAGATTCCTTTAGTGTTAGTTTCTAAAAAAAAAGAGAGGTATAGAACTTTGGATAAGTCTGAAACAAAAGAGAGTCTAGCCTTAAGTTTAATTTTAGAGGTTTGCTCCCTAAGTTATTTTGGGCTTTGTTTGTAGTGTGTTGTAGGTAGATGTCTTAATCATATCAAGTGCCTTATTTGGATTGTGGGGACATCAAAGGGCATTGTTGATGTTGCTTCAGGATACACTTGTCTTTAAAGAAGTGTGTCCAAAACAACAATGCCTACATTCCTTTTATTTCTAATTTTATTCACTTTCTTTATACTTTTTTTTGCTACTTATTATAGTAATTATGTCCGTAGATCCCTAAGCTTATTAGTACAAGTACGAAAGTCCTAGTGGTTAGAAAATAAAACTCCTTTTGATCCTACAACCTTAGTGACACCTAAGGACAAAAATTAAGGATGGAGTCTTAGAAAACATAGACTTAGGATGCATGCTCCCTGTAGGGTAGAGACATCAAAATTAAACTTAGTGACACGTCTCCCTAGGTTTAGTTCTTCTTAATCCACTAATAATTAACCAATCAATCTTAATCTAATTCTAAAAATCTATTAAAACACTTGATTCTTGATTAAATTATTATTAACATTTATAATTATTAAACTTCAAATTTAAATCATAAACCTAAATCAATCCTAACTAATTTAATAATTGATTCATAACCAACCTAAAATCTAAAAGATGTAGATCATATTAGGAGATTAAGTTTCAAACTAAACTAATTAGGATAAGAGATTCTTAAAGATCAAACTTAGGATAATTTTTTTTTAAAGTAATCAACAAATCCTTTAATACACAACAACCCGCTCTAAAAGTGAAGTTTATTGGATGGACTACTCCGGGCTGCGGGGCTAAGTGTCCTAAGGAGGCTGGTTCCTCGAGCCTGGTGGCACAACGCCACGAATGAATCTAATGGAGCGTCAAAACCTAAAAATTAATCTTTCTAATTGGCTTAATTCAAACCTTAATAATAAAACATTTAATCTACTCTTTTCTTTTTCTTTCTTTAACAACAAACTGTAATAATCAAACAAAGTTAATTATCACTGGGTAACCCAGGTCTATGAGGCTATTAAGTTAGCCCCAAGGAGGGTGAAATAAACCTCACGGCCTCGGTGTGAAACAAAGGTGGTAATCGATCAAATTCTAAAACTAAAAATATCTAAAATTAATCCTAAATTATTAATATTTCAACTTCAATTAAAATCTCCTTTTTTCCCTCCAACAAATCAAAAATGCGAACAATTCTAACTAAATCATCCTACATAGGACCTATCTAAAACTACACATCGTTACACACACCTAGACTTGTTTGGTTAGGACACGACTTTTAGCTCTAGGTTAGGCTGATATTTTCTTTTGTTGTTCAGTATTTACTGCATGCTCATATTCTATAAATGTAATTCTTAAATTTCATGTCAGTTATATTATTTTATTTACATGCATTTCTTTTCTGAACGGCATCTACGCTCATTTGTATATTTCTCTCTTATCTTATATTGCGAGGTACATCGGAGCTTGATGATCGGGAATTAAACAAGAGCATTCGCTTTGGAACTTTTAAGTGGCCGCGCCATAATCTGGACTTGTTTGCTTATAAGCTTGTAAGTGGCAGCGCCACAATCAGGTATGACCTCTGTAACTTGTAAATCAATTTTCTTTTAATCATGTATCGAACTGCTACACATCACACACATTTTGTTGATAGGCATTCTAGTATGTTTAGGTAGCTGGCCTTAGGGTAGTTCACTAACGAAGCTTTGGCCCTATAGGTCAAAGCTTGCCCCCTTCTGTGAGCCCTAGAGACCATTAGGGTCATTTAGGCCTGTAGAGTAGGCCACCTATTATGCCGGTTGGCATCGTTGTTTTCCCACACGAAGTGGGCATCGTTGTTTTTTTCTGCTAGGACTTTGGCCTTTTCCGGTTTTGGGTACGATACCCCCCCCCCCTTTTTTTTTCTCTTTCTGTGAGCCTTAGAGACCATTAGGGTCATTTAGGCCTGTAGAGTAGGCCACCCATTTATGCCATTGGGCATCGCTGTTTTCCCACACGAAGTGGGCATGACTATGATGATTTTCTGTGCGGGTATCTTGCCTGAAGGATACCCTTAGGGTGTGTTTATTTACTTTTTCTGTACTCTGGATGTCATGCATATGTTCTTACACACTTTTCTCCATAATACACTTACATACACGCATCGCATTAGTGGACCTAAGGTTTTTTTTTCTTACTTATGCATCTTTTCATGCATCATACAACGTTAGATATGTTCGTTTGCATATTGTAGAGTCCATGATTCAACTCTTTCGAACTATTAATCCTTGAATCCTTAGGATAGAGCCTTCCCATCCTGCATACATGTAGGACGATTGGTTATGCTTAGGATTTTAGCTGGCTTCTCTTTTCAGGCAGGGATATAAGTCCAGATTGCATTAGCTAGGTCGTAGATGCCAGTGTTGTGTGTACAACACTACATCTTTTATAGATTTAGGGTCTAAAGGTGAGGGGTATTAGTGTACCCCTATACACCTTATTGGTAGGTAAGCTATCCATCCTTTCGGAAGCTATAAATCCTACCCATCTGCGTCACACAGATGACGCCACCTCCCTCTTTCTCTCGTGCATGTCTGAGTGCGTTGTCCCTCTTTCTTTTCTCCAGTTTTCACTTCTCTTAGCCGGCCGGATGTTGACTGAACCCTGTATGACTGATCGAGCCAAGTTGGGACATTCCCCTTTGATTAGGAAAACCTAGAAAATCCCCTTGCACTAAACCCATCAGAGAAGATAATCTAACGTCCCTAATCGAGAGTCTTCTTAGATCGAGGTCTAAGATGTAATTAACTACGGGGGCTTGCGCCCGTAGGAAACCGATCCCCACAATCAAATAAACCTCATTCGAGCTGATGTATCGAATGGGGGAAATCTCGTGAATTTAGGGTTATAGATATTATTATCCATCGAGGTGTGTAGGTGAAAACCCGCTATCCTCCATGGCTAATCGTATCTATAACTCCATCTGCTCTTCCATCGGCCTGCTTGTGCCGAGTGTAAAGGCCTACGACCATTTTGTCCTACGGGATAGTGTGATCGTACTCCTTTGCATTCGAACCACACGAGCGGAACCCTTTCGGAGACCCACAAAACCAAATTTCAGGCTACTAATCGATCAAAAGTGATACAGTTACGGAATGCATTACATAACATTTCACTCATAAACAATTCCATGACGGTACATCTCTCTGAAATTAAAGCCATCGTCGATCAGATCTCGGCGGCAGGATCCTCGGTTGATCCAGAGGATATCATCCATCATATAGTCAATGGGATTCCGCAAATATACCAATCCTTCAAAACTACTATTCGAACCACCACCTCCCCTCTCACACTTGATCAGATTTATCCGCTTATGCTCAGCGAGGAAATCAACCTTGCCGCAGATGCAGTTCGGTTTTCTTCCAATCAAGATCCCACTATGGCTTTGTTTACTAACGGAGGCAGAGGTCGTCTTCCAAAAGGAAAGAACTCCTACAACTTTTCTTAAATAAACAGGTCCAACAACAATGATCAATATGGTGCACCGTCTCAACCAAGAAACACACCGACCATGTCTGTCTTCTGTCAAATTTGTTACAATAAGGGGCATTCGGCACAGACCTGTTGGCATCGTCTCAACGTCCAGTATGTTCCGCCCAACAAGAATGCCAATACAACGCTAATGGACAGCTCGGACACAACGAATACCGCATGGTTCTTGGATTCAGGGGCATCCTCGCACCTCACGAACTCCATCGACAACATGTCCCTAGCCCATACGTATGATGGAGCGGACAATATAACTGTTGGAGACGGTACTGCAGTGAACATAGCTCATACATGATCGGGAATGCTACCGACCCCTACCCGTAAGCTGCGCTTGTCGCAAATCCTTCATACTCCATCTCTCAAATTTAATTTACTATCAATTTCTCAATTAACTAGAGATAACAATATCTCTATTATTTTTTATTCATCTGGTTTTATGTTGAAGGATCTAGCGATGCAGCAAGTTTTGCTACAAGGACCATGTGATGGAGGACTGTATCACATCCCCATAAAGCCTCAGTTGCAACAACACCATGCGTTCTCTGCCTCAATGTCCGCTTCTCATACCTGGCACCATCGCTTAGGCCATCCACACAAAAGAATTTTTGACTTTATCTCTCGATGTAATTCGAATTTGCATATGAATAAGCACATAAATCTGTGTTCTTTTTGCCTTGCGTCTAAGTGCCACAAGCTTGTGTTTGACAGCTTACAGCACCGTCAAACCCAACCACTTGCCCTCATATATTCGGATGTTTGGGGCCCGACATTGATACCTTCATGTCAAGGTTTTAGATTTTACGTGCTTTTTGTTGATGACTTTTCAAGATATTCATGGATTTTTCCAATTCAATACAAATCATATGTTTTTCAAACATTTGTTAATTTCAAAACTCAAATTGAGCGTTTTACCTCGCAAAGTATTAAGATCTTGCGTACAAATGGGGGGTTAGAATATGTCAATTCGGACTTGCGGAAAGGAAGCACCGTCATATAATAGAAACAACCCGCATGCTCCTTCATACCGCCTCTCTACCCCACGTCTACTAGCCGGATGCGATAAATACGTTGGTGTTTCTCATTAATAGGTTACCTTCTAGTAGCCTGAACAACAAGATGCCTCTTGAACTCATGTTTAACAAGAAACCGGTCTATACCGGGTTAAAAGTTTTTGGGTGTGAATGCTATCATTTGCTTCCATCTCACAACAACACAAAGCTACACCCAAAATCCAAAAAATGCAGATTTCTTGGATATTCAGATAAGTACAAAGGATACCAATGTTTAAACACTCTAACAAACAAGATTACAATATCACGTCATGTACGTTTTATTGAGAACAACTTTCCGTTCTCTAATATGGGTTCCACCACCCAAGGAAATATCCAAGAAATTTGCCCTCTATTATTAACTCATGCTTCTATCAGTAGTTTGTCAAATGCAGCTGGATCTACTCCTCTCATGCATCACCAAGACAACATACAATTTAATCAACCTATGGAATCATCTGATCCAAATCAGCCTCCCAACATTGCTCTGCCATCGGGGTATCACAACCAGACCATCTCACAGCCTCCTCTCCATCCCGTGACAACAAGAAGCAAGACCGGTTCACTCAGGCCAACGACACGTTTGAATTTACTTCACTGTCACAACTTAATGGATGAACATCCGGATCCTACGACATTCACGGAGGCATCCAAAATGCTTCACTGGCGACAAGCCATGGCATCCGAAGTTCTGGCTTTACAAAAACAGGGAACGTGGACCCTCGTTGACACTCCGATCAATACTCCTATTATTGGCAGCAAATGGACCTACCGCACGAAATTTCTACCCGATGGGTCCGTAGGCAAATACAAGGCTAGATTAGTTGCTCAAGGAAACAATCAGGAGTACGATACCGATTACACTGAAACGTTTAGTCCGGTGGTAAAATTGCCGACTATACGCATAATGCTTGCTATTGCTTTATACAACAACTGGGCTGTCCAACAGTTAGACGTTGCCAATGCATTTTTGCATGGAAATCTCACATAAACCATCTATATAAGGCAACCAAAAGGCTTTGAGGATAGCTCCAGGCCGAACAAAGTATGTCGCCTCAACAAAGCAATCTATGGGCCTAAACAAGCTCCACGTCAGTGGTACAACACGTTCACATCGTTTCTTCTTACCCTTGGCTTTACTCACAGCCAAGCAGATCCATCCTTACTTCTCTATCACAAAGCTCATGTAAAAATTTGCTTACTCATTTATGTTGATGATATACTGGTTACAGGAAACAATCTGCTACAAATCTTCTCCATTCTTGAAAAACTTAGCTCTGAATTTGCTATGAAATATCTTGGAGAAGCCCACGAATTTTTGGGAATTAAAATCTTCAAATCTAACACCTCATATTTTCTCTCGCAGGCAAAATATGCGTACAAGATATTACAACAGGCGGACCTCACTGAGTGCAACCCACTCTCTAATCCAACGTGCACGAAAATTCCTTCAGATCTCAAATCAGATACATTTTCTACCGATCCAGCCCTCTATAGAAGTATTACAATACCTAACGTTAACACGTCCAGATATTTCATTCAGCGTTAATTTACTTTCTCAAAATATGTATGACCCATCTCCAAATCATTTTTATATACTCAAACGTCTTCTACGATATATAAAAGGTGTTAGAATAGTTGCTATTTGAATGATTTATATTTTTGCAACTTATGTAGTTTTGATGATGGCAAAACAATTATTATTTGTATTGTTTCAAGTTTAAACAAATCTCCTATCTCCTAAACTCCCCCTGAATTGATGAGTACATTAAAATAAGGAGGCATAAAGAACAATATTTTTGTTTTTAAAAAATTTTAACACAAACAACTACAAAGATAAAAACTTGCAAACAGAACAATCAAAATAGAAAACACAAAACACAATAATTTCTCCCCCTTTTTGACAGCAACAAAAAGTGAAGAAGAAATAGACAAGAAATGTAAGTAATTATATGAAATTCATTTTTTAAAATTTAATCTAAATTGTGATTGACATAGGGTATGCAATTTTAAACTAAATATATTAGGTCAATCATAGAAATTCATAAAATTTAAGAGGTGATATAACATGGTAAGTAAGAAGAATTTATCAAAGACATGATTTAATTTAGACATTTGACTATAAAAAATCATTATAAGGGATCATGTATCCAAAGGAGAAATTAAACTCATACATGTTTCAACTGAAAATCAACTTGCAGACATTTTTACAAAACCTTTAGTCTTTGATACTTTTAGTACTTTAAGAACAAGGCTTGGTGTTATTGATTTGAATGCTTAAACAAAATGTCTTTGCAACATTGATATTTGTTTTGTTTTGTTGTTTTTTTTTTTTTTTTTTGTGAAATTTTGTATGTTTTGAATGAAGTGTTTTTGGATTTATGGTTTTGTTTTATGTTTTATATGTTTTTGAATATTTTTGTTGATTTTCTTAATTTAAAAAATTCAAAATTAATTTTTTTTTTGGAGGAAATAGTCCAGGACGAAATTGGTTTCGTACGGGACGATGTGTGAAGGAACAGTTTGCGCGAATTTTAACCGTTTTGAGAGCAGTTTTTAATTAGATCGTCTGTACGATCTGTGATCGTCCAGGACAAATTTTTTTTCTCTCTCAAACGTCGGGATGATTGAATGCAGCGGTTGAGTGGATAAGACAGTTTTTAATATGAACTTCGTCTGTACGAAATTTTTGTTCGTCCAGACGAACATGTGTCGGTTCATTGTAGGGGACGGTTTTTAAGAGTCATTAAAACGATTCACTTTTTGATCGTCTGTACGAAAATTTTTCGTCTGTACGATCGGTCAAGTCAAAAAGCCTGTACGAAGGGACGCATCGTAAGTTGTGTTGATTACGAAAAGCCGTTACATTTTGGACGATCAGATCGTCTGTACGAAATTATTTCGTTAAGACGAACGATAATTTTTCGTCCAGGACGAATATTTTCGTCCAGGACGAACGTATCGTTTTTCTTTAAATATGAAGGCTTTCAAACTTAACAATCACACTTCCAAACTTCATTTTCAATCCCTTTCTACATCAAATCAACAATGGCTTCCTCTAGCAAAAGACAAAAGGTGTTGGTGAAGAAACCAAATAGGAATGCCCCAGACAACTTTCTTTCTAAGGCGAATGAGGAATCTTTTCCTCGTTTTGCATCCGCAAAGATCACTCCCTCTCGCATTCTTGTTCAAACTGAGTTGAAATTTCGGGTATTGCACCTCTTCGCCTCAACCCAATTTCATTTCATTCTTTCTCTCGTCCACTTTTACAATAAGCAAACCTACCATTACTTTCTAGCTAACATGAGTTTCAATTCTGACCACTCCACAATTAGTTCTTATGTTTTTAAGCAAAAAGTTGAGATCACCAAGCACGACCTTGGTGCATTTTTAAACTTAAGAACTGAGGGATATAGAGCCCACACTCTAATGTCAGAAACCTCCTTCAAATGGTTTCAAATCAATAGGGTGATTAGAGAAATAGGCATAACCTATCATGTTGCTAGAGTCTCCGGTATGACCCAAGATGCCCGAATCATCCAGCATATCCTTAGATCCTCAATTATTCCTAAAGCTGGTGATAAGATTAACATTACTCCTCTCCTTTCTGTTCTAACCTTTTTAATCATGGAAAGACATCCTATTGACGAAGCCCAACTTATCATAGACCATATCTATGGGCTTTCAGAAATAGGACATGCAGATCAGAAGAGGAAGAAGAACATTTCATTAGGACACTTAATCACTTATATTCTGGAAAAGAAATACAACATAGTGTATCCTGATGAAGAATATGAAGAGCCAATTTACTATAACGATGCATCATTCAAATTGCTCTTCAAGGAGGAAAAAGAAAAAGATAAAGCACATGCCAGTGCTTCAGAAGAGGAAGAAGAAGAAGGAGTGCAAGCTTCTGCTTCTCAATCAGATTACCAGAATCTGATTGAGAGATTTGATAGATTAGAGACTCACATTGATCAAAGGTTTGATCAATTTGATGCTCAACTTATGCAGCAGCAACAAGACATTGATAATATTAAAGATGAAGTTCATGAAATTAATACCAATGTAATGTTGATGGCCTCCTACTTCAACCTCTTTGGCGGCATTCCTCCTCCTCCTCCTCCAGAACAGTAGAAATATTTTTATGTGTGTCTGTTGTATTTGTTTTTTATGTTTTTATCTTGTGTTTTTTATGTTTTTATCTTGTCTGTTTTAGTGTTAAGTGTTTGTTTTTATGTTATTTTTTTTTTAAGTTCAATGTATTTTCTTCTTTTTATGTAATCTGTTTCTTTAGTATTAATGAAAGTTTGTTTTTATTAGATTTGTTTTGAAATGTGGTTAATGTTTATGAATTTCATTAGTATTATTTAATCTACATAGTGCTTAAATTCGATTGTAATTTGAGATTATCTATATTAGAAAATCTAGACTTTCTAAATTTATAAGTTGTTTATAACTTGTTGTAATTAGAACTTTTAAATTCATGTCTATTCATTTAGACTACATAAAAGTTAATATTACTATTGCAATTTAGATGTTTTCTTATTTTGTATTTCTATGCTCAAATGATATTTATGCACCTAGAAATATTTGAAATTTTAGATTATAGATTTTGGAAAGAATTGGTCCAATTACTCTTGAACATTGTACAAATGTACAAAAATCAAAAGGAATTCGCAAAGATTTGCAAAGTAAAAAAGAGGCACAAAATAAGCCCAATCAAGAAAGATTGCACAAAAATATGCCCCAAAATTTTGAAAAAGATGCGCAAAGCGCCACATGAGGTAATTCTCTTCTTTCCAAATTCGTTCAATCTCTTAATTCAAATTGATCTTATGTTCATTTATATTATATTGAACTTTGAAATATAGAATTTTTATATATCTCTCTTGTAATGATTTTCTATAGTCAAATGTCTAAATTGAATCATGTCTTTGATAAATTCTTCTTACTTACCATGTTATATCACCTCTTAAATTTTATGAATTTCTATGATTGACCTAATATATTTAGTTTAAAATTGCATACCCTATGTCAATCACAATTTAGATTAAATTTTAAAAAATGAATTTCATATAATTACTTACATTTCTTGTCTATTTCTTCTTCACTTTTTGTTGCTGTCAAAAAGAGAGAGAAATTATTGTGTTTTGTGTTTTCTATTTTGATTGTTCTGTTTGCAAGTTTTTATCTTTGTAGTTGTTTGTGTTAAAATTTTTGAAAAACAAAAATATTGTTTTTTATGCCTCCTTATTTTAATGTACTCATCAATTCATGGGGAGTTTAGGAGATAGGAGATTTGTTTAAACTTGAAACCATACAAACAATAATTATTTTGCCATCATCAAAAAGGGGGAGATTGTTAGAATAGTTGCTATTTGAATGATTTATATTTTTACAACTTATGTAGTTTTGATGATTCCAAACATTATTGTTCAAATGTGTAGTTATCTCCTAACAATTTTAGAAGATTTGCATTTGCTCTTGTGTGTACTAACATTTCAGGAAAATCAGACTCCAGACTACGATAACTTCAAATCAAATTCAACATGAGATATTTTGTTTATTTGAAGTTTGCATTTTCTTTGAATTAATTTTGAAAGGGAGTGATTGTAATTGAGTGAATAAAAATCTCACACACACAAATAAGGAGATCATAAAATTTTATACTGATCGTACAGGACGATATTTATCGTACTGGACGATCTGTCAGTTATCTCCTATAGAGCACTTGGAACGAATAGGAACTTGCTCGAAAAAATTTTCTAAGTCCTATTCGTCCAGGACGAATTTTATTATCGTCCCGGACGATGGGTTCTCTGTAAAAATTTTGTCCAGACGAATTTTATTATCGTACGAGGCGACCAGTGCTCTGGAAAATTTTCGTACAGACGAAATTATTTATCGTACCGGATGATCAGGTCTCTGGAAAATTTTTGTCCAGACGAAAACAAATTATCGTCCATGGCGATTGGTCCTCTGGAAAATTTTCGTCCAGACGAAATAAATAATCGTCCAGGACGATCGGGTCTCTGGAAAATTTTCGTCCAGACGAACATATTTTCGTCCAAACGAACATATTTTCGTCCAAACGATTAACCGACTTAGAACAGTTTTCAGCAGTTTCTAGAACCGACCTTGTAATAACCGTTCGTACTGGACGAACCTAGTTCGTACAGGACGATCATCTGTACGAAGTCATTTCGTACACATATACAAATTGGGTCGTTTCAGATCGTTTAAGTAAAATCGTCCAGGACGATCCAGGATCGTACAGGACGATCCACTGCGTATAGAATTGGAAACTTGCAGTTTTTGGGCGGTTTTTCTTGTCTTTTACTTAAATAGTCCAAATTAGACTGTCACCCAATCTTTTTGTCATTTGATCTTCGTGCCTCTTGAGAGAATAGCCAAGGAGAGAGTGGAAGAGAGCATTCAAAGGAGGATTCCTACCACTGGAGCGAGAAGGCTTCACTTGGATTACTAAGGTAAGAGTCTCTACTTGTGAAATTGGATTTCTTCACTATTTTCCTTCTTCCTTCTAGATTCTTGTGAGAAGATCAGTCAAGGAGATCCGGTTCTCTGCCGACACTTGGAGAGTGTGAACAGCCGAAGGGTTCTCTGCCCACACTAGGAGAGTGTAAAAGGACGAAGGTTCTCTGCCTACACTTGGAGAGTGTGAATAGCCGTAGGGTTCTCTGCTCACACTAGGAGAGTGTAAAAGGACGACGGTTCTCTGCCAGCACTGTGGATTGTGTAAAAGGACGACGGTTCTCTGCCGCACCGGGTAGTGGTGAAAAGAGTGTGTTGTAAAGGCTTCTCCGCCTTGCTGTGGGTGCTAAAGGAGAGTCACTTTGTAGTATTAGTGCAATACTCAGAGGGTGCCTCTGAGGAGTGGATGTAGGTCTGGTTATAGACCGAACTACTATAAATCTGGTGTCATTTACTTTATTGCTTTTACGTTTTCGCACTTTAAATTTCAGTTTTAACAACTCTGTGGTTGAAAAATATTTTTCTACAAACTTTAAAAGAAAATTTTATTTCGGTTCAACTTTATCATTAAGAGGGTTTAAAATTTTTAAAACTACCAATTCACCCCTCTCTTGGTAGCCGTGGGACATTTACTTAGGCTTAACAACCTAATTACTGGACTCAACAAAAGGTTCGTTACATTTTGTGCCACCAATTACCAAAATTGATCTTATTTTAAAATCCTTTTCAAATGCTGACTGGGCGGGAGATCCTGTCACTAGAAAATCTACTACCGGTTTCTGCTCTTTCCTAGGTGATTCTCTCGTGTCTTGGACGATGAAGAAACAAAGAACAGTGTCAAGATCCTCCACGGAATCCGAGTTCCTAGCACTCGCAGCTCTAACATCGGACATCATATAGCTTAGACGATTATTAGTGGATATTGGCATTTCCAAGGACTACTCCACAAATCTTTACTGCAACAACATGTCGGCAATCGTTCTTGCCAATAATCCGGTATTTCACTCAAAGACTAAGCACATAGAAATTGATCAGAAATTTCTATGTGATCACATTCAACAAAACAACATCAATCTGTATCCTATCAGCACAACGGACCAAGTTGCCGATATTTTTACTAAGCCCTTATCTACTCCAAGGTTTCATCAACTTCGTCTCAAATTGACGATCATTCAGGATCCATCAATTTGACGGGGCATACTAGAACTAAGTATTGCTGTTAGCTATTATAACATCTAGAAGGTTCATAGGTTTCTTTGTAATTAAACAAACCATTGTATAACTGCCGAGCTCTATATAATGAGCAGCTGACATCTTGTAATAGGTAATTAAGAAATACAAAAATATCATTTGCTCTTCTTCTTCTCTGTACATCTTCTTCTCTTCTTTCTGTATCTTCATCTTCTACAAATTGAATTAGGAATGAATTGGCCAAGTTAGAATGGTTGAACCAAGTTGAATCATCTTAAATCATTAGTTATCCATTAGTAGGTTGTCCAAAATCATTATAGAAACCATATGCAAAAACTCCTTTAAAATTTGTTGCTTATTGTCACCAACTATACTGACGTAAGACAGCATATATTAGGCTAATACATGTTATTAATGCGCATCGTTACATATAAGACCAATAAACAATATTGACATTAATGCTGAAACTCATTGATTTGGTCACTCATTATAGCCAATAATGTTGATGAATGTAATTGCATGTAAAGCCGATGAATGTTATTGATGCACACATCACTTATAAGATCAATGCATGTCTTTGATGCATGTTATTACTTGTAAAGTTGTTGCATGCTGTCAATATCAAGGCTAACGTCTATTGACTTTATCGCCTACCACCACTCATGACATCAATGCACATCATTTCTGATTAGATAGATGCGCGCTATTGACACTAGCTTTGATTCTTAACGTTAACGTCAATATTATTGGAAATTTTATTGCCAGTGTTCTTCTTTTTAAAACGAGAATGACTAAGTACATCATAAACGGTCACTAGAAGATAAATGCAACTCACTCTGGATAAAACTTAGGTATATTTGCATACATATCCATAATTCTTATATAAATTGATAAAACTTAGGTATATTTGCATGCTATCAATGATTATGGGCAGAGCCCTTGTATTAGCCAAAATAGAAGTACATGTGTGCAGCTATAAAAAAAATAGAGGATGAGCAGCTACCAAAAAAGTGAGCAAGCTCACCAACATAATTAATAAAAAGACTATAATGTGACTGAAAATGATTTGAAAAACAACAAAAGGGCTACCCCAAAATTGACAGACAAAAAACAAAAAAAAAAAGCAAGCACTGCGAAAAAAAAATCCAAACCATATTTAAGGGATACAAATCATCGTCCAAGGTAAAAAAAAAAAAAATTCCCACCTGATAATATGAATGCAACAGGTGTAATATTCAAGATAGGCAATCCGTAAAAGCCTGCAATCTATGAGAGGCAAGAAAGACTACCAACAACTCCCCTCCATTGAATCCTAGCACCAATAAGCAACTTTGATATAATCCATCAGCCAAGCCCAGAATGACTAGAGAACAACAACAAAGCCAGACCAATTACTATGTTACCATGAAATACATCAATCTTTAATAGTGTCCGCATATTTCCAAATTTTCATTTTCAGTAGAATTGCCCTCCTAATTTGAATGCAAAGTGTAGAGTAGCTTCGATAATTAGAATTAAATCACCTTTCATTTTTTCCCTCCAAATGAAATAAGTTGTGCAGTAGATAATCAAGAAATAAAAGTTTTTTTGATCTTTAAGAGGGAAAATTCTGCCATCCACAAAGTTTAAAACTTGAATAAGGTTTGGCCTCATAAAAAAACTTCCTAAGTCAGGAATATATTTTGTGATCACTGAGCATGAATACTCACACTCGAAAAGTAGACGAGCAATAGTTTCAAAATGGGAAGAGAGTAAAGGGCATTGAGGATCTATAACATCACTCCTTTTAAGCAATGTATCTACCATTTTGAGGCTTTCACGTACAGCAAGCACACAAAGATAGAGTATTTGAGAGCATAATGCTTATACCATATGAAATTAGACCAACTATAGAGAGGATATTCTTTATAAAAAATGTTAATAAAAGTGGAAAAACTAATATTCATTCAATATTTCAAAGATAACGAAGTGCTTTGGCAAGAGAAAATAGAAATAGATTTATAACAGTACATAAATGTCCATCTAAAGAAGAAGGAAGATTCCAAGAGCCCTTAGAAATAAAATCAGCAACCTTGGCTTTAGCAGGGAGTGTAAGGGTAAGAGAATTGCTAAAATAGAATTTAGCAATAAATGGGCCATTAATTCATGAATCCCAAATAAAGATGAGCTTGCTATTTGGAGAAACATAATGTATCACATAATGAGAGATACTCTCAGCCGCACTACATAAAGCAGACCAAAGCTTGGAAGAGTTAGTGCCATGACGGGTCCATGGGGAGGGGAGCAATATTTTGAACTCAGCCAAAAAAGAGAGGCGAGTTAGTGTTATAAAATATGACAATGAGAGAACAACATTGAATATGCTAGAGAGCCTTAAAATTAGAAAACCGAGACCTCCACATTGCTTAGGTTTACAAGTATTATGCCATGAAATCATATGGACTTTCTTTGCATTTGTATCCCCAAATAAGAGAAACTTAGAGCACATCCTACCCAAATTTTTCATGATTTGGGTATAGTCGATCCATGAATCCAGTAGGCAATCATGTTCCATACATTGTATCTCAAAAATTGAAGACACTATGCGAAAGAGAGAAAACGGGCCTTCCAACTAACCAGATGATTAGAGACAGCTAGTAAGAGGGGATAAAAATCAATGATGCAAGTTTTGGTTAAGGAAATGGGAAGGCCAAGATGTGCCATCTTGAAACCATGCATTGAAATATTTAGGGCATAACATATTTCTAGAGGGTTGGAAATGTATGTGGAGATAATAATCTCACTTTTCTTATAATTGATTGATAAGCCAAAAGAACTAGTAAAAGAACTCAAAATATCAAGTAATATCTCACATTTGTGTTTATATGTGTTACCAAAGATCAATAGACCATCAACGTATAAAAGATGTTTGAGATGAAGGTCACCACTAGAGACACTGACAAATCTATCATGAGAGTGAGGGTTATCAATCAAGCATAAGAAAGTACCCATGATGATACAGAGCATATATGGGATAAGAGGACAGCCTTGCTAAGTCCAGTAGTGGAATTAAAAAACCCATCCAAAGCATCATCGATATAAATATATAAATAAACTTCAGAGATTCAAGCTTTGATCCACAAAATAAAGAGAGTAGGGAAACCCTTATAAATCAACTTTTCTAGGAGGAAGCTCCTAGAGACTGAGTCAAAGGCCTTATGGATATCAAACTCAACACATAACAGTTTTTTCTTAGCCATTTTCTTGAATTTCAACATTAATTCAGAAGCAAGTAAGACATTGTTTGTGGAAATTCTATTTTGAATGAAGCCAGCTTGACTTTCCCCAATTATAACATGCATAGTTTATTTCATCGTTGGGCCAAAAGTTCTAAAATTATTTTATGAAAGACATTGCAAAGCAATATATGCCTAAAAGTAATGTTTGTAGCGTGGGAGCTCTTTGGGATGATAGAGATAGCAATGGCCTTCACCTTCCTAAGGAGATAACTTTTAGAGAAAAAAAGATTTAATAGCTTTACAAACAAGCATCACAACAATCGTTTGGGACGACAAATCCCAAAATATTGCTCCCCATTATATAAGATTTTCTTTGGGACATCTTTTATATTATTTTTTTTAAAAAGATTTTTAGCATAAAAAATTATTTAAAAAAATAATAGAAAAGCTTAACCAAACTAAGGCCTCGTTTGGGATGATTTTTTTATTGCTTATTAAAATAAAAATTTAATACTAAAATTTAAAATTTTATGCTAAAAAATTAATTTAAGAATCAATAAGAAAATCAGTCCCAAACAAAGCCCAAATCAAATTTCTAAAAAACAAAAAATCCCAAAAATGCAAGCCAGCTGCGAGTGTCTCGTGTAGATTCGTAGCAACGAAGCGAGAAACCTGAAACGTTTAGCTTTGGAGATATAAAGGTCTGCTCGATTTAGGGCTTGTCTTGCCTCTCTATCTCGATCTTCTCGGTACGACGCGTTAGGTTGCGAGGGTTTATCGCCTCTTTGTTTTCTACGTATTATTATTTTGTTTGGTATCTTTTCATTTCTTTGATTTCTGGAAGAGAATCGTCCGCTGATTTTAAGGAGCTAGTTCTCTACTTGCTTTGATCGGTACATTACTTCTGAGGCTAGCAAAACAGCAGCGTCCAATATGGCGTCGGATAATGCAACAGATTTGAAAGATGAGATTTCAGAGGTATTTCTCTTTTTTTCTTTCAGTTCTTCGAGTTAACTAACTTTGAGATTGTCTGTATGCATTATCTTTAAATTAAAACAACGTTTTGCGGATTAATGAACATGCAAGGAAGAGAATTTTGAGAGCATAGTTTACTTGACCTTTTTTTGCATTTGGTGCTCTTGTATATAGCTTGCCCCCTTTGATCCCACGAAGAAGAAGAAAAAGAAGAAGCCGGTGGCTCAAGATCATGTTGAAGAGGTGGAGAAGTTAGTTGAAACAACGGAGAATTTATCAGGTTTGATTATGAAGATATGTTGATGCCCTCTGTGTTTATATTTTCGAGGGGTGCATGTTTGATATGACTGAAATGTTTGCAAAAATGCAGTCGAAGATGCTGGTGAATCTGTATTTTCTGGAATGAAGAAGAAGAAGAAGAAGCAGGTTGGCTTGTATGGGCTTGTGCTGGCTTGTTTTTTTTTTGAGATGATTTATTTTGTGGATGTTTTTTTGACATAAAGTTGCTAACTTTGGGCATCTTCTCAGGTGGAATTGGATATAGAGGAAAATGAGGAAGGGGATGCTGGCGAGGATAATGATGGTAAGTGCTTTGAAATTATAGCATATAAGATTGCATCACTTGATTAATTATAGTAGATACTAATTTCACATATCCTAATTAATAAGTAATATTTGTAAACGACCTTTCTCTATGGATGTGATGGATTCAGATGGCAAACTTGGTGAGGATGAGCAAGGGGAGGGTATTATATTTGGTGGTGAACAATTACCTTGGGAAGGTACTGACCGAGATTACAAATATGAAGAGGTATGCCTTTTTTTTTTTAAATGTTGTTCATATTTTCTTATAATTGTGAAAGTTGATAAAATATCTTTTAAATTTTTTGGAAAAAAACAAGACATTGAATAACTATAAAGATAGGTGTTTCTTTTTTGTGGTAAGGCATTTTCCTTTTTCTGCAACTAATGTGCTTAGCATTTTATTTTTCTAATTTAAACTTTAAGTACATTTCTGATATAATCTTTGTCCATTTGCCTTGACCATCAACTATATTGAATTGTGCTGCTGCTTTATGTAATTTTGAGGTTTATGAAGAATTTGGAGGTTTTGGAGTTGGTTGTCGATACACATCATAAATTAGATAAGCAAACCTTCCAAGTCTATTTTATTGTGATCAAGATGGCAATATAACCCTCAACCATTGTGGCTGTGGACCAATAATAATATTTTAAGACTCCTCTAACTTAGTTGAAGTTCGGTCTCTTGCATAAGCTTTGGTTCAAGTTCATCTTTGTAGACGTTAAATCGTGATGTTCACATTCTTACGCTAGTTCAACTGCAAAATAATGCTCAAACTCAAAGGATACAATGACGAGTAGAGTGTTAAGATTGGAGTAAATAGATGGAGAAGTAATTTGATACTTTTTTTCCCTTAGGGCACCAAACTATTGAATATTACATCAAAAGACCTAAGTTGATTAGAGACTTGATGAAATTTAAGGGAAGATTTATCAATTTGACTTGACTTTGGATGATAATCACATCAGATATGAGAATTGGCATGACCATTATGATATGATTGATCATAATGATGACATCTTTGATAAGAGCATGTGTTATCATGATATGATCTATTAGGGTAATGATTTTAAGGTTGGGAATATACATGATCATCACAATATGATCGGTACAGTCATGATATGAACTATATGATGTGTCAACTTGATGCTCTGGAGAGTAGGGTGCATGGGCATCATGATAGGAAAAGCAACAATCTTAATTCTCTCATAATGATGATCATCATAACGATCATTGATGTCACCCAGAAATATAATCACTTTGGCTAAATGGTTGTTGCAACGTAGCTTTGGTTGTCGACCCATAAAGAAGACAAATCAATGAAAAACAAAGAATTCAAGGCTTTGAGTTTCACTCAATGGCTTATGCTGCTATTATCAACTATGATTTTTAAATACACATGTTTCATATCTCAATCATGTAATTGGAAATATGTTTTTGAATGCTTTTGAAAAGAAGAAAAATATTTGTTTTGAAAAAAATACTTTAAATAAAAACAAACATAAGTTTATCATATAAGCATTGTTTAAAATTGCGCAATATGAAGCTCGCCTTGAGGCCTGCTTCAACGCAATTCTCGTAAAAAATGTCTCATGTTTTTTTATGAGGCTTGAGCCTTTGCTTGGCTGAGACCCGTCTTGAGGCGTGCCTTCGCCTTGCTAGGGTAAGGCGTACGTCTCACCCTATTTATATATTATTGATGTGGACATCGACCAGAGGTTCAGACATGTGTATCGCCGTAGACAGCGCAGATCGACGGCCGCGATTTAGAGTTTATATTTCTAGTTATTCATGTGTTTCTTTTATGCATTTTTCTTTTATTTCCTATTGTACCCTTAGTATAAGCTGAGTCATGAGTGTAGCCCTGAGGGCAATAGAGTCATTGTATTTTCTTTTGTGTTGGGACCTATATATAGGTCATTTCATGTTGTATTATGGTTAATGATGATTGAAATGAAAATATATTTTGTTCTTCTTTGTCTTCTTGCATGAGATCTTGAAGAAGAGAGAGAGCTCCAAGGGGAGCAAATCGCAAGGCCCACCAATCGTTGGAAGAGTCCTCGATTCGTGGTTAGAATTTTCTATCTTCTCGATCGTGTTCCCATCCATCTCCTTTCCCTCTCCTCCACAAGAAATCCTTCTCCCCATATTGCCGCCGCCCCTGTGAGGAATCCACCGCCGACCGCCACCCAAATTCCGGCCGGCCACCTTGCCGGTGACGCCCCCTTCATCCACCCGACCCCTTCCATCCACAAGTTTCAAATTTTGAAATTTGAATTTTCAAATTTCAAAATCTTTCCTAATTTGGAATTCCAAATTTGGAAAGTTTTTCATGACAAATTTAATTTCAATTTAAATTAAATTGAAATCTTTATGTCATCGCCACATCATCACCTCCAATTGGAAACCTAGCTCTCCACTAATTCCTCTCCCCTTCCCCTATGCAAGCCGCCGGCCACCCATGGAGAAATTCCCATTAATGGTGTCTTTAATGCCATGACCGTTTTTGAAATCATAATTTGATTTCAAAATCTTTCCCTCATTTACTTAAAACTGAAATTAACTTTCAGTTTAAGAATTTCAAAACCCCTCTCTCCCTATAATAGCCCCCCCCCCCCCCCCTTTGGTGAGCCCCATTAATGGCTCATTAAAGCCCTAATTACTTTGTTTGAATTTGAAATTCTCTTCAAGTAATTCCCTCCAAAGTTACTAAAACCTGAAATTAATTTCAGATTTTAGTAAGTCTCTTGCCTCCTTCACCCTACCTAAATTCCTCTCCACCATACAACCCCCCCCCCCTCTCCCAACCGTGGCCGAGCTCCCCTTTTCCCCTTGGAAATCCCGTCGGCCCCCTCCCCACCTCCTCCTCCTCCTCCTTTCAACTCAAGGACTTCCCCTCACCGCCTCTTAGCTCCCTTCCCATCGGAAGAATTCCTCTACATCAAGTATGTATGGCGGATCCAGAGTTTGAGTGGGGATTAGTCTTCAACGCCGACAGAAGCATTAACATCCTACGGTCTCCGTGCTTCGACGTAGGATTTGAAGACGAAACCACCGTGGAAGAGTACTTGGAGAGAGTCGACCCGATCCTTGCAAGCATCTACGACCGACAACTTTCGAAGCACACTTGGAGTCTCGAAAGCCAAGCATTCACGACCTCCTCGTCACCGTCAACCTCTCCGTGTCTAAAGGCCATTGGTGTGGCCACCATCTTCGTGGCATCGTTGAGTTTGCTAAAGGCCTTCTCCCGCTAACCCGAATTGAGTGTGAGTGATCAAGGTACTCATTGTGAAATTTCTAAACATTAGTCGTGGGATTTTATTAAATTTCCGCATTTGCTTTGTTGTGAACTTTTGGAGATTCATCATTAATTGTGCCTAAACACTAGCTCGAAACTGCTTATCATAACATTTCATCCATGAAAAATGCTTGAATCTTAATTTACGGAAAGCTTAATCTTACTTTAGTAAGCTTTGTGATTCTTAATGAATTTCATGTGCAATTCTTGAATGTTTCACATCAATTATTTTTATTAAAACTTGCCAAAATCTTAAACTAAAGTCTCGAACAAACCAAACCTTCATGCACCCTCAAGCCACAACAACTTCCTCTCGACTGCCTCAACCTATAGCCCGCCGTCTTCTTCATAGCGACGATCGTCGTAGCCGCCATCGAGGATCAGTTGAAAGCCTCACACCACCATAACTACTAAAAATTTTGGAGTATTAATCTCATATGTATGTTAATAAAATATATATTTGTAAAAAGAAAGATGTCGAAATAAATGAAGAATAAGTAGATTGTGAGCATTGAACTTCACAAGATGAGTTAGGGGAGATACTAAATTATTATGAAGATGGCTCAAATAAAGACCCCTCGATGATGACAGTGGAGATGATTTATGAGTTATTGCCAACTATTTTAACATTTTTTAGGAATTAAATATAAATGAGTAGGTCACTGAGAAAGAAAAAATTTGAAGCTGTATAATACTTTTATACAATTCATGTATTAATATTGTTTTGCTCTTATAATATTTAGATTTCAATTCTATTTCACGCAATTTTTTATTTCATATGTATGTCAATTTGTTATTTTATAGTTCAATTAAAAATTGATACGATATCATTTAATATATTATATTAGTATTATACAAAAAATCACTATTAACCTTTATTTTCACTTTATGAAATTTTTTGATTTGGAGGCTTATGCATCAAAATGCCTTGAGGCTTATGTCTCGTCTTACGAACGAAAAACGCCTCAATAACCAATTGCGTAATTTTAAACCTTGCATACAAGCCTTTTGTCACACCCCATTTTAGTCAATCTAAAGTGTAACAGAGAAGGAGAATCTGAATATTCCTCCTAACACCTATTATGAAATATCTCTATCAGAATCAGGGAGTAAGAAGTAGTTATTTAGAATATCCTAATATATCAAGTTTTAAACTTCATAGCATGAAACATATATAATATATCTCAAATAAAATGCACTTCTCAATTGAAATACAAAGCTTTATTAAAACTTTTAAAATTTACATAACCAAAAGTCTATACAACTCCCACTCATATCCCTTTTTATACCAAAAAATATATGTACGCAAAAAGTTCAGTCACTCTTTTTCTCTAGTGCCTTATTGACTCATTCCCCTTTTCTATAGTACAATCATTATTAATGAGCTAGAGCTTAATGAAATACACAAACAATGCATAAGAAATCATAATGAATATATTGATAATTAATGTAACACATGTAAATTTTTCTACCAATCATAAGCATTGCATAACATCATTTTCTGTTATGTTTACTATTCAACGTCTTCATACAAGTTATATGATGGCTATAGGTTTTTGCACTCATTCAATTTTCCAATTCAATGTTGGATCCGAATTCCTAACTTTTAGAATTGAAGCTGCTCTATTATTCAAAGTTGGGTTCAGATTCTCAATTTTTAGAATTGCGAGAGTGTAGGCTTACCTCGTTAGGCATTTCGCCTTTACTTGTGCAGGATTATCCTCCATATATGACTTATTTCACATTTTCAATATCATACAGTGTACTGTTGTAATCACTTGTGCAGGATTATCTTTCATATATGACTTATTTCATATTTCCAATATACAGTGTACTATTGTAATCACTATTTAATTAAGCCATTATTTACATAAGAATAAACTGAACTAAACTAAAATAATTGCTATCATGAACATAACAAACAAGAGTTTGCAATTATACAAATTTTTTTTTAATTATTTTCCATAACATCGTTTGGATATTTCACCTCGTTTTCCAAGATAGTCGGGTAAACTGGTTCACCTAAAGTACTATGTTTCCTTTTCCTTTTGTAAATAACCTAAACATACATTTCTTTATTTATATATGCTTTCAAATAAAATAACACAAGAAATATGAATATATTACAATTTTCCTCAACTGCACCATTCTTCATTCAATCCAAAATTCCTCTCCTGAATTCAACAAATCAATTTCAGCAACCCCTTCCATTTTAGCACACATCAGCGCACATGATTTCAACAAATGACAACATACAACACACCTTTTATTTCAGCATTTCCACAATTCTTTACTGGATTCCATCAATTAATTTCAGAAAAATAATTGCACACAAACATTGATTGTAACCACCGGAATTCCAGCAATAATTCATTCAGGATACTAATTTGAGGACTCAATAATCCAAACTGCTGAAATAGAGTTGCAATGTATTGATTTCGGAATAATTTCACCTGCTCTGTTTTTTTTTTTTTTTTTGTTAAGATTTTTAACAATTTTTATTTGTTCGGGAAGCATGTATTGGAAAGTATATTCTTTATGAGCTCTGCATCAGAGGCTTTATGATCATCTGGGCAAGTCCAAAACACTTGCAGAGCAACTTTTTCAACCATACTAGAGTACCTATACTTTATTTGGAAGGTAAAGCTCAAGACAACCCAACATTACTAAACAAAGCAAAAATACTACATTTAAAGGCTGCTTAATTGCTTTTTATGGTTTGACCGAATTATTCATCTACCACTGCCTCTTTAGTTCAGCCTTGTCTTTCATGAACTTAACGACATAGTTGTGAACTAATTAAGGCTTTTCACGTGTAGCTCCTTTAGCTCCTTTCATTTGCTTTACTTTCCATAAATCTAAAAGGTGCTAGCTTTTATTTTATGTGCAAGTCAAATCCTTTTTATCGATTTAAATTAATGTACGTCCAATTATAGATTTCTTTCTATTCAAAAACAATCTTTTAATTCAAATTCAATCTTTTTTGCTCTTTTTCTTTTGTCTCTGCTTGGTTTGATAGTTCTGCTACTTCTGGATGGTTGTAAGAGCATGATAAGCATTTTGTTTATCTGCTGTCAGCATTCCTTCAAAAGCTTTTTTGGTCGAGAATAGATTTCATTTGAATTTTTATTGGTGCTCAGATGTTTTTTGTTCAATGTTGTAGCTTCTGGACAGGGTCTTCAATACTTTACGTGAAAATAATCCATTGCTTGCGGGAGACAGGCGCAGAACTGTGATGAGGCCCCCACAAGTTCTTCGAGAAGGAACTAAGAAGACGGTCTTTGCAAATTTTATGGATTCCTGCAAGACGTATGTTGCCATATTTTGAACAACAGTTGTTTGAATCATGATTACTTTATGAATGTTGTAATAACTTTCATAATCTTGATGCATGCATGCATTAATACTTGTGTTGGATCTAGAAATATTCGTGAATCATACCGCTACTATGTTCAGAATATTGAATGGAAAAAAGAATAGAAAAGTAGAGAGAAAGAAAAAGGTTAGAGTAAGAAGTTTTGAGATTTTAATAAAATAGGCTCAAGTGTAGAAAATTATATATATATATATATATATATGTGTGTGTGTGTTGAAAATTATATAAATTGAGCTCACTCGTTGATTAGGGTTGAAGCTTGAGCATTATATAATTGATACATAAATAGCTATATAGAAAATAAAAAAAATACAATAATAACGTAGCATGGTTAAAAGGCTTGTGATGCGGACATCAGATCATGGAAAGTGTATAAGCGACGAGAACGACGATCTATAGCTATGATCACATCTCTTTATTTCTGATTGATATATTGTATTTTATTATTAGTGTCCTATTCCACTTTTACCCTCACTTGAGGGACTAGATGCATGTAACCTCAAGGGAGTAATTTGGTCTTTTGTTTTGTTCTTGTATGAGGGCCTATTTATAGCATTCTTTTCCCTCTTATGAGGTTAATGAATGAATGATAAAAAAATTTCTGCACATGTGTTTCAGTGGAGAGTTGTGAGTGTTCTAGGAGAGAACTTTGGTGAAGTCCCTTGGTGAAGGGCAAGCGGATCACCCACCAATCACAAGAGATGTCCGGGTTCGTGGTTCTATCAATTTTCTTTGAATTTTCTCTTTATTCTCTCTTCTTCAAACCACCGGCCTTAGTTCTCTCCCCTCCCACCACCACCGGCCTTCACCGCACCCCATGCCAAGCCGTCAGTCAATCATCTCTCCACCTCAAACACCAAGTCCACTCCACCCTAACCTCCGGCCTTCCCCTCATATGGATCCAAAATTGATTGTCGTCCCTCTTTCCAAAGTGGAGCATGAAGATTAGGAGGGAACTCCAATTCAAAATCTGATTTCAAATTCATATTTTGAATTCTTTCTTAAATCGCCATAATCCATATTAGGAAAGTGCTCAATTCGTGGATCTAGTTTTAAATGAAAATTAAGAGGAATAATTTGCCCATTATTTCCTCCTAATTTTAGATGAGACCACTTAAGGAAATCCATCCAATCAAGCCCTTCTTCATGTATGCCGCCCCACTCTTAATTTGGGTAACAAATTTGAATTCAAACTTCAAATTAATTTGGGTTTAAATTTATTTCCTAAACGAGGATTCCTATTTTAGGAAAGTCCCATAAATTAAGCCCAAATCAAATTCAAATTGAATTGGATTTATGATAGGAAACACTTGAGTTAAAGTATTTCCTAGCCAAATCTGAAGTAAAACGAGAAGAAAACAGCTGTTTTCAGCCGAGGACAACAACCAAACACAGGAAAACAGCGAGAAATTGCGAGAAAACTGGGAGAAAACTCAAGAAGAAACTTGGATTCCACTAGATAATGAATAAAATAGCAAGATACAATTGATCCTCAATTCGAGAGGAGGATCGATCTCTCCCAAATCTCTAGACGCCGCTAGAGCCCAAAGAAAACCTAAATCTAAGAGATCTCAAATTTCAGCCAAATTCAAGATACCCAAACCCTAGGAAAATCAACTATTTAATACATACAAATCAAAAGGAAATCCCTAAACAGTCCCTACATTCAAATTTCCCTCTCAAAACTCCAAAAAAAAAAACTTCCTAAACGGCTCTACGTGGGCTGGTCCGGCCACTCGTTCTCTGCCCGGAGGCGGATTCTCCGCCTGTTTTGCGATTTCGCCAGTGAACCGGTCCCGCCTGGACCGGCTGGACCGGTCTAACAATACTCCCCTCCCAAAGATCCACCTTGTCCGCAAGGTGGAAAGACGACACCCTCCATTCCTTCTTCATCACAAACAGTAAGAACTTAGTTCGGTCCTTACACCTGTGCCCCGGCGTATACCTCTCGTCACATCTGAAATAAAGCCCTTTTTCCCTCTTCTCCTGTAATTCTGTCTCAGTGAGCTTCTTGAAGTTATCCCCACTCCCTCCTCCTACTGGCTTCTCCCTGGTGATCTCATTATTGTTGACTGATGCATGCCCATTTGGTGCTAAAAGAGTGGTCGTAGTCTTGTAAGAGCCTCCTGAGCTGTTGCTCTTGGCTCCCTTCTCCAGATTATTTTGATTTTCTACCAGCTGTGCCAACTTCATCGCCTCCTCCAAATCACTAGGCATCAGAACTTTAACTGCCACTCGGATCTCTGCCTTCAACCCCTTCATGAAGTTCCCTTCCAATACGCTATCTGATAATCGCTCCACCCTACTAGCCAGGTGCTCGAACCGCTCATGGTAGTCTGCTACTGATCCCTCTTGCACCAGAGCAAAGAATTGCTCATAGAAATCTCCTCTCCGATCGGTTTGGAAACGTTCTATTATGCAGTTTTTGAATTCCCTCCAGTTCCTGATAGGCTACCTCCTGTCACGCCACTGATACCATGACAAAGCTTTTTCTTCCAGACACAATCCTGCCGCCATCAGTTTCTCATCCTCTGTCAACCCATTGACAACAAAGTAACGCTCCACCTTGTAGATCCAGCCATGACCGTCTTCCCCCTCGAAAACGGGCATCTTCAATTTTCTCACCTTGGGATCTCCCTGGTATCCTCCATAGCCTTCCATTCCCCTCAGAGGAGGCGTTTCCCAATTGTCCTGATCTTCCCTCCGACGAATATACTCTAACCCCTCTTCATACTCACCTCTCCTCCCTTCAACATCATCACCTCGATGCTAAATACCTTCAAATTCAGCACCTCAACGATGACGATCCTCCATTCTTCCTTCAAAATCCCCCCTTGACGTTGAATTCTTTCGAATTCAGCACCTCGGCGATGAGATCCCTCTCTCCTCCCACCAAAATCAGTCCCCCTTCTGTCATATCCCATACTCATCTCTTCCCTCGAAAGAGGCTCTAGAGGAGGCATGTCGTTTTCTTCCTCTAGGATCTCCACCTACGAATTTCTCCTCCCCCGCATGGGGTTCGGATTTCCTCCCATGCCATGGCTGTCGGCAGTCTCTCTTACTTCCGATGTCGCCGGATTGGTTTTCATCTCAAGTAGTTTCTTCAACATTTCCTCCATTGCGGTGAACTTCCCCTCCAACCTTTCATTGTTGGGGGTGATTTGATTTTGAAGGTTGAAGAATCTTTCCTCCAAATTGGCTTTCAATTGGCCGACTTCGCCTTCCAAGGCGTCAACCTTCTTTCTGGTCATCGTTCTTCTCAAGATTCACGAAGATCTTTTTCCGGAAAAGAAACTCCCGCTGAAATTTCAGGATTTCAGCCGCCAACGGTCCCAAAAACGATGTTCTGATACCAATTTGATAGGAAACACTTGAGTTCAAGTATTTCCTAGCCAAATCTGAAGTAAAACGAGAAGAAAACTGCTGTTGTCAGCCGAGGACAGCAGCCAAACACAGGAAAAAAACAGCGAGAAATTGCGAGAAAACTGAGAGAAAACTCAAGAAGAAACTTGGATTCCACTAGATAATGAATAAAATAGCAAGATACAATTGATCCTCAATTCGAGAGGAGGATCGATCTCTCCCAAATCTCTAGACGCCGCTAGAGCCCAAAGAAAACTTAAATCTAAGAGATCTCAAATTTCAGCCAAATTCAAGATACCCAAACCCTAGGAAAATCAACTATTTAATGCATACAAATCAAAAGGAAATCCCTAAATATTCCCTACATTCAAATTTCCCTCTCAAAACTCCAAAAAAAACTTCCTAAACGGCTCTACGTGGGCTGGTCAGGCCGCTCGTTCTCCGCTTGGAGATGGATTCTCCGCCTGTTTTGCGATTTCGCCAGTGAACCGGTCCCGCCTGGATCGGCTGGACCGGTCCAGTGGACCGGTCTAACAATTTATGTTATCTTTCCCAATTAATGGATCTTGATTTGGTAAGCCATAACTCCTCCCCAAGCCCCCCACAACCATCCATACCGCCGGCCCCATGCATGCCCCTTACTTGAATACTTTCCAAACATTAAGTCTCTCTATTTGGGAAGAATTCAAAATTTTCCCTCAATCCTACCACCCCCTTCCTCTCTCCAAATCCCCAATAAATCATTTTCAAATTAAAGGATTGGTTTTGGAAAAGATTTTATTAATTCCCTCCATTATTTATTTTAAATTCAATTTTCAAATACCCCATCTTTACTTGGCCAAATCAGGAATCTGATTTCAGAATTCCCTCTTGGAAAGAAGTTGCTTTCCTTAGCATTGGCCGGCCATCACCTTCCCATCCCATCCTCGCTCCCAAAGTCATCCCAAGCCCTAACTCTAGGGGTGTCACATTGCTGTCCAGAATTTCTGGACAGTGCCGGGAAGCTGTCCCGCTACACGGAAATCATCGTGTGCTGTCCAAAAGCCTCAGTTTGCTGTTTAGAGAAACCAGTCCAAAGGAACTTGCTGCCCACCGGCCAAAGATTATCGAATTGCTGTCCTAAGGCAGCTAGGGGTCGTGTGTTGCTGCCCACTCCTTCCCCAACACCAAAGCGACTACGCCGGAGCTCTGTATTTGTCTTTCCCTTTGGTAAACATTTCTTCCTATTCTTATATCTTCTTAATTCAC
Source organism: Dendrobium huoshanense (assembly GCA_016618105.1). Taxonomy (NCBI): domain Eukaryota; kingdom Viridiplantae; phylum Streptophyta; class Magnoliopsida; order Asparagales; family Orchidaceae; genus Dendrobium; species Dendrobium huoshanense. The sequence continues at coordinate 54,436,703 of CM028360.1, read as the reverse complement.
TATTCAATTGTGGTTATAGTTTGATTCACAAAGATTCTTGTTGATCCCTCCGCTAAAGCATAGTAATTTAGTTAGTTGAGTGAGGAATCCTTGCATAGCGACCAATCTTATTGTTAGCATAGGAATTTTGTTGAAAACCTTCCATTTATGCAACATTAGATTTAATTGACTATTTTATGATTTTAACTTCCACGCATGTGATTTGGCCTAAACTTATTTTATCACCTTATTATTTTATCTTATCGTTAAATCAATATAAGATTTGGTTATTATTGCTCTCTAAATTTAAAACGTGCAAATTTCTTATTCCAATCATTTTTGCATTTATGTTATGCATCTACTTGTCTTGATGTAATTGTTTGTTGAGCTTTGAAGAAGTGGCTTGCCTTAAGTTGTCTTCCTTGAGTAGTAGACAGGGTTGACTAATAAGATGTATTGGCCCGATTGGGATGAGTTCTTGTATCATGCTTGCGTGCTTGAGGTCAGTTTTCTTGTAGATTAATGAGTCTGTGATTGAGTATGCCAAGTTAGCTTGGTTTGAAACAGCTTGATTTAGCTTGAACCAGGCCAACTTAACTTGAACCATATAATCTAAATACTCGAATGTGCGTTTAGTTGCTTGATTCTATTATATATTTGAAGATTTATTGCAAAAAGAATAAGAGAATATAAAAATATTCCACATTAATTAATCCTCGAGAAGGCAAATGCCGCCTCTCTTCATGATGAAGAGTTGATGTCAAACCCTCACTATTAGGGTGGTATCTCTCATCAGAAATTGGAGTAGAGGTCAATAATCTTGCTCCAGAAAGTATTCTTCTTCTCACCACGAACTTAGAGAACCCCTTAGGCGATTCCACTTTAGGCTTGGTTGGAATCCTTTTTAATGCTCCTTAAAACATTCTGGTCATCCTCTTACCGAATTCAATAAGTTGACGGACAATCACGAAATCATGATGCTCCATGTGAACAAATTCTTCTCCTTTCTTTTGATGTTGTTCTGCTTCATCTCATAATCTTCTTCTACTTACTGATATGCTTCTCACTCATTGCACCTTTTAGGATGTTGGATCTAAAAGTCTTTGTGAATCACACCCAATTTATTGAGAATACTAAGTGAAAAAGAGAACAAAATAGTAGAGAGTGATGGAAGAATGCTAGAGTAAGAGGCTATGCGATTTTAGTAAAATAGGTTGCAGTACAAAAAATATGTAAACTGAGCTCACCTCTCAACTTTTCTATTTATAAATTATGGTTGGGGCTTGAGCGTTATAGTTTTAGCTATATACATGACTAAAAAAATAGAATAAAATATAATATTAGTGTAGCCTAGCAAGGTTTAAAATTGCGTAATTAAGCCTCGAAGCGGTTTTCGTCCGTGAGGCGAGGCGTAAGCCTCGAGGCGGTGTGAAGCGTAAGCCTCACGGACGTAGAATTTCGTAAATAAGAAAAATCATGTTTCGCCTTTTCTTTGCCTCTAACCATGTTTTCTAAAGCAAAATTCCAAAAACTCACAAAAAAAATTAAAAAATAAAAAACCCTAGATTTTCTTTCACTTGAAAAATCTAGCCCTAAACTAAAAAAAAAAAAAAAAACCTAAAATTGATTGTGGAGTACTCCTAGAGGGCGGCTGGACACTTCAAGTTCGCCGGAGAGAGGCGGAGCCGGCGGGAGAGGCGGCGGGAAGGCAAGCTGACCGTGCGGAAACCCCTCTGTTTCACGAACACAGGTTGCGGGAAGGAAAATTTCGGGATAACTTGGAAGCCGTGCGGGATTAAGGGGGGAAAATGTTTCATTTTAAGGTGGGGCCGGTTCTATGAGGTGTACGCCTCACCCAGAATTGCGCAATTGCGCCTCTGAGGCGCGCCTCAGACCAAGTGAGGCATACGCCTCTTCCAGGAGAGGAATTGAGTAAGCCTCGAGGCATTTTTGGGTCAAATTGCGCAGAGGCGCGCCTCTTATTGCGCAATTTTAAACAGAGTAGCCTAGTCATAAGGCTCGACGCTCGACTTAATGAAGTCGATTGTGAAGCTTTGAAAAAGTGACCGACTTGCCTTGAGAAATAATCTTCGTTGAGTAATAGCCATGGCGGACTGATAGGCTGTACTTGCTTGACTGGGATGAATTCTTCGATCATGATCACATGCTCAAGGCGAGTTTTTTTTTTTTCTAGATTGATGAGTTTGAGATCAAGTACATTGAGTTAACTTCATTTGAATTGGCTTGATTTAGCTTGAGCCCGATCAATTTAACTTGAACCGGATTTTCTGAATATTTGGATGCACACCTTGTAGTCTTTAAAGTTAATTTTTCTATGTCATTTGAGTAACTATGTGATGTGTTGTAATTTATAAATTTGTAATAGATGTGATGGTACCAAATTCCTTGTCCAAAATGGAAAACAGTGATAAAAATTTAAAAATGCTATAAAAATTTAAAAATGCTATCAATCCTGTGGACTTTTTTTTTAAGGAAAGGAATTATAGATTTTTCTCCAATAAAAAGGGGGGAAAAATAATATGGTTGAACTTTATTACCCAAGCTTTTTTTTGGATGGATGCCATTCGTAGAAAAAATGCTCTTCACATTACCAAGAAGCAGTTTGATCTTTTAGTTTTTTTAATTGATATTCTTTTTTTTTCTCTTTGTAATCTTGTTCCTCTGTAATTTTTTGTTTCTTCCGTTTTTTAGTTGGATGAAATCATTTATAAAACAAAAAAAATTACTTTGCAACTCTCCGCGAGAAAGAAAATATACAACAAAATAATCATGCCGTTGAATATATATTCTGTAACACATGAGATCTAATCTTGAGAGTTTGCTTGTCAGGATGCATAGGCAACCAGAACATGTCATGACTTTCTTACTAGCTGAAATGGGAACCACTGGATCTCTTGATGGACAGCAGAGATTGGTTGTGAAGGGTAGATTTGCTCCTAAGAACTTTGAGGGTATCCTTAAGAGATATATCAGTAAGTTTGCACATTTTCATAGCTTGCTTTTGGGATTATCTGTGGCATTATTTTTTTCTAGCTTCTTTATGTAATGCTGCTTAGGAATCGAAAATGGTCAACATACTCATCTAAAAAATTAAAATAATTTTTTTATATCATTGTTGAATTATTCTTTTTTAGGTGGAGAAAAGGCACTATTTTTGCTTCAAGATTGGTTAGATTGGTAGTTTTTAGATTCATTTGGACAGCTTTTTAATACAAAATTTTTTAGTTGAAGAAATTTTTGTACTGAAAAAACATTTTAGAAAGTAATAAAAAAGTTGTCCTAAACAAAGCCTTTAAATATATAGCTAAGCTGAACCTCCTGATTGGTTATTTGGTGTTTATAGTTGGTTATGTGATTATTCACAAACTCCTTACAGTGAAAATGAAAATTTAGGCTTCATTTGGGACTTTTTTTACTACTTTTTAAAACAGTTTTTTTGTAAAAGAATTTAAGAAGCAGTAAAAGAGCCATCCCAAATGAAGCCTTAAAATGGAGGCTGATGATTGGTTGCTACATGTTTTTACCTCTGACAACTGCTTTTAAATAATTAGTTAGCTTACAAGAAAAATGTGTTATTTTTCTTACCTTTACTTTCTATATTGTTTTTATTATTTGTTCTTTATTTTTAGATGAGTATGTTATTTGCAATGGCTGCAAGAGTGCTGATACCATTCTGTCAAAAGAGAATAGGCTATTCTTCCTCCGTTGTGAACAGGTAACTTGTGTTCTTGTTGTTTTTATTCACATCATTCAAATCACACAAGTTTTTTTTTTTTTCATTTTTTTTCTTTTTTTATTTAAGTTGAGAACTTGAAAGGTAGAGGTAGACTTAAAAATACTTAGTAAGAAAATATTAGAAATGACATTTCTTTAATATATTTAGATGAGAATTTGACCCTTAACATGGCACAATGGAGAAAAAAGATTCATATAGCGGACCCCATAGTAGAATAAAGACTTGTTGCTATTGTTTTTGTAAGTTGAGAACTTGAGATTTACGCACATGCCACTGAAATTTTCTTTATGTATGAAACTACAGCTTCATTTGAGACAGCTTTCTTATTGCTTTCTAAATCAGCTTTTTAGTACAAATTTTTTTTTTAATTAAAAAAATTTATGCTAGAAAGCTATTTTAAAAAGCAGTAAGAAAGTTATTCCAAACGAAGCTTAAACCTATGTTTTTAAAACAATAAACTACTGAACTTGTATATTCATAAATGTTTCGATCAAACCATTGAGAATTTAGTGGAGTTGATTGAGATTTTGTTATTCTTTATTATAAATATGGGCTGTTTGGTATTACTTTTAAAATTTGGGACAAACATAGGAGAGTAAGCTTATTATATGCCAATTTGAATAATTTTATGGAATAATTATTTATTTTTTTATTTATTTTTGTTGCAGTGTGGTTCTTCGCGGTCGGTAGCACCGATCAAAGCCGGCTTTGTTGCCCGCGTTGGCCGTCGCAAGGCTGGTGTTTAATTCCACACTAACCTTCAAAGGGTTCCCATAAAATCTAAAACTGATATAAGGAATTTGGAAGTAGAGCTGATGAACTATTATTCATTTGGTTATACTGTTAAATACTAGTTATTGTATCTCATACAGTGAGTTTACTAGCAGCTTTTGAACTAAATTTGCTTGTTCATGTTCCTTTCATCATGAGCTGTGGTGCCAATCTAATGATTTATATTGATATTGTTCTTACTTTCCAAATTGTTTAAGGCTTCGTTTGGGACAGCTATCTTACTGCTTTTTAAAGCAGCTCTTTAATACAAAAATTAAAATTTTTTACTAAAAAGTTGTTTTAAGTAAAAAATTGTTTTAAGAAACAGTAAAAAAGTCATCCCAAACAAAACAAAAGTTTGTTATCATTGAATGTTGGGAGGCCAAATAGAGGCATTTTCAGTTTACCAACTTGAATTAGGCTGAGTTTGGGCTCGAAATGAAGGACGTAGGTTTCATTTGAGATATCTTTCTAAAGTAGTTTTTAAGTAAAAGAATTTTTATACTAAAAAGCTGTTTTATAAAGCAGGAAGAAAGTTGTTCCAAATGAAGCCTTAAACAGCCCGTTTATATCAAATTCAAGTAGAATTGAGTGGAGTTTGTATCAAATTGAGTTAGCTTGAGCCTGTTGATAGGCTCAAATCAAAGATTAGGGTTCTTTATTAGAACACTAACAATTAATTATGTCATAATTGGCTAGTAAAAATGAATATAATATATTTGAAAGCAAATTTATATATAAGGAAATTAAATTAATTTTAAAAAAAAATAAAAAAATTAAAATTATATTGAGTTATCCATCAATTGCATTTCATATTTTAGATATATAAAATAATTTCAGTGTAGCTCAAAATTTAGTTTGAGCTAGTTTGAATTGTTTTGATTGAGTCATAAATTTAAGATCAACATAACACAAAAATTTGCAGGTGATGATAGCTTACATGTAAGAATTGAATTAGGGCTAATCAACCACAACATTATATAAAAAAATAAAGATTTGATGATAAATTATGGCTTTATTTGACATGATTTTAATATTCCTTTTTAAAATAGTTTTTAAGTATAAAAAATTATCGAATTAAAAATTTTGTACTTGAAAATTGCTTTAGAAAATAGGAATAAAGTTGTTCCAAATGAAGTTTTTTTGGTGCAGATGTCGGGAGTCGAAGTTGACGTCAATAAAGTACATCAACATTTTTGGTGATTATCTGCATCAATATTATTGGTGAAATCGACAAGCGGTGAAGTCAAAGAGAGTTAATGTTTATTTCGATAGCTGGCATTGACCTTACAGTCATGATGTGTGCATCAACATTGGTGGTGATAGTGGGTGACAAAATTGGCGAGCATCTACATTTATGTTGATTACGTACAGTAGCCTTACAGGCGATAAAATGTGCTAGCTAGTAGCTGGACGATGCTGGTCGTTTGCAATGATTGTCAACGCTATGATCATCAGACAAAGCTCTCTCTATGACTACAATTTTAGGTGTAGCTCCAAGCTCTCAAATTTTTTCGTCAACGTTGAAGCACAAATATCGAATCCGCCCTCACACACGAAAAATAAGTTCTATAGCTAAGTAAATTAATATGATTTTACATAAATTATGTTCATCATGACAAGTAAATTACAAATGAATCCCGAATTTCTACCTTAAGGCTTCGTTAATAAATGTCTCAAACGAAACCTTAATCTTCCCCCCTCTATCATTTCCTTGCGAGAAGAGGATAGAGTTGAAAAGCAGTTAATCATCTTCAACACGTATCAACAATTTTCCCATGCTTTGGGAACTCTTCTTCCCCACACTTGTGACCAACTAATGGAATTATCTTCTAAAATAAATGACAATTAAATTTATATATTCAAAAAAATTGATTATTTTTTAATTATATATAATAATAATATTAATATCTCAAAGAGCATAATAAATTTCTAATTATTTTTTTATTTTATAAAATTGAAATATTTAATATATGATTAAATGAAATTTAGATGGCTTGAATTTTTTTTTTCAGAAAATAAAAAATTTATTTATTTATTCTTTTGTTACTTGGTTACAGTGCTCACTGGCCTCAGCACTGGAAGAAGTCACGCAAGAGGAAGAGAACGCGTTGATTTTGAACTTATCTGCATAGTTATAATCCAATTAAAATTCAATTAATTTATTGGTAATAATATAATATACTATAAATAAATAAATAATATAAAATTAAATTTATGTGCTTTTTTAATTGAAAATTAGAGTTTTTTGGAACTGCTTTCTTACGGCTTTGTTTTCAGGCAGCAATTATAATTTCGTCTGTTTATTACTTTCTCATTGTATTTTAAAAAATTTTGTAGCAAAAAATAAATTTTTATAACCATAATAGCTAAGTTAGTTTTCTCTAGAAACTTTACTTCACAGTCAACTTTATAAAAAGTTGTAGCTGTCTTAAATGTTTTTTCAGCTTTCCAAAACGAACTAAAAAAATACTAAAACTCCGTTTTAGCAATAAAAAAGCCGTCCCAAACGAAGCCTTAAATATGAACTTAGGCTTCATTTGAGACAGCTTTCTTTCTGCTTCTTAAAGTAGCTTTTCTAGTATAAATATAAGCTTTAAGAATCAATAAGAAAGTTGTCCCAAAAGAAGCCTTATGCTTCATTTGGAGGCAACTTTTTTACTGTTTTATTTTTCAGACTGTAAGCGTAGTTTTTATTTGGCCATTGTTATATTATTTTTTTAATAAATTTTTGTGCTAGAAAGCTGATTTCTATAATAGCTTTAGAACCAGTTTTATAAAAAGTTACCATCATTCCAAATGAACATTAATTTATACTTCATTTTTTGGGTGCTGATTTCTCTCAGCCCTAACATGTTACTAGGTTTTTTGTAATTATTAGCTTTAGGAACCATCGGCTTTTAGGTTTTTCGTTTTCTTATTTTGTAGCTCTGATGAGCAGTAGAAAGCTAGAGGTTCCTATTAATGACTTTGTAATCCCATTTTTGATATTAAAACGTAGGCCCCTCTGTGAATTTTAATAAAAAAAAAATTCATTTGAAATAGTTACATACTATTTTTTCAAAGCAACTTTCTAATATAAAAATTTTATTCATAATAAATTTTTGTACTTTAAAATTGATTTAAAAAATAATAAGTAAGCTATCCAAACGAAGCTTTGCTAACTTTATTTTGAAAAATTAAGGTTTAAAAGCTGAAGCAAAATCTGATTGAGGATTATCCCCATAATTGTAAATGCCCGCCCAATCGCCTTATAAGACCCGACCCGCCCGATAAGATATTTATAAGAAATACCTCACGTCACCAATCCACACATTCCATCTCACCGACACCTGGCAGCCTAAAATCAAATAAACCAATAGCTACCAACCACGTAGGATAGTCAAATTTTTTGGTCTAAATCCCTTAGAAGGCCAGCCCAAGGAAGTCTGGCTTCAACTTAGATTGATCTATGATCTCTCTATCTATGAATCCCCACTCCATACATTCCTTTTGCAAAGTAAACTCTATTGCTTTGCGCCTAAGAGAGTGATAGATGACAAGCATTCTCTTGCTTTGAAGCTACTTCAATTTCTCCTTATATATACATCATCAACTACATCATATGAATATCATCAAATTTTTTTAAAAAATATAGCTCAAAATTAAAGTAAAAAAAAAAAAAATTCGCCTTTTCCTCTTCGCCACTACAAATGTCGTTCTTACTTGCAACCATTTTAATCTCATTACTTACTATAAAAGTTTCAAGCATCGATGGTATCGGCACAACCGATATCCATTATTCTTCTATCCAACGCAATCATCAGAGGTATTCATTTAGTATGTGCTTCTAATAATTATTCATCGTATTAGGGTTGTGTACGTGTTTTTACTATTTTTGCTTGATTGTCTGCTAGGAGGTATGAGTTAGAGATGGTTAAGACGAAGGGGAATCAATTTGTGGTAGGAGGGAAGCCTTTTTATGTGAATGGGTTCAATACATATTGGCTCATGATTCTTGCGGTCGATCCTTCGACGAGGATGAAGGTCACAGAGACGTTTAAGCAAGCTTCTGCAATTGGTCTTACTGTCTGTCGGACCTGGGCCTTCAATGATGGCGGGTGGAGGGCGTTACAAAAAGCTCCTTTTGTTTACGATGAAAATATCTTTCAGGTATAGTATCACACTCTATATATGTTCATTCGTATATAAACATATTTTTTTATAAATTTAAGACTATGAAGAACATACATGGATGCATGAATGCCATGCATCCATATGATAACAATGATCATTTTATTTATTAGAATGCATTTTTTAATAATTGGATCTAATTAAATATTGCATCAAGCAAGAAATAAAATATTGTTTCATTAGATACAAATGTTCCATAACTTTTATTATATTTATTTCTATCAAATAACATTTGTCAAATTGGTTTTAGATAAATTATTACCAAATTAAAGCCTCATTTAACATCATATTTAATTATTTTTTCTTTTCTTAATTACTTTTTCAGGCACTTGATTTTGTGATTAGTGAGGCAAAGAAGAATAATATTAGGCTGATACTGTCATTAACAAATAGCATGGAAGGATATGGTGGAAAGGCTCAGTATGTGAAGTGGGGAAAAGCTGCAGGTTTGAATCTTACTTCTGATGATGACTTCTACACTAATCCCATTGTGAAGGGCTACTACAAAGCTTATGTGAAGGTAAGATCATCTTCTTTAATTATATTTTAATGGTTTAATATATTTATTTTACATAAAATTTTCTTCATTTGAACAAAAATAATTTTTTTATTTGAATTTTTAATCAAAATAATTCCTATTATTACAAATTAAACAATCTCTTTTAGTTTGCAAATTATCATTTTATTAGATTAATTATAAAAAAACCATATAATAATTATCTTCATGAAAATCATAATGCCTTTTTTTTTTTGGGGCAGCTAATTGTAATGTGTATGAATTAGGCCGGGAGTCAATGAGTCGAGCCGGGTTTTAGTTACTCCTATTTTGAGCTTGAAGTTCGTTTAAGCTCAAGCTTAATTCTATGAGTTCGAGTTAGCTTACGAGCCGACTTCACTATTAGAGTAAATGATAATGATTCAAGCAATTATTATAATAGAATGCTAAAATTAGATGAAAATTTATATGAGAAATAATAAATAATCACTTGATATAAAAAATGAGATATAATTTTTTAATATTTTTAATAACTTAATGCTTAAACATATGAACTATAATACATTTTAAGTGTATTTTATATTAATATTTTTTAAACGAGCATACTTGCGAGTCGACAAAGTTGAATTTAAGCTAGTTCAAGCTTGATTCATTAGCTGATCGAGCTAGCTGAACTCGAGCTAGCTCACAAATCAGGTTGATGTACTTATGCTCTTAGTCACAATCAAAATTTTACCTTTCTTATATATGTAGCTTCACAATAGCCACATTTTATGTAGGGCCATAAATTCAAGATTTGATTAATCATAAATGAAAAATTATCTTCACCAATAATATTATGACACATTTCATTAATTTGATGTGTGTCATTTAAGGATTATGTGAATTTAAATAGTTTTATCATTATTTTTTTTTTTGTAATACAGATTTCTAGCAAATATGGTGCCTCTTAGGCTTCGTTGGGGACGACTTTCTTCTTGTTTCTTAAAGTGATTTTAAGAAGTAGTAAGAAAGTCCTCCCAAATGAAGCCTAATTGTAAAACTACTTATTCATTTGTATATCCTCATTTCTACAAAACTTTAATTTTATGCTTCTCTTTTATTGACCAACATTATAACATATTTATTTCTCAAGAGAATGAATATTTAAAGCAATTTTAGAGAGCATCATATTAAAAAAATCAGTTATTTTGTAATCTAAAATTTTAATTAGAACTATAATATAAATTCAAAATAAATTATAGTGTTAGGTTTCTTGTAGCTTTAATTGTTCTTTCTAGAGGGCAAAAGGGTAAGTTTAAATTGGCACGTTTGGCAGCTTTTTTCAATGTTTTATTATTTTTACTCAACCTGTTGAAATTATATTTGACTATATTTTTTAAGCAATTTATCTAATAAAAATCAACTTCTTACAATCACATACGCTAAGATAATTAATATTGAGACACCTTTAGATCACTATTTTTTTCTTGATTTTGAGAGATTTTTTACTAAAAAAAAGCTTTACAAAATTGTAATAAATCGTCCTATACTGAATTTGTTTGCATGACCAGACGGTTCTCAATAGAGTCAATACCTTTACAAACATCACATACAAAGAAGACCCAACAATTTTTGCATGGGAACTGATCAATGAACCTCGCTGCCTTTCTGATCCTTCAGGCAACAAGCTACAGGTGACTATTTTTAGCTAGCTTCTTATAAGCTGCAGCTTCGATTAAACTACTTAACTATATTCAACTATTGATGATCAACATGAACAAATTTCAGTCATGGATAGAAGAAATGGCATTTCATGTAAAATCGATCGACCCGAAGCACCTGCTCGAGGTTGGGCTCGAAGGATTCTATGGAAACTCGACTCCGGCTCGCCTTCAGTTCAATCCCGACAGCTACTCGAGTCAAGTCGGCACCGATTTTATTAGGAACCATCAAGCCATGGGCATTGATTTTGCCACAACCCACCTTTATCCAGATGCTTGGTACCTAGATATCTGATAAATGTGATCATATTTATATATGACAATGAATAATTCTGATAACTTTGGTACTCTTATTGATAATGCAGGCTATCGAATTCGAACCTCAAAGATCACCTTGAATTCGCCAAATCCTGGATGCAAAGCCACATTGATGATGCAGAGAATGTGCTTGGAATGCCGGTCGTGTTCGCCGAATTCGGTATGTCGGCGAAAGACAAGAACTTCAGTGTTAGCTCAAGAAATCAGTTCATTGATATGGTTTATAAGACCATACTGAAATCTACAAGGAGAGGAGGGGGTGGAGGAGGTTGCCTTCTATGGCAGATTTTTCCAGAAGGAACTGATTTTATGGATGATGGTTATGCAGTCGTGCTTAAAACATCTAAATCCACAGAAAAAATTCTATCTTTGCAGTCAAAGAGATTAAAGAAGTTCAATTCAAAGTGTTCATGGAGGTGCAATTGGACTTGCAAAAAGAATTAGTCCTCTCAGCATAATCAACTCTGATGAAAATATTTGAATGTATAGTTAATTATTGATTGGTTGCATTAATGATTCAAATCAGTACAGATTTGTAAATATTACACCATACCTGTAAATATACAAATAAAATTTTATGTAAAATGTTGTATTGCATGGATTCAATGCATGCATGACTGTAATAGTTTAAATAAAATGTTATTATCATTCACAGTTGATTGAAATTTTGTTCTTGCACTATCAAATAAAAGGTTCACCCCCCCCCCCCCCCCCAGAAATCCTTCTTTTCTCATCGAATTAGAGTGCTACTATTTGTTGCGGTTTTAACAAGTGCAAATAGCACCGGTTTTGACCACTGCTAAAATTTTTTCTCCTCTTATACGTGACCCCACCGTATTCGACGTGCCCTAATTCTTCCTCTTCTTCGTTTCGTGCATTCCTTGCCTTGGATCGAAGAGTTTCTTTCGTGTTGTGCCTATGATCCGTGCATTCCCTGCCTTCGATCGGAGGATTAAAGTTCTTTTGAAGCCCTCATTTGCTTGCTCATCCCGGCCGGTCGTGTGCTTAATTCTACTTCTTCTTCTTCTTTGCCGGTTTGTTTTCATTCCTATTCTTTTGTAGCTTTGTGGATTCATTTCTATGCTTGTGCTTTTTCCATTCCTAAAGTACTAACCTAACCATATATATGCTCATCTATGTTGGTCTTCTCAAATGACTATCAAATCATAGTAATTAGGGCTTTGTGATCTCAATATTTTGCAGGGAAAATTTTAAGACTAAGCATGATTATAAATTGTATTAAAACTTTAAGCATGTTTTTAAAAAATATTAAAAATAGGCAAAGTCGCCCGCAGGCGACTTACTAGTCTAGTCAGCATTAAAAAAAATAATAAAAAAAAAAAATTACTGTAGCGAGTCGTCCGTTTTTGTCTATTTTTATTTTTTTTTAAATATGCTTAATCTCTTAATATAATTTATAATCATGCTTAGTCTTAAAATTTTTCCTAATTTGCATCAGAGTTGTCTGAACTGAAGATCTAATACTTGAATTTCTGTCCAAAAAAATAAAATAGAATAAATATAATATTGCAAAAGAAGTCATTTTTTCAAAGAGAGAAGATCTCTTTAATTTTAAATAGTGTTTTTTTGTCTGTAGCTGAAGCAGATAAGGCTTCCAAGAGAATCTGTAACATCTACCTTAAAAATCTGCCATTCTGTCGTTATCTTACGGATGAGGATGGAGTTGAAAAGCAGCTTATCATCTGCAATACGAATCAGCAATTTTTGATGCGTTCGGGCCTCTTTTTCTCTGCAACTGTATTCAGTTTTTAGAATAATTCTTGTAAGAAATTAGCATCAAAATCGTACAAGAAAATATCAGCCATTATTTTCATTTTCATTAAATTCCTTACAAGCAATCGAGATGCATATAAATATATGAATTTATTAGTTTATTTTTAGATAAAATATGTCATTATTTTCGTTAAAATAAGTAAATTATTCATATTTTTACAGTTACTGTAGAAGGAAGAAGAAGAACAAAAAAGAGAAAGGGTACTGTATGCATATCTTATAATCCAATTAATCTTTGTTTTATCTCTTAATCTGTATATTATTAGGTGGAAGACAATGGTTGCTTAAGGAGTTCAAATTTTTTGTCTTAATATCAGTTATGTGGATTTCTTAAAAAATACATAATATACAAATCTTATAGGGCTATAAATTTTCTTTTTATTTAACGCATTGGCCCCTTAAAAGATTTCATAAAAAAAAAAAAAAAAATCATTACACATGTCATCACATATAAAATTGATGCACGTCATTAACACCAAAATTTATGTTGATTTTGTCGTCTACGATCACTCAAAACGTTAATATGATGTAACTAAGTATCAAAATTTTTTTTTTAAAAGCAGGAAAAGTCGGCTATTTTGCTGCTGACTTAGATTTTCTGAGTCAGCTATAACAGTATCAAATCGCCTGGTAAGTGGGCGACTTGCGACAATCATAGATGATACAACTTCTTTTAGAATTTTCTACATTTAAATTTCTTTTTTTTTGATACTTAGGCTTCGTTTGGGACGGCTTTTTTACTGCTTTCTAAAACAGAGTTTTACTACAATTTTTTTTATTTTTGTACTAAAACTCCGTTTTATAAAGCAATAAAAAAGCCGTCCCAAAATAACATTAATTACAATATCTACTTTAAAAATTTGTCACGTATAAAATTGATGCAAATCATTAAAACTAAAGTTTTTGTTGACTTTGTCGTCTACGAATATTTAGAAAGTTGATGTATGCTATCCATACCAACTCTGTTTCTTAATTTTAACTCAAAATATATACTAAACCTTTTAGTTTTTAATCTGATCATCTCTTCAAAGGAGAATAATCACCAAAGTTTCTATTCTCCTACCTTCATTAACTTTTAGCTATTGCTTTAATTTGAAAGGTGAAGCAATGAAGCAATTTTTTCTCATTATCTCAATACTGAATATCCTTACAGAAAGGATGGGGGTGTCAGAGGCGCTACACCCACTCAGCACCTAGCCGCATAAAACCATACAAATACTGCTGTATTAAACTCTATAAAAAGGCACCTGTACTCTAAAACCGAATAATAAGATTTTCCATTTTCATCTTTTCAAGATACGATTACTTCAGTGTTATTTCGCTTACACAAGAAGATTCAATCTCTCTACATGGTATCAAGAGCCTAATGGGGGATCAAGAATCAACTTCTTCCCTCCCTCCCACCTCTTCTCTCGCCGGAACCACCACTGCTGAGATCTCTATTCCAGCATCCCTGAAGTTCCTGGTCTCTAATGTCAAGAACCTCATTCCGCATCCTCTAACTCCCGATAATTATGCGGTATGGAGGATCCAAATTCTTCAGCAGTTCACCGCAACGGGTTACGCCGGCCATCTATCCGGCACCTCTGTGTTGCCGCCCGACGCCAACTCTTCCGCGCACTCGCATTGGATTCTCGTGGATAGCACTCTTCTTTCCGCTCTGTTCTCCACGATCTCTCCTTCTCTTCTACCTTACGTCATCACGGCGACGACTGCTCACGACGTCTGGACGACTCTTGAGCGCCGCTTACAACCGTCGAGTCGATCTCGTGTGATGCAGCTCAAGAACGAGCTTCATCATCTTCAAATGAGAGACTCAACAATGCAGCAATATCTTTCACAGATCAAGAACATTGTCGACAGCATTGCCGCATCAGGCTCCAAAGTCGATCAAGAAGACATCATTCTATACATTCTAAACGGCCTTCCTCCCTCATACAATTCGTTCAAAACCTCGATTCGCACCTCTCCGATACCGGCCGACCTGGACAATCTGTATTCCTTACTGTGTAACGAAGAGATTCACATTAACCAGGACACGGTCAAAGATCAACTCGTCACAGCTCCGGCTCTGTATGCTGCACCGAACAATCCTCCTCGGAACCGAAACTACAAACGCTCAAGCAAGAACACGCAAAATCAATATCCTATCTCGGCCAGCCATCAGACAAACAACTCATCCGCTGCCACCGGCAATACGCGTCCAGTTTGCCAAATCTGCGGCAAAACAGGTCACATTGCCCTTAACTGCTGGTATCGCTGCGATTCGAAATATGCCCCAACAACTACTCGTAATCCAAGAGCCATGTTCACCCAACCATCCTCTTATCCAACACAGGACTGGATCTTGGACACAGGGGCCTCCTCTCATCTGACCCCGGATGGTTCAAATCTCCAAAATCCCTCCGTGTACACTGGTCAAGATTCAATCTCCGTCGCCAATGGATCTTCGGTTCCAATTCAACACTCTGGCCACGGTTTACTTCCTCTACCCGACAACGCGCGTAAGCTCTACTTACGAAATTTATTACACGTTCCAGAACTAACCCACAATCTTATTTCTGTGTCCAAATTAACTACGGATAACTCCATTTATATCATATTTCATGCTAACGGTTTCGAAATGAAAGATTCTCAGGATCATCGCCTTCTTCTCAGTGGACGTCTTAACAATGGCCTTTATCAAATCGGTAAACTGAAGCCTGCGACTCATACAGCCTTTCACACCAAGAACACAACCCCTCTTCTCTGGCACGCAAGGCTTGGTCACCCGAACAAGAGAACTTTACAGTCTCTGGCCCGTAGCATTCCCTTTACATTTGATAGTTCTTCTACTTTACACTGCAATTCTTGTAATACGGCCAAGAGCCATAGACTTCCGTTTAATAAAAATAGCTCGCTCACTTCGTCTCCCTTTGATCTAATCCACTCGGATGTATGGGGACCGTCTCCTTTCCCCTCTACTAACGGTTTTAGATATTATGTTGTTTTCATCGATAATTACTCCAGGTATTCCTGGATCTACTTCATGCATAACAAAAACGAGACTCTATCCAAATTTAAAGCATTCTGCGCTCTCATCCGTAATCAATTTGGAAAAACACCAAAATCCTTCCAATCTGACGGCGGAGGTGAGTTCATTAACCGCCTGTTTTCTTCCTTTCTGCAAGAACAGGGAATTGTACATCGCGTGAGCTGCCCGCACACCCCGGAGCAAAATGGAATTGCCGAACGCAAGCATCGGCACATTCTTGAGTTAACCCGATCCTTGTTACAAGAATCTACCACTCCGGCCAAGTTCTGGAGCGAAGCCATCTCAACAGCAGTTCACCTCATAAACAGACTACCTTCCAAACACACGGCCCACAAGTCTCCGCATCAGATCATCTACAACTCGCTTCCAACATACGATCACCTACGGGTCTTTGGCTGCCTATGCTACCCGTGGCTGCATCCCTACTCAATCAACAAATTTTCACCTCGATCAACGGCTTGCGTTTTTCTCGGGTACTCCACGCTACACAAGGGCTACCTCTGCTACAACCTATCCACTTTCAAATTTCACATCTCGCGCCATGTGGTATTTCATGAGAACACTTTCCCATTTCACACCACAAATCAGTCATCCAAACCCGACACAACTCACCACAACATACCGCCCCTAATTCTCGTCCCAGCATCCACAGCTACTCACAACACACAATCAAGCAAAGAAATTTCTACCTCGCATCACCCTTCAACTTCTTCTCCATCCAGTCACTCTTCACCTGAGATCAACATTCCACACAATACAAATTCGGAACCTGTCCGTCATCAGCTCAGACAAGCACACATTCCACATTCAATGCAAACCCGTTCGAAGTCAGGAATACAGAAACCGAACCCCATCTACTCTCTGTCCACTTCCACCTCAGACGACCAGTCACCTATCTCATACAAACAGGCTATCACACAACCACAGTGGCGTACCGCTATGGAAGAAGAAATTCACGCGCTACAACGTCAACAGACGTGGTCTCTAGTCTCACAGCCACCTAACAAACCTGTGCTGGGCTGCAAGTGGACGTTTAAGATCAAATGACTCCCATCAGGACAAGTGGACCGGTATAAGGCAAGACTAGTGGCACTTGGAAACAGACAAAAATTTGGGGAAAACTACACAGAGACATTCAGCCCCGTAGCGAAAATGCCGACCATTCGTTTGCTCCTCACTCTAGCTCTGAATAGGCAATGGAACATTCTCCAACTAGATATATCCAACGCATTTTTACACGGGGACCTTACCGAGGATATCTATATGAAACAACCGCAGGGATTCATCGATACAACAAATCCAACAGCGGTTTGCAAATTGCACAAATCACTATATGGCCTTAAACAAGCGCCAAGACAGTGGTTTCAAAAGCTCACCAATTTTCTTCAAAAACGTGGCTTTCGGTTTAGTCGCTCCGATCCCTCTCTACTCATTTACACTCACAATAACATTCAAATTTATTTTCTTACCTATGTCGACGATATCATTCTTACAGGAAACAACCACAATGCTATTCAGTCTCTTCTACAGGAACTCAACTCAGCGTTTGCTCTCAAACAATTAGGGAACGTCAACCTCTTCTTGGGGATACAGGTTCAAACTCACTCGCACGGTCTTTTCCTCACACAATCTCACTACGCGGCGTCGCTGTTGCAATCAGTAGGCATGACGGAATGCAAAAGCGCGCCCACGCCAATGGCATCAACCTCCAGCACCGACCAAAACAAGTCCCAGCCATTCTCTGATCCATCTCTATACCGCAAACTGGCTGGATCACTGCAGTACCTATCAATTACTCGACCAGACATCGCGTTTGCAACAAACAAAGTTTGTCAACACATGCAATCTCCCACGGTTCAACACTATAAAGAGCTCAAACGCATCCTTCGATACATCAACGGCACACTCTCCTTCGGTCTACCGATTGTCACAGGTGATCTTCACCTCCACTCCTACACCGACGCCGACTGGGCATCCGACCACACAGACAGAAAATCGACGTCCGGTTTCTGCAACTTTCTCGGACCAAACCTAATCTCTTGGACAGTAAAGAAGCAAGTGACGGTAGCAAAATCATCCACAGAAGCCGAGTATAGATCTCTATCGGCGGACATCTCGGAGGTTATTTGGCTAAGACGCCTTGCTGTGGAACTTCATCTAGAACAGAAAACTCCAACTACAGTATACTGTGACAACCTCTCAGCAATCGCCATAGCCAAAAACCCCGTTTTTCATGCCCGGACTAAGCATATAGAAATTGACTATCAATTCATACGCCAACACATAGCATCCGGTGACATTCAGATCCAACACATACCGTCCCAGAACCAGATTGCCGACATTCTCACAAAGCCACTCTCGGTCTCTCGTTTCAATGAGCTACGACACAAGTTAACCATTCAATCAAACGAATGCCTAACTTGAGGGGGGATGTCAGAGGCGCTACACCCACTCAGCACCTAGCCGCATAAAACCATACAAATACTGCTGTATTAAACTCTATAAAAAGGCACCTGTACTCTAAAACCGAATAATAAGATTTTCCATTTTCATCTTTTCAAGATACGATTACTTCAGTGTTATTTCGCTTACACAAGAAGATTCAATCTCTCTACAGGGGGATGGCTAATTAATGGGTAACTCTACTTAGGCTTTCACCTACATTTGGGATGGCTTTTTTATAGCTTCTTAAAATAATCTTATCATACAAAAATTAAAATTTTTATACTAGAAATCTGCTTTAAAAAGCAATAAATACTAAAAAGCCTTTTAAGAAGCAATAAAAAAGTCGTCCCAAACGAAGCCTTCGTCCTTTTATTAAAAAGTGTGTTTAATAAATAAGAAAGTTGAATATGATTAGATATTTTGAGCTCAATTTTTAGTAGAGTGGAATATAAATATATATATATTTTTATTGTTTGTGGCTCATTATTGTCTTAAAATAAATAAATAGTTAAAATCATATTGTTTAGATTTACTAATTGATTAGTAGATTAGTTGATTGATTCTATTATGTTCGATTCAAATTCTAATGAGCCGAATGCAATTTTTTTATTCATAAATTCATATTCAATATTTTTTAATGAGCCTAAAAATATAATTAATTAATAATCTTTAATTAAAAAAACTTTTTGCCATAACAATAATTAACTCTCTATTAAAAATGTGATTAAACATTCTAAAAATGCACTAAAATCTCTTTTATTTGCACCTTTTACTGAAAAAGTGGAAATGAACATTATAATATGTAGTCACAATATTAAAAAAAGAGGATTTTAGCTAAAATACCAAAGTTTTTGAGTTTTAGTTAGTAAGATTTAAACAAAAATAAGAGCAGTTAGAGAGAGGACGACGTAGCTTGTTTCGTCGGATGATGAATCGGATTCTGAGTCTTTTGAGTTTTAGTTAGTAAGATTTAAACAAACTAGATTTAATTGGTTGATTGTTTCGTCGGATGATGAATCGGATTCTGAGTCTTTTGACACCGACCATGATTTTGCTATGGGGCGTAATTCAAAGATTGCCACTCGCGGGAAATTTTGGGGGAGAGGTCGACGTAGAAGACGTCTTGGACGCTGGAAGCCTTGAGTAATTACTGAGCTCGCTTTTAGCTTCATTTCTCTATGTTGTTTGGTCTGTTCTTTTGCTCGCTTATTTTTATTTATGCTGCTGTAACCTCTTTTTGTTTTATTAATATATAATCTTTTATCAAAAAAAAAAAAAAAAGAGCAGTTAGAGAGAAATTATGGTTTAAAGGAGGTCTATAAGTGATTAAGTGCACTCAATGAAAAAAATTTATATTCATTCTTATATATAATACTTATTTATGTTCATTTATTTATATAATTCAACAAATTTAAACAAATATTAAAAATGCTTTTCATGTAAATGAGCAAGTTTGAATAATGAGCTATTTATTCATTTAAATTCATGAATATAATAATTTGTCATTTAACAAATAATTCACTAAAACTTTAATAAATGCTCATTTAATAATAATTTAGGCTTCATTTGGGATAGCTTTCTTATTGCTTTTTAAAACAGCTTTCTAATATCAAAATTTTAATTTAAAATTAAGTTTTTTTCAAAAAAATTACTTTAAGAAGCAGTAAAAATATCATCCCCAACCAAGCCTGAATTGCTTATTTGATAACTTATTCTATATTCTTGAATCATTTTGTTGAAGCATTTGCATATTAAAAATTATTTATATTATCAGAAGTATATATGTTATAAAAACATCAAATCAATAGTTTAATATATAACTAGATTTAATTATTTTCTTCTTAAAATAAAAAATTCATCAAATAACTTAAAATAATAATCCAATTTAAATTAAAATCCATAAATTCAAATATTTATATTGATTAAGCTGTATACTTAATTAAACTATCAACATCAAATATATAATTAATTAGACTTCATTACAACTAAGAACTAAACTAAAAAAATAATAATAATAATTCAGATCACACTCCATGTTGATCAGAATCAGGCGCAAAACCAACCTTTCTTTTGATAAGAGTGACCAAAATATGATTGGAATGCATGATTTTATATATGAAATAGAGAAATAAAATATTTTCTTAGAATTTGAGCAACTGTAGTTACTGAATATCTAGGAGCAAAATAATTAAAATTCTTATTCTTCTAAGAAAAAAAAACTTCGGAGTTAGCAATTGCTCACTCTGAACTCTTTAAGATTCCACCCGTGATCAAAACTTAATAAAAAAAAAAAGAGTTTTAATAAGATAATACTCAGCTCAACTCGATTCATTTATCACCTTATCAAATGCTTTAAATCTAATAATCCAAAGAAGTTATTGTCCTCTCATTTCAATCTAATCGGATCAAATCAACCCAATCCAAACTTACGAAGAATAAACACTAATCCTCCCCCCATAACGATAAGATCAAGTCATATCAGCTGAATCTTGCATGGCCACCTCCACATCCTCAAACCAAATAAACCAATAAAAACTAGCCAGGTCCGATGGTCAGATTCTCTGGTCTAACTTGCATGTACGTACCTTCTCCTAATAGGCCAACCAAAGACTCTTCCCGTTAGGGCGATATCTATCTATATGGCTCTATTCTTTTGGCTTAGTCTCTTCATGTCAACACTTCGCACGTAAGAGAGAGGTAACCACAAGCTTCCTCTTGCTTCCAAGCGACGGCAATATAAGCTTTCTACCATGGACTTCTCAGCTCCTTATATATATATAGCTCAAACAATCTCACATGAACACACCATCAAACTCTTTAAAAATATATAAATATATATAGCTCTAAATAAACCAAAATACAATGTTCTCTTTTTTCTTCCCTTCACCTCTTCAAAAATCCTTCTTGATTGTAGCCATTTTAGCTTCATTACTTACTACAATCAGTACTGCGAATATCGGCTATGTCGAAACCAATCGTAGTTGGTATATATATATATGTATTCATTTTACTACAAGAAAGCATGCTGTTATCGGCGGACAAAATCCGCTAGAAAATTCTTCTTTCCGGCGAAATACCGGCGAAAACTATTCCAACGGCAATTCCGGCAATATTCGCCGGGAATTTTGCCGGTAATTTAGCGGCAGCATATGCGCCAGAAACCCTTAAAATACTGGCGAAAAGCCGGCGGAATATGCGCCGGTGTTTCAAAGGCGGAATTTGCACCGAACATTTCGCCGTTAAGTGGCGGATATTCCGCCGGTTTTAACAATGTAAATATTTCTGCCGGAACGTCCGGCGGTAATGACAGATTTTCTTGTAGTATTCTCTATTCATTTTGCTTTGTTCTTGATCATAATAGGGCAATATGTGTCTTCCAGGAGGCAAGAACAGGTTGATGAAGTGAGGATGGAGATGGTTGAGAGGATTGGAAATCATTTTGAAGAAGGAGGGAGACCTTTCTACGTGAATGGTTTTAATACCTACTGGCTTATGGCTCTTGCAGCTGATCCTTCGACGAGGGGGAAGGTGACAGAGACATTTGCAGATGCGTCGTTGGCTGGTCTCACAGTTGGCCGGACTTGGGCCTTCAGTGATGGCGGCCAGGGGGCGCTGCAGAAATCTCCTTCTGTTTATGATGAAAATGTCTTCAAGGTATTTCATATATCAGGCTATATATATAGCTAGCTCTTATGAATTCGAGATCATAATGAACTTTCATGCAGAGCAATAATATGTGACAATAATGATGATTTTATTCTATATAAACACAATTTTAATAATTGAATCTAATGCTTTTTTGAAATGATGGAAATTGAGATCCAAAAAGGATTCAATTGCAATAATATAAATATCATTTTATGTCATGACATTTTCATATCTAACACCTAAAGTTTTAATATATCAATTCATACCACCCTATAAATTTTAATATCAAATATGACAATCCTATATTTCTTTCCTACCATCCATAACGTCTTATAAATTTCAATATTTCATTCTCTTTGCACCCATATAATCTACAGGTGAAAGGTATGAAATATTAAAATTTTGGGTGTTAGATATGTAAATATTATGATATAAAATGGTATGCATGTAGATCTTCTTAAATTTAATTAAAATTATTTAAATGATGATCAATTTTCTAATAATGATAAGAAATAAGAAATAATTTGCATATACATATACAATTCAATACCATCTCTCTATTATAATTTCCACTCAAATTGGATTCAACTATTTCAAGCTTAGGGATAGAGTGATTCAATTGTCAATTCCTATGAAACAATTGAGATTCTCTGCAAATCGAACTTTTTAATCTGATCGAATCAATTTGAGGACCGGTTCATAGTCTGAGTAGTTTATGTTCAATCCAATTTTCACAATCAAGATTGAATCATTAAATTGGCATCAAACAAGAAATATGTTAATGTTTTATTTGGTATAAGTAACATTGTTTCATTATAAAAAAAAAAAAAAGAGCTTGTGCCACAAGAGATGTTTGTTGAATTTTTATTAGATTTATTTTTATTCAGAGGCTAATACGGGCGCGCCACTTCAAAAAAAGCACAGTGCATTGAATAACGTGGCGCCCCCGAATTGACCTCCATACGAGTTCAGACACCACACAGAATAATCACTCATTACATTGATTAATATTTTTAAGTTGAAAATAAATTTTTATCAAAATGAAAAATTTTATTTTATTTTTATAAAAGTTTTATGTATAATTAATATTGAGTGTTTGTGCTTAAAATAAATTATATGTTTAATTGTTTAATTGACAAAAAATTATTGTGATATGAATATGAATGATTATAATGATAATATGATATATTATTCATAAAAAAATATATTTAATTAATATATAGAATTATTATTATTTTTTATTAAATAGAACAATTAAATTTCATGAAATATTTTTTTCCTAGAAATTCAACTAAAGTACTATATGTTGGTTTAAGAATGTATTTTACATGCAATTTTTGCAATTAATTTATATTTATTAATTGTGTATCATAATTATTATTTGAATATAATGATTTCTTATTAAAGGACTTAGTTGTTTTCTATTTTGTTTTATAACTTTTTTAGGCGCTTGATTTTGTTGTTAGTGAGGCAAAGAGGCATAATATTAGGTTAATACTGTCATTAACAAATAATTGGAAAGATTATGGTGGAAAGGCTCAGTATGTGAAGTGGGGAATAGCAGCAGGCTTGAAGCTTACTTCTGATGATGATTTCTTTAGTGATCCCACTGTGAAAGGCTACTACAAAGCTCATATCAAGGCAAGTAATTAATCTTTTTTGTTTATTTATAGGTATAAAGGATCAAAATGGTCCTCCAACTATTTACGAATGATCAAAAATGATCTCATACTATTTAAAAGTCTTATTTTAGTCTAGTGACTTTTCAAATAAAGACTAAGGTTTCGTTTGGGACGACTATCTTGCTACTTCTTAAAGCAGCTTTTTAGTACAAAAAATTTATTTTATTTACTAAAAAACTGCTTTAATAAGAAACAATAAAAAAACCGTCCCAAATGAAGCCTAAGAATTCGTTTGGGACGGCTTTCTTACAGCTTCTTAAAATAACTTTTAGTAAAAAAATTAATTTTTTTACTAGAAAGCTGCTTTAAAAGCACATTTTTGTGCTAAAAAATATTTGAATAAACAGTAAGAAAGCCATCCTAAACGAAACCTAAATGACTTCACAAAGTAACTAATTTGGTCATTATTTAAGAATTAATTGATCAAATTAATACTTTTATATAATTAGAGGCTATTTTGATCCTTAAAAAAAATTAGGGGACTAAGGCTTCGTTTGGGACGGCTTTTTTATTGCTTTCTAAAACGGAGTTTTAGTACAAAAATAAAAATTTTGTACTAAAACTCCGTTTTAGAAAGCAGTAAAAAAGTCGTCCCAAACGAAGCCTAAATCATTCGGTTTCTCTTTATTTATATTTTCAATGCATAATAAATTGTATCTAATATCTAAATTTTGATATTTATTTATATAATATTTTAGTATTTTAATCATATTATAATACATGCATGATAAATTCATAAATTTTTTGGGTGATCAGACGGTTCTCAATAGAGTAAATACCTTCACAAACATCCCATACAAAGAAGACCCAACAATCTTTGCATGGGAATTAATGAACGAACCTCGTTGCCAAGCTGATCCATCAGGCAACAAGCTACAGGTAACTATTTCTTCTAATCTAATCAACTACTGAACCATCAACAGCTAGCTATTGATTGTGAATGAATTTGTAGTCATGGATAGAAGAAATGGCACTCTATGTAAAATCGATCGACCCGAAGCACCTACTTGAGATTGGGCTCGAGGGCTTCTATGGACCCTCGATGCCTAATCGTCTTCAGTTCAATCCCAACACCGTCGCTGGTCAAGTCGGCACCGACTTCGTCAGGAACCATCGAGCTCCAGGCATTGACTTTGCCACAGCCCACATCTATCCAGACACATGGTAAGTGTCAATATTTGACACGACCCGAAAACCCGACTCGAACCCGACCAAAAAATTTCGGGTTAGAGTCAACTCGAACCCTAAATGGGTCGGGTTCGGATTCAACAATTCAACCCTTTTAAAAAATCGGGTCAGGTTGACCCTTTGACCCGTTTTGACCGAAAAATCCGTTTTAACCCAGCAACCCAAGATTGTCCCTTTTTTACCCAAAAAGCGAAGATTGACCTGTTTTTTGACTTGAAAACTACTAGTTCTTTGTTGGCACCGGGTTATTCGGGTCGTTTCGGGTTGACTCAGACCCAAAGCGGGTCTTGTTCGGGTCCCAAAAACTGACCCATTTGCAAAAAAATGGGTTGGGTTCGGGTTGACCTAAATTGTGTCGGGTTAGTATCGGGTTCGACCCGAACCCGAACCCGAACCCGACCCGTTACCCAAAATTTATACCCCTACAATTAACCAATTTCTAGTCTTCTAGCTAGCCAGCTGACCATACCAAGTGTGCTACAATGATGCAGGGTATCGACTTCGATCCCAAGCAATCACCTTCCATTCACAAACTCCTGGATGCAGAGCCACATTGATGATGCAGGGATTGTGCTCGGAAAGCCGGTATTGTTCGCCGAGTTCGGCGAATCGACAAAAGACAGTAACTTCAGTGTTGGTTTCAGAGATCAGTTCATTAGTACAGTTTATAGCAACATTCTGAACTCCATAAGGAGAGGAGGGAGTGCTGCAGGTGGCCTTCTATGGCAGCTCTTCCCTGAAGGGACTGATTACATGGATGATGGTTATGCAGTTGTGCTTGCAAAGTCAAAATCTACATCAAGTATTATTTCTCTGCAGTCAAGGAGATTGCAGATGTTCAACTCCAGATGTTCATGGAGGCGCAAATTGATTTGCAGAAGGAATTAGAGCACTGTGGATGTTAATATATATTTGGATGGATAGCTATTGAGTATGTACTGTATCCATATATATGTAAATGTATGATTGAAAATGTTATGTGAGTGTGGAATACTCATATGTTTTCTATATATATTGTGCTTGTATAGGGATATTGTTCTAATAAAACTTATATATTGAAGTGATTCGGCTTATTTTACGGTTTTGTTTGGGACGAATTTCTTACAGCTTCTTAAAATAACTTTTTTAGTATAAAAATTTTAATTTTTTGTATTAGAAAACAGCTTTAAGTAGTAAAAAAACCGTCCCAAATGGAGCCTAATTAAGCTTAGAGGTCGAATAATCTTATAAACATCAAAAAGAGTATATGAAACAGGCGCGATACCTGGGGGGGGGGGGGGGGGGGGGACTTATAAGTAACTATTGATGCTGCCTCGAATTATACTCGACAATTCACTATAAGAAAATGGGTCAATTGCGAACAAAAAAATCAAAATGATAGAATTGATTAATCATTCAATTTCTAGAAAATATATGATGGACTTCCTTTGAATTTTGTTTGACCTCTATTTCTTCATCCTTGATCGTCGTACGCTTTGCAGTTATGTCGGGAATCCAAGGGGGCAATGCCCTCTGATGGGGTTAGTCATTGAGGCAATTGCCTAAAAATCATAATATTTTAAAACTTTCAGGGGGCAGAGATTGTCTAAAAACCTTTGTAATAAAGACTAAAAAATAGATAGAGGATGATAAATTACCTAAAGAATCATTTTTTCTTTTTAATGAAGCTAAGAACTCCTTTTACGAGCACCGAGAAAAAAATTATTCATTTTGTTCTTAGATAGCAACTTTTACTCTCTCTCTCTCTCTCTTGAAATCATCTCTTTGTATAATGCATAGACATGATAGTTGATAACTTTGAATTTAATAAAACTTGAGTTTGTCAGCCACCAAAATAGATAAATAAATGTGAATAAATCTAAAGTTAGTAACAAACAAACTTAAAAAACACATTTTGGCCATATTAAAAAGCAAAAAAAAACTAAGTCATAAAGGCCAATATCCAATAACTAAGGTATTGTTTGGGACGACTTTTTTATTGCTTATTAAAACAGAATTTTAGTACAAAAACTAAAAATTTTGTACTAAAATTCTATTTTAAGAATCAGTAAAAAAGCAGTCCCAAACAAAACCTAAATATTTCTTTCATTACTATACCCAATAACTAAGGTTTTGTTTGGGACAGCTTTCTTACTATTTTTTAATCAACTTTTTAGTTTTTTTTTTGAATTAAAAAATTTTGTACTAAAAAACTGTTTTAACAATACTGTCCCAAACAAAACCTAAATTACAAGCCTAAGCATACATTGTAATTATATTTGCAAATTAATACAATTTTTTTGGAACTAAAATTTTTTATGAAATGTAAACATAAACATTTGAGTAATCAAATTATAACTTATTCAAAGATTTTGATGCCCATAAAAAAAGATAAAGACAAAAAATACCTAAATTTTTGCAATTTGAAACTTTTATTTAAATAGGTTACAAAAAGATTTCTTAAGCAACAAATATTTCGATGATATATTAAAAACAATATTGCATAAAGAAATAACTTACTCTAAACTTATGTAGTTATCTTTGCTATGTCTATAAATGAATCACACATAGAATATAAACATAAGATTGAAATATGAATAAAGTTTTATTAAATCAAATTCTCTACTAGTATTCCTCAAATTATCCATCTATAGGCTTATTATATTGCTAAATAAGTTATATAGTCGCCCATTTGTAAAAAAGCCCAACATTCAAGTTTAAACCAATCTAAAGCCCATGGGCTTATTCAAATTTAACAATGTGTTGTATTTCTTTGGGTTTTTTTAGTATGAGGATTCTTTTAATATTATCTCTTGGCATTGAATTAGCCAAAAATATTAATTATAAAGAAATAATAATTATATTATTTGTATATCATAACATGCCAATAGACTCAGACTTCATCTGGGACAGATTTTTTATTGCTTCTTAAAGCTACTTTTTAATAAAAAAAATTAAAATTTTTATACAAAAAATTTACTTTAAGAAACAGCCGTTCCAAATGAAGCTTCAAGCTCAATCTTCCTTTTAGGCGAGGAAGGTTAAAGGTGTAGTCTTTGAAGGTTAAGTTGCACTCTTGAAGGATTAATGATCACTCATCACTCGATGGGTCTACAGTTGCCCCTCGTCACTCGTTGGTTGGTGGGACTACACTCGACCATTGCTAGTCTATGTGTTTTTATATTTTCCTAACTACATACTTTTTGAACAACAAGTCCTATGTAAATTAAATAATATGTCATTAATATTACTTTTTATGTAGCCTCATAACTTTATAAATAAACGATCATGCGACAATTTCAACAGAAAAGGAAATAATTTGGGAGTAATTGAATTCAATAACACAATCCTTATAATCTTTCTCTTCCTCATTCTATCCTTGTTTTTCTCCTTTTCTCTCTATCTACTGTTATGTTATATTGTGATCCTTGTAAGTCTTAGAGGTAACATCCAAGTAGAAGTGCACTACCCAAAAATAGGGCTATAGCAGCACAATTTTTGACTTTTCCGTACGTTTATAATCGTTACATTTTACTTTGCAACGGTTCTAAAGCCGTTGCATTCTTGCTGTGATTGTAATGCGCTGCAACGACATTCCACAATAATTTCAAGACTTGTGGGGTAGATTAAAGAATGTGCTAGTTAGCAGTTGTTATAACTAGGGGTGTCAATTTCGGGTCACGGGTCGGGTTAGGGTCGAACCCGGAACTGACCCGGGTTCAAACGGGTCAACCCTAACCCGACCCGGGTAGATAAACGGGTCGGAAAACCGAACCCAGACTCGACCCGGCGGGTTGCCGGGTGGACACGACCCGACCTGGTTTGGGTGGCCGGCGCCGGAACAGCGGACGGCGGACGGCGGGGGACGCGAGCGTGGCGGGCGGACGCGAGCGGGACAGCGCGGGCGCGGTCGAGCGCTGGCACGCGGGCGAGGTCGGGCGCGGGCACGCGAGCGCGCTGGGCACGTGGGCACGCGGGCGCTGTCGGGCGCGGGCACGCGGGCGCGGTCGGGCGCGGGCACGCATGCGCGCTGGGCACGCGAGCAGCGCTGGCTAGCGCGCGGCGGGCAGCGGGCAGGCGCGCGGCGGGCAGCGGGCAGGCGCGCGGCGGGCAGCGGGCAGAGGCGGGATTCGAAATTTTTCGAATTAAACGGGTTGGCGGGTTGACCCGGCAACCCGCCGGGTCAACCCGAACCCGACCCGGTTTAAAATCGGGTCGGGTTCAACCCGGATTTTCCGGGTCGGGTCCGGGTCGGGTTTTCGTGTCATGTCAAATATTGACACCCCTAGTTATAACTGATGCTAATTTTCAGATTTGCATCGGCTATAACCGCCACAAAATCAAAGCCTAAAATGATTTTTAGTATTGTGGCGGTTTTAACCGCCACATTTCTGGGAGTTTGTGGCAGTTAAAACCGCCACAAATATCCAGAATAAAAAATAAAAAATAAAACATGAATATCTACTGCAATCTCATGTGGTGTAATCAAGTCAAGTCGAGCTCGAGTCATCCCTGGCTTGAGCTTGAGCTTTATTCAATGAGTTCGAGTCGGCTCTTTTATTATGAAAGAGAAAAAATGATTATTATTTAAATAATTATTATAACAAAATATTAAAAATAATGATAAATTATAAGAAAAATGATAAATTATAAGAAAATTAATAAACAATTATTTAATATAAAAAGTGAGATATATTTTTAAATATTTTCAACAAGTTTATACTTAAATCATGAATTTTAATATATTTTAAGTATAATTTACATTAATATTTTTTAAATGAGTCAGCTTGCGAGCTATCTAGTCGAGTTGGGGTTGGCTCGTTAATTAAAACTAGCTCATAGAGCTCTGTTCACAAACTATTTATCAAGTCGAACCCGAGCCGTCTCACGACACGGCTTGACTCAATTACTACCAACATCTAAGTATTATACATGAAAATTTTGAATCCAATAATATTTATAGTATATATTACAATGATTTTCTTAAAATAACAATACCGAATTAAACAAACAATATTAGATAAACTAACGTTAATTAACGATAATTAACATTGAATTTTAGAAGTAATTAAACTAAAAATTAACATTAAAATTGGATAATTATTTACCCTCCATAAGGCCTCTATTAGTTCCATATCATTTAGCTTCATCGTTAATTAGTGTTGAATTATTCAACACTATTTAATTATAGCTTAGAATTTAATTAACATCAATAAAATTTAATTAACTTTAAGTAGGCTTTGAATAATCAAATAATTTTATAGAGCAATTGATACTTATTTTTAACGTATTAGGTATTTTTTTATGCTAATTACGATTAACGTTGTGTTGTTCTTTGGTTATGATAATTTGACCCAGCATTACTAATTAAGTAATTAATTAGCTTTTCATAGTCTGATGATTAACTTCTATCTATATTAATTAAGAAGTAATTATCATTCTAATTAAAATTTATATGTGGCATGCCATATTTGACCCCAAAAAGTTCAACAAATACGGTTTAGGGTATAGTTAAATTTAACAAATACTTATAATATGAGAAAATAATTAAATATGTATAGTGAGTTTAATATGCTTAATACTTAAATAAATTGTAAGTGTAATGCAAACATAGGTAATAATGAAATTTTACAATTAATTAGGGTATTTGTGAATAAATAAATGTTTGTGTCAATTATATTACAGTATTTCATCATGCAAAATAATATGATTTAGATTTTTTTTATTCCATCAATAATAGGAGGATACAAACAAATTCAACAAAGAACAAAACAATAACTACAAGACTAAAACATCAAAGAACAAAACAATAATTACAAATCCAACAAAGTAAGGCACAAGCTAGCTGGGCTCAATTATTGGCAATAGGCTTTCTGTCAAACATCCAGAAGGATGGCAAGGACTATCTAGAGGAGGAAACAAGCACAACCCACATAGATGAAGCACAACCACACATCCCAAACCAAGGCCACCTATCAAAGTAAGAAGATGCACCGCCCGTGGTTGCCAACAAGCCACTTACGACCAGTTGGTGAGTTAGGATTTAAGATTTAGGGTTTATGGGTTTAGGGCACTAAACTGTAAGGCCATTTCCAATTGAAAAAATTCAATTTTCACTCCAAAATGTTGTTATACTTCAAAATACAGTAACTCGTCTCCAGTCGAACTCCATTTTCTAACAAAAAAAAGATCATTCTTTGTATATTATTTATAATACTAAAATTCATAACATAATTTCAATATTGTTGTCGCACTGTTCACCCTCACGCGAATAACGAGTGTTTTGCCGATTGGATGGAGCAAACGAGCGACTGCAACGAGCGGCTGCAAACTGTATATATAGAGTCACTCTAAACCTTAAATCGTAAATTATAAACCCTAAACCCTAAAACGATAATATGGAGCTGAATAGTAGCATAGAGGATGAGTTCATAGCTCGTAGTCCCTTGCTTGAAGCCAGTTTACTTGTTGACTGTTGAGCCTCTTTTGAGTTGAAATTGAGTAGTCTAAGTAGCTTAACTTGAACCGACTTGACCTAACTTGAATTGAATTTTGTACATATTTGCCTTTAAAATTGATAGAATAATTAACATTTTCAAATGGGGATATCAAACTTTAAACCTCCTCCCTTCATAGTATTATAATTAAGCTCACAATAACTAGTTAATTAATTAATCATGCAAATTAATACTAATTAATTAGCCATTAAAATGATAAGTAAGGATGATTATGGTTGAAAAAGGAATTTAATTATGATAATTAATACTTATATGGATTACTTACTAATTATACGATTATATTTTGTTTTATATAATTTCTTAAGCATCCTACTTTTTCTATTTTTGTAAATGCAAATAATTAAGATAATTCAAATAAATATTATTAACTTCAATAAAAAAAAAATCGAAATGGGTCAAAAAGATAAATTAAAAAAAAATTAAGAAAAAATCAGAAAATTTGCTGTCGGCATTGCACGTTCATAAGATAATGATATTGACGAGCTCAATGCTTCTTAACAAACAAAATTCTTATTGCCATAATTTAACGTCCATTAAACTCTATTAAATATTAGAATTTCCAATCAACCAAACTTCTATTTTTATATCATAAGCTGAAGGTTCAGTCAACGTTGACATCAAATTATTTTAAAATTGTGGCTCAAAAATAGGATATATTATTATGTCCGGAGACCAATCAGAACGTGTCATGTTATACTGTATCGAGCAACAAAGTAACGTGGGGCGTTCTGGTTGGTATCCGGACGCCGTTTGGGTCTGCACAGTCCTAACCTAAAATAGGGGTGCATATCAGTCAAGTCAAGTTGAGCTGAGCTCGAGTCACCTATGGCTTGATCTTGATTAATCGAGTTCGAGCCCGAGCTTTTTTTTATGAGTTCGAGTTGATTCTTTTATTATGAAAAAGAGAAAATGTTTAGGATTTAAGCAATTATTAAAATAAAATGGTGAAAAAATGAGAAATTCAAAGAAAATAATAAATTATTTAATATAAAAAAGTAAGATATATAATTTTTATTTTATTTTTTTATAATTTTGCATTTAAAATCTAGAATGACAATATATTTCAAGTGCAATTATACTAATATTTTTTAAACAAGTCGGCTTGCGAGCAAACAAGTCGATTTAGGACTGGCTCAAGTTTGGCTTGCCAGTTCATCGAGCTTGGCTCTTGAGCCATTTTTCGAGTCGGGTCTGAGTCAGCTTGACTCACTTACACCCTACTCCAAAAACTTAGTGGAAGAAACTTATTCAAAGCATATATATATTTTAATTTTTAATGCCAAAATTACTGCTCCAATCTTCTTCTTAAAGAAAGTTCCCATTTGGCATATTTAGGACTAATTACCAAACGCTAATGATTGTTAAATCCTTATTATAATTAATAAAATTGATTGAAATATTTAATGCAAGAGAAATTTTGATTTTGATAATTTGGAATAAATTAATTCAACATAAAAATAGTAAGACAATTAAAATAGAATTTTAGTTAATATTTTTAAGATTTTTAGCTTAGCCAAATTATTTGAAACTTTCAATCTTCCACATCTGTCGCAATATCCGCCTCTTAGGTTTCATTTGGGGCGGCTTTCTGAATGTTTTCTAAAGCAATTTTTTAGTATAAAAAATTTTAGTTCAAAAGTACTAAAAAATTGCTTTAGAAAGCAGTAAAAACACCGTCTCAAACGAATCATTAATCTGCTGATCGCTATCACTACGTGCATTGATTATTGTCATCGTGTCCCATGACTTCGTCCATATTTTCGTCCATATGATGGTTTTAACAAATAGGATGAGAGGATATTAGTAAAATTAGAATATTATATTTGTATTTATATGTTACATATATAAAATTTAATATTTTCAATATTTTATATGTAAATCTCCTATTTATTAGAAACACCCTAAAAGTTGTGTTTTGTTAAATTTAAAAATTCTCTATAAAACCCCACAAGAGAATCCAGAGAGAGAGAGAGAGAGAGAGCAAACCAATCTAAAAGGCCCTTCTCCTCTTCTTTCTGATATTTTCCCTTTTATCTTTCATGCCCTCCTTTTTGTTCACTGGCTAGTCTCCTTACAGCTTGACTGCTCTGCCAATGCTTCAGCCAAGAGCGAGGAGAGAAGATTCAGGCGTGCTCAGGATAATAACCACAGAATCAAGAACTGGTTTCTTAGAATCTGATGAGCATGTTTTCAAACGGGAGAATCGGTTAGTATTATGGTCTTCTGTATTTTTATTTGGGTCGCTAGATTGCGTTTCCTGAAGCAAAAATCAATGTTATTTTTTCCGAACAGTTCATCAGATTCTGCTTTCAGAACTGGCATTAAAACAAGTTTTGGTTGTGGTTTAAGGGCTTAAACAGGGGAAGAATAAGATTTTCCTTAGGACTAGCATATCATAGTTTGTTACAAATTTGTTACTAATAGCTTCTAGAATGTTCTTATTAGCCTTATAAATATGCAAGTATTGTAGTAGGAAAAGGACAATTGATGAATATTATGACATTTTGAAGCTTAGTGCTTGTGTTTGTTCTCTGGATTGAGATTTCCTTCTTGCATCCTCTTGTTCCAATGATCCAACAAATATCTCCCTACATCAGTTGATATTAGAGCTTGGAGCATGTAAGAACGATGGACTGCAGAAGAAAGTAGGCTTTGACGATGATCAAAACTGAAGAATAAGTTGGGTGGTCGACAACGATCAACGTCAAAGAAGGTGGGTTGTCGATGATGATCGAAGATGTATAACCTTTTATGAAGCTCAAGTGAATGCATCACTTGATCGAATAGACAAAACACTTTGTTTCATAAGGACAATGCGAATGCGGTCGGCAACCATACCGGCTTCTTCGTCTTCTCTCCTCTCATCCGCTTCACGCGATCGTAAACAGATTCGCAATCAACTCACAGCCGACGACTACCCTTCGCTCGAGCTTCCTCTCCGGTGGCGGAATACCCTACCTAAGGCCGTCGTCCACAATCAACCATATGTGAATCAACAAGGATTCCATATTATTGGATATGATTGCAATCCATGTATTGGCTCTACGGATGGAATCACTTTGGCTAAAGCATTGGGAACCTTTACTCATCCGAACAAAGTTGAGGATATGTATCCGAAACGTAAAATCTTCGATCTAGGAGAATTGCTTATGTTTTCTACACCTACCTTTCTACCGATGACGCCCCTCGACGGAGTCGAGCCCTTTTGATGCAAGGGGAGTTTGATGTGGAACATCTTAACTAAGATTTTCCTTAGGACTAGCATATTTTAGTTTGTTACTAATAGCTTTTAGTATGTCCTTATAAGCCTTATAAATATGCAAGTATTTTAGTAGGAAAAGAGCAATTGAGGAATATTATGACATTTTGAAGCTTAGTGCTTGTGTTTGTTCCCTGGATTGGGATTTCCTTCTTGCATCCTCTTCTTCCAACGATCTGGAGAGATAATCGTTGGATCGTTGGAAAAAAATGATGCAAGAAGGAAATCCTAATCCAGGGAACAAACACAAGCACTAAGCTTTAAAATATCATAATATTTATCAATTGCCCTTTTCCTACTACAATACTTACATATTATAAGGCTAATAAGAACATTCTAGAAGCTATTAGTAATAAACTTGTAACAAACTATGATATGTTAGTCCTAAGGAAAATCTTAGCTAAGATGTTCCACATCAAAAGATTTATGTTATTAAATCGTTGCTGGAATTCTTAGTGTTTTATTGTTGTATCAATGGATGTAGCAGTTACTTTAATTAGCCACTGCCCTTTTTTTATTGAGAATTTGGTTCTTTCAAATCTCTTTTTTTTTTTTCATTTCTGAAAAAAAAAAGTTAAAAGTTTTTGGATTTGTTTTGCCAAGTCTACGTACTATAAGTTTGTGGAACTTTCTTCCTCTCTCTCTCTAGACAAGCGAGAGGTATTTCTGTCTTTTACTTTGTCATTTAGAGTTGAAGTGGAGGGGAACTTTTGGGTCAGAATATCCTTATGATGAGATTTATAGAAACTGAATTTATTTTTAGATGAATACAATATAATAGTTGATTAGTTAACCTTTAATTATAATTATCTGAAAGAAAATTTAAATGTTAAAAAGGTCATAAAGATTAATGCATACCCAAAATTTCTCCTTGTTTTGGGGGTATAAGAAAAAGTGTATGCCTAAATCTAGCGCATAAAGCTTTCACAAATGCAAGGTCTAAAGAAGAGATTGATATACAACTTTGTCTCTACATATATAAAGAAGACAAATCTATTTTGAAGTTTTCCTGAACCATAATCTACTACTTTTGATTTGTTTTGATATGACAACAATAGATAGATGATCAATCAACTCTTGCAATGCCCTCATTTTAACGTAAATCTTTAGAAGATTTTAGAATTTATCCCTACTAAGGGTCTATTTGGGATAGTTTTCTCATTGTCTTGCTTTTCAGATCACAACTACAATTTCGTTCGGCTAATACTTTCTTATTGCTTTTAAGAAATTTCTGTACCAGGGAGTGCTTTTCATAGCAGCTTTAAAAAGTTACTTTGTCACAACAACTTTACAACTACTTTTACAAAAGCTCCAGCCATCCCAAAATGACCCTAAATTTTGATTAGTATATTCTCACTAATTTTTCTTTCTCTTTAGATTATTTCACCCTAAGTTATGATTTATGACCCTTCCTCCAATGATAGTCAATTTGATTTATCTAAAATACACTATCAGAATGGTCAGCCTAGTAGACATTTGCTCAGTTAATTATAAATGGGGAAATTTGGAGCCATGTTTTGACCAATTTCTTGTTATTTGATTCTATGGTAATTACTCTTTATCCACAATCTACATTTATCTCCATCTCTCTCTCTCTCTCTCTCTCTCTCTCTCTCTCTCTCTCTCTCTCTCTCTCTCTCTCTCTCTCTCTCTCTCTCTCTAAAATGACAGTGTTCTGGTTTGGTTTTATATCATATTATTTAGAGAGAGTGTAATTGAATATTAGTAACTTGTTGATCCTCCTGGACAATTTTTAAAGGCTTCAAATTTTTTCGGTTTGCAGGGTTTAGATGATTTGTTGGTATGTATCTACCTGAATTTAAGCCTTTTAAGGAACCTTCTGTACCTTCGAATAGGACTACATTATCTTAGCTGAACTAAGAATAATAATTGAGGCAATCCATTGTAGACTTTGCTTATTTCCTGATATTCCTCTTTTCAAGTGTTATGGTTGTGAGGCCATTCTTAACGGTATGATATTTAATATTTTGATCACTTTTATGAATATTTTTGTTGTCTGATTTGTTCAGAAACTGACCAATTCCTTATGTCAATTCAGCAAAAGTGCATTCAGAGTACTGTTCTTCAGATAATGGATTAGCAATTTACTTGAAACAAATTTCAAATACTTCAGATGACACAAAAAAATGGGGACAAGTAGGAACAAAGAGGAATGAAGATTGCAAGTCTAATGGGGAAGAAAACTCAGAGGAATTAGAATCTTCAGGGAATGGAATGAAGACTCTCTCTGCCTCTGATTCATATTGTGGAAGTAGTATGGAGAAGAAAGAATCTGCTGTACATGAACTGAATGGTTTCAATGAGAAAATCTTGGAGCAAGGCAAGGCAAAGCCTACTAGCCAGTCTACTTGTAATTTGAATCAAGAAGTGATAAAATGTTCTAATCAGATAGTTCCAAAAGCCAGTGACAATTTGAATTCAAGTCGTAAACTGGACGACGAACAATCTCCAGAATCATTGGAGCATGAAACGAAGAACGACGAGGGCAATGCAGAGCTCAGAAATGGTACTGTAATCAGATGGAAGACCAAAAGCTCTCCTGCCTATGATAGAACTTTATCTTTATCTGATAAACGACAGCAAGATCATGGTACTCAAAAGCTTCTTGCAGTATCCAGAAGTTATCATACCTATAATCGAAGTTTCTCGTCGTTGAGCGAGCATAGGCGAGATCATGTTCCTCAGAAGAATCTTGCAGTATCCAGAAGAACTCGAAGTCGAAAGGTTTTGGATTCGGCCGAGAGCATAGAGTCAGCAGGAACAGATAATGTCATGAAGAACAATTCCAATGCAGAAGAACAAACTGTTGCAGAAAAAGATTGCAGTAACTTTTCAATTCAGAGTTTTTCCTCTGAAAATCCTGACTTTTCTTTGATTTCTCAATCAAATAATGCAGAAGAGGTTGATGAACTCAAAATTTTAGAGAAGGTTGATGAACTCAAAATTCAATTACATAGAATGTTCAGTAACAAATCTGATGGCAAAGGGGGATCTAGCTTCAACATAAAGGTCACACATTTTGAAGGAAAAATTGAATCAAATGATAATCGATCATCGCTATTTTGTTTCTCAAGACAATCCAGCAACTCTTCTTGCTTGCTTTGTCAGTCTTCAGGCATTTGCTGCCACAATGGAAATCGTAGGATTTGCCAAGAAACTCATATTCGACATTGCCGGCCGATCTCAGGCGGAGCACCATTTGTGATCTGCTATAAGTGCTACAAGCTGCTTCAACTACCTGTAGACTTTCTTGTATCCATGAAGAGGATTCATAAACTTCGCTGCGGTTCTTGTTCTGAAGTTCTAGTGTATTCCTTCAGGCCAAGATCTCATGCTACAATCAAGAAAAGATCATGAAACAAGCTCATAGGCATAAGATCGAAAAGGCCAGAGTTTTGTAGATCTATGGAAGGGGAGCAATTATTAGGTCCTTTTACTGGATGTAGAGGAAGGTTCGGTTTTAGGCAAAAATAGGTCAAAAAGTGCAAATACCGAGTTTTTTTGAAAAACTCGGTATTTTTTCAAAAAACTCGGTATTTGCACTTTTTTAGGCAAAACCGAACCTTCCTCTAGGTCCTTGCACCGGACCAAATAAAAGTTCATGGAAGGGAGAATGGAGCTTGTTCTTATCAATTTATAAATCAATTTATGAAGAAGCAATGCTGTGAATTAGGCTTCGTTTGCAACAGCTTTTTGACTGTTTCTTGAATATGCTTTTTAGTACAAAAATTAAAATTTTTATACAAGAAAGTTGCTTTGAGAAGCAGTAAAAAAGCCGCCCAAACGAAGCCTTAGAGAAGAGCTCTTTGCTTTATACGGTGACATTTGGATGTATTTTTTTGGATAACCCCTCAACCCCATATCGCGCAGTTCAAATTTGTATTATGTTTAGACTTCGTTTGAGACAGTTTTCTTATAACTTCTTAAAGCAGCTTTCAAGTAAAAAAACTTTTAATTTTTTTACTAAAAAGCTGCCTTAAGAAGCAGTAAGAAAACTATTTCAAATGAAGCCTTTATTGAACAAGCTTTTACAGATAAATGAAACATTATTTGTGTTCAACTTGCTAATGAATTAATCCCAAATATTATGAAGCAGTAATTCTTGCATTAATTGATTTATTTGTTTTCTTATCTTTTTGTTTATTACTCTCTAATCTTCAAAGCAAAATACATTTCTTAATATATTATTATTTTTCTCGCATAAAAAATAATCTAACATAATATTTTGATATTTACTCAATTAAATCCTCTATTTTATTTCGAGATATATTCATATATAATTAGAAGAGAATGATCTCTCTAACATGCAATACACCTTCAATTGGTTCATCGCCTCCTTTGGAGCTTAAAAAATAATCTTTTGAATTGAAGAAGTGAATTTGTGAGTTGTTAGTCCAATTTTAAGATAGATTGATCATGTAAGTTACTATATAGACATTGTAAGCTGATGTATAATTTAGAAAAAATTAAATATTTAGGAAGATTTTTGTCCACCAAAATCTGTCATCCATTCTTTTTTTCCCTCTTGTAAGAAAGCTTAAGATGCTCTCAAGATTCATCCTAAATTTCTTAACAAATGATATTAGAGCCTAAAGGAGCTAATGGGGCAAAGGAGGAAGAAGGAAGTTCTTGTTCAAGAAAGAGGTGAGGTCGCACAAGGGGCTTTTGCGGCATAGTGGATCACATGGTTTGTGTTGTATTACGAACCAGACAAGTAGAAACAGGGGATAATAGAACAAAGACAATTTGGTCTTTGGTGCAGATGTGATGAACTATGATGTGCTTTGTATGAATGCTGTCTCGTATGAAATGACAATCCACATCAATATGTTTGGTGTGAGCATGATAGACCGGGTTGTTCGCTAGTGCTATAGCGGAGGTGTTATCACAAAAAATGGTAGCTGGAGAAGTTGATGTTATGTGAAAATCTGCTAGTAATCTCCGGATCCAAAGAACTTCCGATGCTTCTGTAGCAAGTGCTCGATATTCTGCTTCGATTGATGAACGAGCGACTGTTTGTTGCTTTTTGACTTGCCACGAAATGATGGATTTGCCCAGTCGATTGCAGTAACCGAAAATTGATTTATGGTCTGTTGAGTCATTTGCCCAATCTGCATCTGCATAGCCATAAAGATTGAGATCAACTTTGTGAAGAGGTAGACCAACATGCGTATTACCTTGTATATAACGTAATAGTCTTTTAAGCAAATTAAAATTAATATTACGAGGTGTATGCATGGATTGACTTAGCTGATGTACTGCAAATTGGATGTTCGGGCATGTCAATGTCAGGTATTGCAGGGAACCAATTAGCTGACGGTAAAGTTGCGGATTTGAGAATTCTTCATTTGAATTCGCAGAGAGAACAACCTTGCCTGGAGATGGAGTCAGTACCAGTTTGGAATTTGTCATTCCAGCCCACTGAAGAATGCGCTGTGCATATTGCTGTTGCTGTAAAAGAATGCCATAATCTGTATGGATAGCTTGTATACCCAGAAACTGAGAAAGTTGGCCAAGGTTTTTCATTTGGAACCGATTATGCAAGTTTGAAAGTAAACGGTTGATCTCAATGTTGGAATTTCCAGTTAATAAAATATCATCAACATATATTAAGATGTAAAGGTGAACTGAGTTTTTGCTATAAGTGAGCAAGGTGGGATTGGCAGAGCTAATTTTAAACCCAAATTGTTGCAAGTGAAAGGAGAGCGTAGCATACCATTTTCTAGGCGATTGTTTTAGCCCATAAAGAACCTTTTTCAGTTTACAAACATAATTGGGATGCATAGTGTCTTGAAACCCAGGCGGTTGTTACATAAAAACAGTATCATTTAAAGTGTCATGTAAGAAAGCATTCGAAATATCTAGTTGAGTGATAGACCAGTTATAGTGAAGAGCAATTAAAATAAAAACGCTAATGCTGGCAATCTTAGCAACCAGACTAAAGGTTTCTTGATAATCAGTACCATATTCTTGGTTGAACCCTTTTGCAACAAGTCGAGCTTTATAGCGAAAGATTGAGCCGTCTAATTTAAATTTTGTTCGGAACATTCATTTACAGCCAAGAATATTCTGATGGGGCATTGGAGGAACCAAATCCCACGTGCCTTGGGTTTGAAGTGCTTGAAACTCTTGTGACATGGCCTGGCGCTAGTGTTCATTTTTAATGGCTTGATTAAAGGTAGTAGGATCAGCCGGCTGGACCAGGTGAGCAAGATCAAAGATGTGCTTTGGTTTGGAGTTTCCAGTTTTTGATCTGGTGATCATAGGGTGCACAGCCGGAATGGGTGCAGTATTGGTCGGGATAGCAGAATGAGTTTGATTTTGCTGGAGAGGAGAGTTGATAGGTTCGGTGAGATCAGGTGAAGAAATAGGATTCGGGATAACTACATAAGGAATGCTTTGTGACTGAACGATATTATGCTGCCGTGAATAATTGGGACAAGTAACACTAGTAGGAAGTGTAGCAGTAGGCACAAGAAGTAACGGAGGAGTGTGAGACTCCAAATTATAAGTATCATTGGTGGTCTAAGCTAAGTGACGATACGGAAAAATAGCTTCATTAAAAATGACATTGCAAGAGGTGTAGATACGATTTGTTTTAGGATCAAGACACCTATATCCTTTTTGAAGAGGGGAATTTCCTATAAAGACACAAGGGAAAGAAAGGGGTGAGAGTTTGTTTTTGGAATAAGGCTTGAGCCAAGGATAACAGAGGCTGCTGAACACCTTGAGGTGTTAGTAAATTGGCGGTTTGATATAAAGAAGTTCATGAGGAGATTTATTCAAGGTGTTTGACGACTGAAGCTGATTGATAAGGTAGATCGAGGTCATGAGCGCATCCACCCATAATTGTTGAGGAAGAGAAGCTTCAATCAAGAGTGTGCGAGTGGTTTCAATCAAATGCCGATGTTTTCGTTCGGCAACTCCATTTTGAAACGGAGAATGCGGACAAGTGTATTGATGTATAATGCCAAGATTTTTAAGAAAAATAGTGAACCTTTTATTAATAAATTCCTCACCACCGTCCGTCCGAAGAGTTTGAATGCTAGTTTTGAACTGACAATTGATTATCTTGTTAAATTCAACAAATTTCGTAAACACATCCGACTTACGAAATAATGGATAAATCCACGTATACCTAGTAAAATCATCAATAAAAGAAACATAATACCGGTTTCCAAGCAAAGACAAAATTGGGGATGGTCCCCAAACATCCGAATGCACAAGTGAAAACGGTTTAGAAGTAACAAATTTAGAAATAGTAGTTGGTAAGCGATGGCGCTTTGCCATACGACAAGCATTACAAGAAGAGTTAGGAGATGAAATAGAAATCTTATGACCACTAGCAGCTAAAACAGATAATATGCGAGAAGACAGGTGGCCAAGTCGGCGGTGCCATAGCTTAGGAACGGGTTGGATCGAGATGAGCGGCAGCTTGGTCGTCATAGGAGTTGTAGGAGAACGAGCTTGAAATGGGTAGAGACCGTTAATACA
Source organism: Dendrobium huoshanense (assembly GCA_016618105.1). Classification (NCBI taxonomy): domain Eukaryota; kingdom Viridiplantae; phylum Streptophyta; class Magnoliopsida; order Asparagales; family Orchidaceae; genus Dendrobium; species Dendrobium huoshanense. Next base: position 54,394,444 of record CM028360.1, on the reverse strand, counting down.
CGGACCCGTGAGCAGAGTTCGATGGTCTTCGGATCCTTAATAGCATAACCATTTGAAGAAAACGTTATAATGCATTTGTTATCGGTAGTGAGACGATGAACCGATAATAAATTTGGAACGAGATTTAGCTGAGATAACCGAAGATTACCTTGTGGAGTCGGTAATATACCTTTACCTGTAGAATGAATGGGCAGAGATTGTCCATTTCCAACAACCACCTGATTTGTGTCGTTGTATGGTTGAGCAGTTTGGAAATGAGTCAGATCGAACGTTAAGTGTGACGAGGCGCCACTGTCAAGAAACCAATCTTGTTGTGAAGGACTAGCAGTTGATGTGTATAGAGCAGTGTTTGATGGATCCGTCGTATACTGTTCGTCATGTCTATGCCAACACTTAATGGCAGAATGCCCAAATTTACCGCATATTTGACAGGTGACGGATGCTTTTGAGGAGCGACCACCGAGATTGCTGCTGGAGTTGTTGTAGTTATTGTTGGGCGAACGGTTTTGAGACGAGTGAAGACCACGGGAGTTGTTGGAGCGACCACGTCCACGTCCTCTGGAGGCCACTAATGCCATGGTATTTTCGGATAGTTGTAAAGATTGAATTTCACGAGAGTGTGTACAAATCATCAAGTGTGAGAGGTTAGAGATTTGTTCGTATGGAAGTTTTGAAGGCTTGATAAGCCAGTGACAACCCAGGGTGTAGTGAATAATATCTTCAATGGCAAGTGGAGCTCCAGCGGCATTAAGAGCATCAACCTTGGTTTTAACATCAAGAAGATATTGCGACATGGTCTTGTCCTTCATCGACATATAGTGCAATTCGTGTTTGAGCTGAATGATACGGGATCGTGTGTTGGATTGTAATCTTCGATCAAGAATCGCCCAGATTTTGGAATAGTGATTTTCCGATAGCACATACGGAAGAATGGAGCAAGAGATCACCGAGTACAGTGCTGCAGCAAGATTCTGGTCCAGTAGTCGCCACGCCGCGTATTAAGGATTTGAGATTTGAAGCCCAACGCTATCAGAGATGGTTTTTAACGGAGCCGCCATTGTTCCATTCAAGAAACCTTCATACCCATTTGCGGAGAAGAGTTTGAGCACTTGAGATCTCCATAGATGATGATTTTCAGCCGAGAGAGGTTGAGTGACGATGTTCTTGATGTTTCCCATCAAGAACTTGAGAGACGCAGGAATTTGCGGAGACTCCATGGTCGAAGTCGATTGCTCCGGCGTGGACTGGTTTGTGGATCACATTGACGATGATTGAGTCATGGAAGAAGAAGAGAAACAAAGAAAACAAAAAGAAGGAAAGGTATTAGAGAGAGGACCGACACTGCTCTGATACCATGTTGTAATACGAACCAGAAAAGTAGAAACAGGGGATAATAGAACAAAGACAATCGCATACTTTATTACTGTATATGACGGTATTTATAAGAAATTACAATGGTAAAACAGGTAAATAAAACTAAAGCTTAGATGCCACATATACAGTTTAATAATACATAACAGTTTGTGCCGTTCGACGAAGGGAGACGAAGTGTGTAGGGGACGGGCCGACAAACGATCTGAGTTGGTTTCACACAGGTGACATGAGCAGGAGCAGAAGTAGGAGCATGCTTAAAGGCGTATATGCGGTGAAGACTAGAGGAAATCGGAGATGGAGCTTGGGTGCTTGAGCTCTGTGTGGGGGCAGAGCATTGAACGCTCACAAAGAAAGGCCGCGTGAAGCGCGGAGGCGCGGAGTGACTCACGCGGGGGTTGAGGTGGAGCCTTCGGGTCAGATTGCTGTTTGATCGGCAAAAAAGGTCATTTGGTTGTTGTGTGTTTGAGTAGTGGATCAAAATAGGCAAGATCAAGAACATCGAGGCGACAAGTTGGTCGCGGATTCGGAATCAAAGAGGTGTAGTGCAAGGTCGCAAGTTGGAGCGCCCACGAGCTAGTGTCCTATGAAGACTAGCGAGCATGAGATGGAGTCATGGATTGGAATGCACAATGGAGTTTGTTTGCGAGCAGGATTCAACTCGGTTCAGCTCGGCGGGATTGCTTGTGGAGTTAGGGAGGGAAGCCTATTAGATCGCAGTCGGTGCACATGTATAAAATCTGCACTAAGGTGGAGGTTGTGAGATGGTGGCACATGTATAAAATCGTTTTAGATATCATGGATCTATTGTTCAGAGTGATGGTGAAATTGATGGGGATATTATCAACAGAATTCAAGTTGGGTGGTTGAAGTGGAGGAATGCATCGGGCTTATTGTGCGATAAAAAAGTCCTCAAACTTAAGGGAAAATTCTATAAGATGGTGCTGAGACCTGCAATGATTTATGGTGCCGAATGTAGGCCATTAAAAGAGAAGCATAATACTAAGTTAAGTGTTGCAGAGATGAGGATGTTTAGGTGGAAGAGTGGCTTGACCCTTAGAGATAGGATACAAAATGAGCATATATGTGAAAAGGTTGGAGTAGATCCAGTGGAAGATAAAATTAGAGAGTCGCCTTAGATGGTTTGGTCATATTAAACGGAGGCCTTATGATGACTCGGTTAGGAAAGTTGAGGTATTAGATTTAGCTTATGTTAAAAAAGGTAGAGATAGATCTAAAAAGACTTGGTTAGAAAATATTAGAAATGATATTTCTTTATTAAATTTAGATGAGAATTTGACTTTTAACCGGACACAATGGCGAAAAAGGATTCATGTAGCCGACCCCACGTAGTGGGACAAAGGCTTGATGTTGTTGTTGTATAATTTTTGGCATCTTGTTACGTACGACCTATTAGTATCTTTATAAGTCTTTGTTTGATAATACAACTACCCAAAAGTATGTACGATGAGCCATAGAGTAATCATAAAAGATATAATAATTAAAAATTATATATTTATGTGATAAGCAAGCCTAAATATACAGTCATACAGAGATCAAGTAATCCGCTAAACTACTACGAAGTTTAGTGTCGGCCTTCAAGGAAAAAAAGATATTATTTCTTCAAATTTTGTTTTCCCCTCCAAATAAGAGAGGTTTTTTGTAATAATCAAGAGCTTCTTTTCTTGTTAGAATAAAAAATATCAACACTTCTTTCTTCGTGAACAAATTATTATGTGTGGAATCTGAGTATGTTGATCAATTTAGTTATTCTATTATCTCATACCTCAAAGTTTGTCGTATTCGCTGGAGGATGCGGGGGGTTATCCCTGCTTGAGTTTGGGTGCTTTGCACTCGAATTTTTTTTTTTTTCGTATAGCAATCGGGTGCTACTTATCAAATCATGACATGAATTCTCCTGAAATGAGATAAAATTTTGATGTTGTTGTTGTAAATGAATTTTGAGTTGATATATTTGTTTTGTTGTAATCATCATTTTTTCAGATACATTTGTAGCATAGCATTTTCTTAAAAATATTATACACAACAATGTTTGTCTCTGCATCATTTTACAAAACTATTTAATAAAAAAAATTTATATGAGGGTAATTAACACATCTCTAATAGCAATTAAACATGAAATATGCATGCAACAAAACAGATTTAGCGGCCTTAATCTTCATCAAACGCACTGCTTAATCAAAATAATTAAAGTCTTAAGGCTTCAAGCTAGAAACCTTATTAACATCCCTAAAGACTCGAGAACTCTCGCAAAAGATCCTGGCCCTCCGATCGTAATCCAACGGCGTACGCCCCTCATCCTTACCCTCCATCACCGCCTCCGCGATCTTTTCCAACTCCTCCGCCGTCAGTCTCTCCACCTCCTGCTCCAAGTTATCGTTTTTCTCCACTTTCGGCACTAATTTTTCCTTCTCCGGCCGCGCATCGGCCATCACTACCATGCTCCGCCTCGCCGTCGCTGCCAAGGCGTTGCCTTTATTCCAGAACTTGGAACGAATAGATCGCCGGAGGGGTAAGTGCGAGATGGAGGTGAGGAGAGGAGGGGAGGGAGAGATGCATTGTAGGAGAAGCTCCATTGTTGTTGATTGTAAGCAGCAGAAGTGGGTTTTTCACTTATATAAGGAAATGGTTTGCCACGTGCTTTTTCGGTGGAGAAGAAGCACCCCGCTGGACAACGAGGAATTGACACGTATCTAACAGAGAGGTTCGCATACGCCTTGTAGTTGTACACGTGGCGGTCTTAAGTTGGGGACCGTTTGATTTAACGCAGATGTCTTTCGCGTGGGAGAAATTATTCAGTGTCTAAGGGACGGAGACCAACTAAAATCTGGCACATCATTTGATACATCATTCGATATTGAGGAAAAAAATGACGTGACGCATTCAAATTGATCTATGAATGTCCCGCACTACACAACTCCCCTTGGCCTATTGGTTGAGAGCTTAGGCTTCCAACTAAGAGGTCCAAGGTTCGAGTCTATGTGTATGCGTTGTGTGTGTGAGTTTGCCTTTATTGGCCTAAATGTCCCAAAAAAAAAAAAAAAAAGACCCGCACATAATAATTTTTCCTTAATTTTTTGTGGGACCCATGCATGTAGGAGTTTTTTTTTTCTAGCAAATTGAGAAAATGGGGATTTTAAGCAAAATTTATACATCTATAATGGATTATGCATAATGAAAATTTTTAAAATTACAATTCATGATTTATCAAATTTTGATTTTAACAAATTTACAATCAAATTGAATACCGGGATGAGACGAACCAAATGTGAACAATATTGATTTTATCCGACTACTAATGAGCTCGAATCAAGACCAAAATCTAATTGAAAAATTGTAATCAAGAAATTAACAGGTGTCATAAGATGGAGTGTTTTAGAAAATTTAGCTAAAATAATAAAAAATATCATTCTAAAAAATTATAAATAAAAAATTATTTTCTATATGAGCGGGACCTCGTGTTAAATTTAGAGATAGATATTTGAAGAACTTTAGAGTTCCAAATATCATTGTTGCCCATCTATTGTGAAAATTATTAGGTCTGGACGCCGGACGTAGCTTTACATACGGACGCTAATAACATGTAGTCACATGCTCTTACTCTTTACCGCGCGGCCCGACGACCCGACCCAGACCGGAACCGGTATTTCTTTGTTCGGATATTGCTTGGTATTGCTAGGTATTGTTCAGTATTGTCATGTATTGCTTGGCAATAACAAGAAATATCGCTCTGTCAAAATCAATACCTAGCAATACCTAGCAATATCGAACAATACCTAGCTTTGGGTATTGCTAGGTATTGCTCGGTATTGCTCGGTATTGCTAGATATTGGTCTTGACAGATTGGTATTTCTCGTTATTGCCGACCAATACCTAGCAATACCCCGGTCTGCACAAATCAGCCAATACGTAGCAATACCGGTACCGGGTCCTGGTCGTCGGGCCGCGCGGTAAAGAGTAAGAGCACGTAGTGACATATTATTGACGTCCGGATGTAGTGCTATATCCTGTGTCCCGACCTAATAATTTTTCCATCTATTGACACCCGATTGTTGTCATATGTCCATCATCATCAAATTACTATTACCCGCTATTGTCTCTCTTCCGTTGTCATTCAACCACAATTGCCTAATCAATGCAACTCTTCTTTTATCGTCCGATCATATTCACCAAACCTTTATAACTCGATCAACAACTAGAAACCATGCCATCATTCTCTAGTTTTCATCACTGCATCAACAAGGGATATGCATTTTATGACATAATTGATCATTTCATATAGGCTAAGCAAATGATTTTTTTTCTTATCTGATATTCTGTATAAAAATTTTGATGTCCCTTACAACATTCTTTTATCTTTATGTGTGCTAGATCTTTTATACAAAACTAGTATATTAATCTCTTACTTTATCAAAGGAAATATTCTATAGCATAACAGTTTCATGTTGTCAATGAAAAATATGTTTAACATACTACAAATTCATCTCTAATTGATAACAACCAATCTCTCAATCAATGAGAAAATAATATAACTCGTGAAGGCCACCAATGCCTAATTTTGAAGGATCACATGCATAGGATGGATACAAAAGTAAGTTCAAATCTTTTATCTTTCAAAGGAGGTTAGACAACAAAGAGCACAATAACAATATAAATGATATGAATCTTCATTATTCTATTTTAGTGGAGTTTAAGTTATATGAAATTGATCGTTATGAAGGGTCATCTAATCCATAAAAACATATAAACTACTATAAGATTATCATGCACATTCAATATAACTCTAATGCCCCTTTTTTTATTTAGATTCTGCCTATCACGCTCAAAAGTTAGTTCTGAAATTCATTATATTCTCTCTTTGAAAGACTATGTATCTATATATTCGTAGGGGTGTCAATTCGGGTCGATGGGTCGGGTTCGGATCGAATCCGAGTTGACCCGGATCTAAACAGGTCAACCCGAACCCGACCCATTTTTGTAAATAGGTCGGACATTTAGACCCGGACCCGACCCGCACGGGTTGCCGGGTTGACCCGACCCGACTCGGTTTAGCAGATTGTGAATAAGCGAGCTCGCGACAGCACAGTGCGGGCGGTGTCAGCGGCTACGTGCGTGCAGACGGAGTTCGCGGGACCACGACAGCGCGAGTGTGGGGCGTGGGCTGACCAGCTGAGTTTACTTTCAGGTCGCAGGCTGACCGCGCTACGGCGCAATTGTGGGGAGTGGACTGACCGCGCGACGGTGCGAGCGCGCGACAGCGAATGGACTAGCGGAGTCCGCACTCGAGCGCGGGACAGCGCTAGGCCCGAGCGCGACAGCGGGCGATGGAGCGAATGTGGGCGGAAACCGGGATGGACTCGACTTTTGGGTCAGTGTCGGGTTGATTTTGGCTTTCCGGGTCAACCCGAACCCGACCCGTTTGCTAACTAGGTCAACCCAAACCCTGATTTTTCCGGGTCGGTCCCGATTAGGTTTCGGGTCATGTCAAAAATTGACACCCCTACATATTCTCAAATCTTTCTAGATTTTTTGTCAAGCGGCTTATCACAAATAATAAGATTATCAATGACTCTTCTCAATTATGTCTACAAATTAGGTTAAATATTTAAATTATGAGTCTCAAATATATAATTAGTTAGGTTTGATTAATATTTAGTTTTAGCTCAAAGTTGATCTAGGTAGATGACTATAGGCAAAAAGTTTGGAAGAATTAGATAGAAATTTTATCTCCATATCTCAACAACTTTCACTTTCGAGTTAGCATATAGTGATTGAGTGATTAGATAGACCATCCAATCGACTCAACCCGATCGTGTGAGGACATATATTTCTATTATGTTCATATTAATTAGACATAATTAAATATCAAAATTATATTTAAGCTTTATATTTTAGTTAAACAAATTTCAAAAATATAATAAATAAAAATAATTAAAAATAAGAAAGCAATAAAAGATTAGTCCATCAAAGGAGCACTTATATACATGTTAAAGTTACCCTCCAAGTAGATTTCCTTGATGTCGACTGACAGGGGACATTTTCGTCTTTTCCTACTTTCAGAACTCGCTTTTGGTTTCTTCTTCCCTTTCCCTTCCCCCGATCAGCTTCATTTAGCCGTTGCTTTTCAAATTCAAATGCAATCTCCCTCACTCCTCATCTCTCTGTCTCTCTCTCTCTCTCCGGCTATAATAAGCCTCTACCCACCTCTTTAAATCCAATCGAACAGATGGATAACCAAATCGCCGGAAACCGAAGAACTCTCCGGCCACGGCCACTCCAGCCGAGAAACACTCCGGTAACTCTAGCCATAGAGCTTCCAGCAAAGCCAGCTTCATTTAGAGAAATCCCACCCTTTAAGCAAACCAGATTAGAGCCCGACGACAAAGAGAACAGTGAGGTCACCACCGCACTACCATTACCAGCAATGGCTTCCAGTGATTTCCTTCTACCTGCAGAAGCGTTGTCTTTGTCAGAGGAACTCGAAGCAGCTCGGCGGCAAAAGGAGAGGCTGAGGTTGGAGAGGGAGAAGACGGAGACAATGCTGAGAGATAGAGACCTGGTTCTTGAGAAGGAAGCAAGAGAGGCCGAGATGAGAGATCTTCAGCATATAGAGGTTGAGATGAAGCTCCAAAGCCTCCTCCGTCTAATAGAGCTCAGATCTCTACTTGTGAGTCATTTCAATCTTTCCCCCCTTCTTCCATTACCATACTTCAGAGCTTCAAAAAAAAAAAAATTCAAAAAAATATATACCTTTTTTTTTTTTTTGGTTTTTCATCCATTCAGATAGTTCCTGTTCGGACAAAATTTGAACTTTCCATTGTTCAGCCCATTTACACCTGATGCTGTGGATTGTTCGACTAAGTTTCCAATTAATCAGTTTTTGTTTTTCGGGTAAACTTGCAGAGATTTGAAACGATTAGTTCACTGAGAAAACAAGAGGAAGATAAAAGAAAAGAGAAGCTTTTAATGGTAAGTTCGATTCCATCTGTTTTCAGCTCTTATTTCTGCAAGATCTCCTCTACGATTCTTAACCATTTTATCCTTATTAGGAGCAAAACTGTGTGTCTTCGACGAGATGTGAAGCAGAAGAAGCAGAGACCTCCACAGCTAAAGAGAAAGGGACAGCTTCTCCTATATCTGTTTCTAACTGATCAGTTCTCAGCTTGTATTAAATATTGTTCTATCTGGTTCTTCTGCATAATATACTTGAGAACAGAGCTCTGATCCCATTTACTCATCAAAGGAGATTTGTAAGGGCTTCTGTAATTCGCATCAGTTAAGCACAAATGAATTGAGAAATTCATACAATATTTTTTGTATTAAAGTTTTAATGCAGAAATATGGAAAAAAATTTCTTATGTTCTGAACAAATCAGATATGAGGTATTCTTATAGAGTTCTGAAAGAGTTTTGAGAAATATTCCTCAGCTTAAAAGACAAGTCATTATACCTTCTTTGAGTGCAATGGTAGTAGAGGTGTAAGTGAGACAAATAGGCTCCAACTTGAAACATTAATGAACTTACTAGTCAATCTAATCAAGCTAGTCGAGCCCGAGCTTTTACTCGAGCTCAAACTCAACATGACTCGGGTCGTAAGCTCGAACTTAACAAACAAGTTACGACTGTAGCTCGATGGATAAAGAGGTGACATAGCAGCTAATTTTTTCAAGAAAAAAATTAAAGTTGTTACCATAAAAATTGTTTTGATGTAGGGAGTGAAAAAAATTTAGTTTTAAGATAGAAATTACAACAAAATTTAATGCCACCATGCATAAATCATTTTTAAAGATCAAAAATAGTACTCAAAATCAAATTTAAAATATAAGAGCTTGCTCATTAGCCAACGAGCCCAGTTTTGTCAAATTCAAACTCAAGCTCATTTAATATTTGAGCTGGAATTTGAGCTCGAGCTCGTAACTAAATAAGCTTAACTCATCAATTTTATTTTAAGTATTAACTAATTATTTTAATTAACCATAATTAATTAAGATTAGTATAATTATTTCTTTTTATCCCTGCTTACATTATGGGCCTTGAGGCCCGTGGTCCGCTTCTTCCTTTTTAGTAATGATTAATTACATAATTAGAGAAGCTGCTTACTTCATTTTTAGTTCTTTAAAGGGCCGTTTAGCATCAATTTTATTTTAATTTGTAGAAACTAAGAATCAAGATTCCTCACCGTGCACTCATCGGAGGTGAGGAAGAAGAACAGTAACAGGAGATGGAAAATGAAATATTATTATTACCCGGAGTCATAGGTACAGGTGAGACTATATAGGTGAATAAAGTGAGTGACTATGTACACGTGTCAGAGGCTAAATGAAAGAAATGTAAACAGCTGTATAACTACAATGATTAGCATATAAACTGCGTAATTAACTGCTCTAATATCCCCTGTCAAACGGATTGTTCGTCTTGAACAGTCAGTTTGGAGCAAAGTTCCTTGAACCGGGGTGTGGAGAGTGGCTTGGTAAGTAGATCGGCGAGCTGATACGTCGTGCTGATGGGAAGAAGGCGGATCGCCTGATTCTGAATGTGATCACGAAGGAAGCGGTGATCGATCTCGATATGCTTCGTCCGTGCGTGGAACACCGGGTTGTGAGCGAGGGCGATGGCCGACATATTGTCACAAAACAAATCAATTGGCTGAGTATGAGGAATGGAGAAGTCGTTAAGCAGTCGTTTCAGCCAGATAGTGTCCGCAGTGGCGGCCGCTAACGCTCGATACTCGGATTCTGTTGAAGACCTGGCAACGGTGGTCTGTTTCTTGACCACCCACGAAATGAGTGTATCCCCGAGAAAGGTACAATGTCCAGTTGTGGATTTTCTTGTGGTCGGATCACTAGCCCAGTCGGCGTCTGAATATGTAGTCATGGTGAGCGGAGCTTTGAGGATCGGTAGACCGAATGTGAGTGTCCCTTTAAGGTAGCGAAGCAGGCGTTTGAGGAGATAAACGTGTTGTGAGGAGGGATCGTGCATATGTTGAGAGAGTACATTGACGGCATAGGCAATGTCGGGACGAGTGAGAGTAAGGTACTGTAATGAGCCTGTGATGCGTCTGTAGGTGCTTGGTTCGGAGAGTGTGGCATCTTTGGGTACCTGATCAGGTAATTTTGTGCACGACGGGTTAGAGAGCGGGTTGCAGTCAGCTAAGTTGACACTGTTAAGAATAGATAAAGCGTAGGAAGATTGGGATAAGAAATACTTATCTTTGAGAGTTTGAATTTTGATACCAAGGAAATGATGAGCTGGTCCAAGGTTCTTCATGTTGAATTTGGAGTGTAGTTTGGTTAGCACTGTGGAAATGGCTGCATCGTTATTGCCCGTGACGAGGATGTCGTCAACGTAGACGAGGAGAAAAATCCTTGTCTGATTTTGGTGAAGTGTGAGCAGAGAAGGGTCGGCTTGACTGTATTCAAAGCCAATTGTGAGGAGAAACTGAGTGAATGTGGTATACCACTGACGTGGTGTTTGACGGAGGCCATAGATCGAGTTTTGGAGGCGGCAGACGTAATTCGGATAATTGTGGTCGACGAAGCCGCGTGGCTGAGACATGTAGACAGTGTCCGTGAGGAGTCCATGAAGGAACGCGTTCGAGACATCCAGCTGTTGGACAGGCCATCCGTGAGAGAGTGCTATGGTGAAGAGCACTCGGATGGTGGGTAGCTTAGCTACCGGACTGAATGTCTCACCGAAGTCAATGCCGTGTTCTTGTTGATTTCCCTGGGCTACAAGACGCGCTTTGAATCGTGCGATGGATCCGTCCGAGTTGAACTTCTTCTGGAATGTCCACTTACATCCCAGTATAGGTGCTTTGAAAGGAGGTGGGACAAGTTGCCATGTGCCCTGTTGTTGTAGAGCGGTAAATTCCTCGGCCATGGCTTGACGCCATTCATGATGTTTAGAGGCATCCTTAAAGCTGGTGGGATCGGGTTCAGGTGAAGAAGAGCAAAGTGTGAGTAAATTGAGGCGACGAGGAGGTTTGATGGAGCCTGTTTGCGCTCTCGTAACCATTGGGTGTTTGGGAGGTGGTGGAACAGTTGGTTGTTGTTGATGATTGAATGGATGGTCTGTGGCAGCAGTTGAAACCGGGATCAGTGGCGGCGGGGAGGTTAATCTGAGCGGAGCCAAAATCTGAGGAGATGGCACAATGTGCGGTAAACAAGCTTCAGAGGCTTTGGATGTTGGAAGCAGCATGGTGAAAGGAGGTTCATCGATCTTCTGCTGTGGAGAAGATGAGTTAGTTTTAAAAGGAAACGAATATTCGAGAAATGTAACATTGCGAGAAATGACTATAGATTGGGAATCCTTGTTGAGGCATTTATAGCCTTTTATGGACGTCTGAGTAGCCCATGAAGACAAATGGATGAGATTTTGGTTGTAGTTTGTTGCGCTCATGCTTAGGAAGCAGGGGAAAACATTCACAGCCGAACGTTCGTAGGTGTTTGTATTCAGGGGAGATATTGAACATTAGCTGCAGAGATGATTTGTTCTGGGTGTTCAGAGAAGGCATCCGATTTATTAGATATACTGCGGTAGAGCTAGCTTCCGGCCAGAACGAATGAGAAAGAGAGGCACGGTGAAGGAGAGATCGAGTTGTTTCCAGAATATGGTGATTCTTGCGTTCCGCTACACCGTTCTGTTCGGGGGTGTAAGGACAGGAGAGCTGATGCCTTATCCCTTTCGATCGAAGGAGTTCGTTCATCTGGTGATTGACGAATTCAGTGCCATTATCCGTTCGAAGAGCTTTAATCCGCCTGTTGGTTTGATTCTAGATAAAAGTAATAAAATGTTTAAGCACATTATAAACTAAAGATTTTTGAGACAGTGAAAAGAACCAAGTATAACGAGAATAATCGTCTACAAGAATTAAAAAGTAACGAACGCCGTGAGGTGAGGGAACCGGAGCCGGACCCCAGACATCGGCGTGCAAGAGTGCTAACGGGAATTTCGTTCGAGATCTAGACAATTCAAATGGTAGTTTATGACATTTGCATTGAATACAAGTAGTACAAGATTTAACAGGAAGCATAATGCGTAGAGTAGGATTGCTTTGAGCTATCTGATGTAGTGTTCTTGAATTGGGATGGCCGAGACGATCGTGCCAGTGTGAGCGACTGTCGTTGGACGCCTGAAATGCAGATGGAGAAGAACTTGTTGTAGGTGGTGGCGCGATTCGATAAAGGCCGGCGCTACATGGACCGCGTAGAAGTGGTTGATTTGTCGTCAGATCCTTCAACATAAAACCCATGGGATCAAATGTTACGGAAATGTTATTATCTTGAACAAGATTGGAAATAGAAATGAGGTTGTGTGAGATGTCATGAACGTGAAGTAAATTGGATAGGGAAAGCTTACGGATCGGGGTAGGAAGAATGCCCGTGCCCGAGTGAGCAATAGGGATGTTCCTTCCATCCCCGATGAAGACACCGTCGGAACCATAATAGGTAGTGGCCTGAGTGAGGATATCTGAATTTGCTTGGCAGTTGAAGATTGAGGAGTGTAGTTGGCATTCATACGGTGCCAACATACATCTGCCGTGTGACCTTTCTTAGCGCAGATTTGGCAAATGTGAGCTGGTTGTTGTTGATTCACAAACCGTCTATTGGAGGACTGAGACGGAGGAGGTCGTCCCCTATTGCGACGACCGCGCCCGCGATTCGCGTAGAGAGCCGCTTGCTGGACGATGTCAGCGGAGCTTCGGGCGGCGTCAGCGGTGATATGGATTTCTTCACTTATCAGCATTGCGTAAAGATTGTCCAGACGTATTTGGGTCGGAGAATTACGGATATATGTTTTGAAAGATTGATATGCCGGGGGCAATCCGTTCAAGATATACATAATTATATCTTCATAGTCAATGGTGGAGCCGGCCGAGGCAATCTGATCGACCAGCTTCTTGATCTCGGTCAAGTACTCAACCATGGAAAGATTTTTCATGGAGATGTGATGAAGCTCATTTTTGAGTTGTATGACCTTGGATCGGCTGGTCGCCTGAAATTGATTTTCAAGAAACTGTCAGATCTCGTGAGTGGTGTCAAGATGAAGGATGTAGGGAAGCACAGGTGGGGATATCGTCGAACATAAGGCTGCCTGCAAGTTCTGATCGATGATACGCCAATTTTTGAGTGTCGCGGCGGCGGAAGAATCAGAAGGGTCGATGAGGGGAACCGGAGGAGCAAGAAAAGTATCAAAGTCGTTGGCGCGAAGAAGCTTGATAATCTGGTGGCGCCAAATCGGATAGTTGTCCGACGATAGCTGGTTAGGGACGAGAGTTTTGAGATTGGAGACCACAAACTTGAGCAACAGGGAGATCGGCGAGATCTCCGTTGTGGTGCTGGAAAGTTGCTCGGCGACCGAAGGAGAGGCAGAGAGAGATGTTGTCATAACTAGAGAGAAGGAAAGAAAAAGAGGCCTGATACCATGTAGAAACTAAGAATCAAGATTCCTCACCGTGCACTCATCGGAGGTGAGGAAGAAGAACAGTAACAGGAGATGGAAAATGAAATATTATTATTATCCGGAGTCATAGGTACAGGTGAGACTATATAGGTGAATAAAGTGAGTGACTAGGTACACGTGTTAGAGGCTAAATGGAAGAAATGTAAACAGCTGTATAACTACAATGATTAGCATATAAACTGCGTAATTAACTGCTCTAATATAATTTTTTTCTTCTTGTTTTATTTATTTATGTTTTGACATTACTTAATATTTTAAAAAATATCAATTTTTAAGTTTTATAAAGATTGAATAATTTTATTAATGCAATGATTAACACAATGCTGACCAGTTGATGATAGCGGCGACGAATTACCTTAAAATAATTTTAAGTATTTAAAATAATTAATATATTTTTTAAAATTAAAATAATGAAAAACACATTAAAATAAATATTAAAAAAATTCAAAGACTACCTAAATTAATTAATTCCATGAGTTTATACTTATATTTTATCTCTTAAGTAGTGCTATATTAAACTTTGCATTTAAAAATCCAGAATAAATTATACTTTATGATATTAACTAATTTTTAATTGAAAATATCTTCTCATATAATTCAAAGGTGATTTAGGACACTACTGTATATATAAATCTGTGACTTAACAATTTGTCAGAACGGGGATGTAGCTCAGATGGTAGAGCGCTCGCTTAGCATGCGAGAGGTACGGGGATCGATACCCCGCATCTCCACAATCTTCTAATGGTTTTATTTTTTCCCTAATTTATAAATAACCTTTCGTTCAAATCACCATAATTTTTTATTTAATTTCGTTTTCAATTAGAAAATTTTGAAAATAAAAAATTTATACTCTCCATTTGTATTTTTTTTTTTAATTCCCCCCAAACTTTATGACAATTTTTTTCTAATTTTGGTTTCTTTTTTTTTTTTTATAATCCATTTTATCAGCTAAATGCAGAATCAACTTTTCGTTTGATATTTGAATAAACTCATTATATGAATAGGTAAATAAAAAATGTACAAGATAAAATCCAGTCGTTTGCGTGAACCGAAATGAACGGGCGGAGAGGAACAAACCTTAGAAGGGCATCTCCAACCGAAAATCTCATTTTTCACTCCAAAATGTTGTGAATCTAAAAAATGTCGTGATTCATCTCCAATCGAACACAATTTTACCCGTAACGGTCCTTCGTGCATTTCTTCGACAAGTTCAGTAGAGACAAAAAAATGGCGAAGATGAACAGTGCCACGCCAATATTGGCGTCGCACTATTCATCTCCGATCAAATGGCATAAAAAATGGCGGTCGGTTGTATTAAAGACCAACAGTCTAGAGAATTCCAAACCAAAGAAAGTACAGCAACAACTGTCGTAATTCTTGATACACGTGTAAACATCCTAGTGATGTACATATTAATCTGCTATCTATAAATAGTCATTTACACAATGTACTTTGCAGCACTGTAATATTCAAATATGAATTAATACATTTTCCATTTGTTCTGTCTACTTCCTGTACGCCTCACGGCCTGAACATGTTATCATGGTATCAGAGCAGTACAACTCAGGCATCTGAATTTTTTTCTCCTCTCCTCTCCCCGCGCTCTGTTTCAAACCCACGGTTCTTTCATGACTACTCCGTCTTCCTCGTCGTCTTCCACAATGGCTAATTCACATTTGCAAAATCAACCAGTCATCACGCCCCAGCTGAAATTTCTAATCAGCAATATCAAGAACCTCATCACTGCAACCCTGACCTCCGACAACTTTCCGATCTGGAAATCCCAGGTGGAAAAGGTCTTCTGTGCAAATGGCTTCAAAAGGTTCTTGGACGACACGATCACCATTCCGAACAACTCCGAAGTCTCTGATCCGCAAGAACCCGAGTCCCAGGCGGCAAGTCTCTTGCTCACGGATCAACACCTTGCAGCTGCACTTTGCTCGGTAATATCTCCCTCAATCTTACCATACGTTCTATCCCTAACCACCTGCGAGCAAAGCAAGAACTGCAAACAAGTGTTTGCAGTTCCATTGGAGTTGCCTTAAGATTTTTTGCATGAACGAGAACGAGAGGGAAAAGATGAAGAAATCTTTTGTGATTTTGTGCTTAAAGGGAAACGGAAGGGAAGATGAACATCATATTATTTTTTTAGCGCAAAATTTTTTTTCATGAGGGCAAATTCTAAAAATTTCCTTTCTTATATATAAAATTTTATTTTAAGGGTGGGCAATTATCCACCCTAAACAGTTCTCGTTATCTACATAAAAATCATATTAAACTGCTATATGGGCTACATTATTAACTAATTATATTCATTTTTATTGTAAGCTGATTGTGTCATCGTCATGAATAGTTATTACGTCCTCTGACCGGATGCAGAGGAACATCCGGTCATATGTAAAAAAAACTCGGTACCGAGGTGTACCGAGTTTTTCAAAAAACTCTGTACACCTCGGTACCGCGTTCTTTTTGCCTACGACCGGATGTTTCTTGCATCCGGTCAACCGAACCAAATAAAAACTCCATCGTCATAGACTGCCGGCCGCCCATTTTTTTAATATTTTTTCTTTTATCATAAAATTTATAATAAAGTATGTTTTTCTTTATTTTTATACTATTTGAACATTTTTAACAGACGCAAATATTAATTTATAATTTGTTAGTAAATTCACTGGAATTTTTATTTAATCTTTTATAATATTAATTTCTCTAACTGCTTAAAAATATAACAGTTTAATATTTATTTTTTTATCATATATTTTATAGCAAAAAACTAAATGAAAACAATGCCGTCAGCCAGTTGATGTGAAGATAATTAAGCATAAAATGAGCTGTTTTTGTATAATAGAAAAAACAAGCAAATATAGCTGTAATAAAAGTGAAATTTTGCCCCTCGTGAATGATGGGCTATTTTTTTAAAAAAATAATTCTTGAGTGAGTTAGGTGTCACAGGTATTTTATCGAACACCTGATGTGCACTTGTGCAGTGAGTAATGATTCCGTCAGGTTACTAAATGCATTCAGAAACCAATAACAAAACACCACGTCACTAAAGTGTTCGGTATTGTGCTTGGTACAGGCGCTCGGTACACTCGGTATGCTCGGTGTTTTTACCGGACGCAATAAAAATTCCCACACGAGAAGCGCGCTCTTTCAAAGAAAAATTAGCTGAATATTTTAATAAAAACAGGAAAGAATGTCGATATCCAAAGAAATTTAAGATTGCATGTTTTCATATTGTATTTATAAGGGCTCAGTTAGTTTGATATGAAAGTTCTTCCTAACTTATATATGCAAGTGATTTTGACCATCTTCAACCAAAAAATTCATTTTCCACTTCAAAATACAGTTATCCATCTCCAATTAAATTCCATTTTTTCTCCTTTTTCGAGTGCTTCTTCATATCGTTGCAAAAGAGCCATCTTTCTCCTCTTTTGCACGCTTCTTCTGCAAATCGCATAAGGCAATTTTTTTCACTCGTGGAGATTAGCGGACAATTTCATATTCGATTGGAACTTTTGGCGAACGACATACACTTGTTTACCATTCGGTTGCAGATGGTCTTATGCAACAAAATTTGATTGTGTTTAGCTTATTTCTTGCTTTTTAGTATGTGTTTATCCTCCGTATCATTTTTGAAGTAATTTTCATTTTTTTCTTTCCTTTAAGGTCTAAGATTTCCACTTTTATAATATTGATGTACGTACTTCATATATTATAAGATTGTTATACATTATTGATGCATGTAGTCATCATCAATGCTCACGCCCTCTAATTATATCTCTCATCATCGCTAATAATGTTGACGCACACTATTACCTATAAGGCAAATATATGTTGTTGACACAAATGTTGATACTCGATCATCACTTCCATCGTTTGTCCTATGGGGCGCCTTCGAAATTTAGAAAAGCCCACATCAGACCCTTCTCGCGAGCAATTTCCTAAAAAAAAACTCGAACGAAATTTGCAAGCATATATTCATAGAGTATATTGATTTTTCATAATACATATAAACAAAAAAAAAGTGATTAATTGTATATGAATATAAAAATCAGCTGAAACAAAGTTAAAATTGAGCCCCCTTTTAAAATTTTTTGACTTCGCCACTGCCTGTGATCATTTCTAATAATGTTAATGCACACTATTACTTATCATGATAATACATTCCATTGATGTATACGAACCCCTAGAACACGGAAACAAGCAATTCACACGTGTTAAAGAAAATCTAATTGAATATTTATAAAAATATATATATATATATATTATTTCTTACTTATATGAATAAATTATAAAATATATGATTCAAATTTATAAAGTATGCGCATATATTAGTATATTATTTTATAAAGGACGTACTTCCCTCGTGCTAATATTATAATATGACTGTGCTGTTGCTCGTCAACTTTTTTTTTTAGGGTAAATTCTCGTCAAGCTGTCCAGATATAAAAATATATTCCTAAAAAAACACCTGAATTTTTTATTTTTATGAATATTTGGCATTTTCTACTAAGTTAAGTGTGGCAGAGATGAGGATGCTCAGGTGGATGAGTTGTTTTACCCTTAGAGATAAGATACAAAATGAGCATATACGTGAAATGGTTGGAGTAGCTCCAGTAGAAGATAAGATTAGAGAGAGTCGCCTTAGATGGTTTGGTCACATATAACGGCGGCCTTCCGATGACCCGGTTAGGAGAGTAGAGGTATTAGATTTGACTTATGTTAAGAAGTGTTTGTTAGAAAATATTAGGAATGACCTTTCTTTATTAGATTTAAACGAGAATTTGACTTTTAATAGGACACAATGGAGAAAAAAGGATTCATGTAGACGACCTCACGTAGTGGGATAAAGGCTTGATGTTATTGTTGTTGTTGTTGTATGAATATTTGGTGTTTTGATTTATAGGTAAGCTTTCAACCACTAAATTAAGGTTTCATTAAGGATGATTTTTTTACGGCTTTTTAAAAAACTTTCAGCCAATAAATTAATTTTTATACTAAAAAGCTGCTTTAAAAAGCAATAAAAAAATCATCCCAAACGAAACCTAAGATGAGCTACATACATCTGAATATTAATGAAATACTCATTGAGGTGTTAATTGACTTGATTTAATCCTAGTCAACCTAAAACAACCTTTTTAATAACCAGGTTAAAAAAGCGAACCTTGACCAGTTGACCCGACGAGTATAGAATTTAGATGATTTGATTCGAAGAATGAGAACATATTAACAAGCAAACAATTTTAAGAAAAATAATTAAATAAATAACTATTAGGTTTGAAGGTTAACTCGAATATGACCCAAGAATGAAACGGGTTGAAATTCAGGATCTAAACTCAATTGATTTATTAAAGCGGTCCCAAACGAATTATTAGATTCAATACACAGGCCGAGTGATCACTATTCGCTAGAGAGGAATCAAAAGATGTTAACTATCAGTTAGCAGATGCTTAATAAAAATTAAAAAAATAATAATAAAACCTCCATTATTTGGTGGAATCAAAGTCTTTTGAGTCTTTTCTCTATCGGTTTTCACGTGCTGAAGAAATAAACAATTCCATATTTCTCACGTGCAAATTTCTTATATCTCGACCTGTATGATTAATAACAAAAGATTAGTTAAACGTCAAAAGCTGCACTAATCCCACTCTTCTCATCAAGAGCTTCAAGAAAACGTTAATGGCTTCTTCTAATATGGGTCACAGAGATGCACTTAATGAGCTTGCAAGGGGCCAGGAAGTCAAGGAGAGGCTTCGTTCTATTCTCCGGCTATCACCGGCGGTAACTGCTGCTCCGGCGAGCTCTGGAGGTGGAGATCAAGGGGAGAGTTCCTCAGATGGCAAAGCTGGTAGTGTTGGGCAAGAGAACAATAGGTGATTAATTAATATTTAGTCATTCTATGTATTCATTGATATTTGCTGCTTAGAACTAAGTTTTCTTTTGTTTGTGTTTTGAACAGAAAGAAATCACATAGTTGGACAACAAGCTCATGCGCACCTTATGATGATGGATTCCAATGGAGAAAATATGGAGAGAAGAAGATCAGCAAGTCAAAATTTACAAGGTTTTTATTTTTTTCATTAATTTATTTCTTTTTCGTAAATATTTTGGAGTAAATTGCTAGGTTTAATTTGTTTTTGATGAAGTGGTATAATGAAGAATTAACACAAGTGTTGTTAAAGGGGTAATTATATGTTAGACAAGATTTTTGAGGAGCATAAGTTTTTATGATTTGAAAAAAATTGCAATTAAGATGTAATCTGAATAGAGATGTTAGTATATATTTTCTAGTCAAATTTTAGTTATCTTGTTCTAGGTTCATTTTTATTCATGATCATTTTCTTAATGCTTCTTAAATAAGCTTTTTAGTACAAAAATTAAATTTTTTTCTTCTAGAAAGTTGTTTTATGAAGCAGTAAGAAAGCCACCCCAAATGAAGCCTTAGTGTTATAAGCAGAAGGGTTAGCTCTCTCTCCCCCTCGCCCCCTCCAATGATTCTCTTGGAGTTGCCATCCAAGAAGAGGTTGTAGCTCCTTCAAGAAACTTCGTCATCTCTCAAGAAATTCCCAACAAGAGAGCATTTAAAATGGTTTATAATATGTAGATTTTGTGTAAAAACATTTAGTTGTTAGTCAGCCTCTCTCATATGCTTAAGTTTTTAGTTTGAAAATAAATATGATTAACCAATAGTGTATCAATCTCAATTTTGACAAAGATGTAATAATTTTACTCTCTAATTATCATGAAGAAATAGAAAATTTAAATCATAAGTTATGTGTATCACTTCAACTAAGTTGATAGTTACATAAGCTAGTGACCCTACTTGTATTTTCCCCCCTTGCTCGAAGTGCCAAACTCCTCCCTAGTCATTGTGAGGTTTCATTATTAGTGGCTTTGTCTTGTGTTTGGTGAGATTTCCTAGGTAATTTCACAAATATCCACACCCTTTTTGCCAACTTCCTACTTGTTTTCTGCCATGCATCTCTTTGATTTAATTTAGTGGGTTATTCTTTGATGTCTACTATAATAACACAATTGTTATTCAATAATGATCTCACCTTGATCTCGAGTCTTTCTCCACTTGAGATTATGCCTTTAGTATATTCCTTTTGTTCTATAAATGGTAGAATACAGTTTTTGGATTCTATCCAGCTTCAAAATGACCCAGTCATTCAAATCTCAAAATTCATATTTATGTAGAGGTACCTTCTCTAATTATTGTTGCCTCTTTAGATCCCCAATCTTTGGTTGACCGTACTACTTGTTTGTGATTGAGGTAGTCCTCGATCAATCTTAGCTAGAACATCATCATTTTCTCCATATTTGGGCAAATCCTCTTCCTCTCAATCCTATGCTACTATAGTAGTAATAGAGTTTCTTCACTATTTGGTAGTAATATCCCCACTTTAATGCACTTCCAAAACAAAATCCAACCCTACTATTATCTCCTTCTGATAGTAAGCCAACTTTTTGCAACTTTTGGAATGACGTCCAATAAGTTAATGGCTTTGTTTAAAAGTGACATTTTAAAGATGTTATAGAAAGCAGCTTTTTAATACAAAATTTTTTTGAAAGCAATGAAAAAGCAATTGTCAAACAGATATTATGTTTGAGATCTTAAAAGAAAAGCAATAAGAAAGTTGTCCAAAACGAAATATTAGTCACATTTGTCATGACGATTTACTTCAGCTGATCATCCAATGTTGCAAAATGCAAACAATTTAAGATTTAATTATGTGAAATCATAGAAAATTACTGCAATTTTTTCAACAATAATCAATATCTCCTGAAATGTTTTTATGTGAAATTATTTTCTTCTCTTCATGTTACATATTATGAACATGAAGGAGCTATTTCAGGTGTTCATACAGAGATGACGAAGGCTGCATGGCAACGAAACAAGTGCAGGAAAAGGAGTCGGAGGATCCTCCAATGTTTCTCGTCAAATATTGCAATGAACACAGTTGCAGCTACAGAAACTCTCTCTTCCTCACAGATGAAAATTAATAAGCATTGTTTAGATTAGTTAAGAAGCTCATTTTGTTTATTTTTCTTTAAAAAGCATTAATTTGCTTCTTCTTCTTCTTCTTTTTCTTTGTTTTTCTTCGTTTTAGGCACTTTGAATGTGAGGATTCTATTTTTTGAATATAAATTGAAAGAAAATAAGATTGTGTTGCTTTGTTTAACAAAATTTGAACTTATCAGAGTTACTACGACCTCAACAAACCTTCTTAAATTCTTATAGTAATTAATTCTGAATCTAACATACAGAAAGAGAGCTTCGTAATCCAAACAAAGACAAAGAAGGAGCTGCTGGTGAGGGAGAAGTAAAGCAAGTGCAATCTTAGAAGCTCAAAGGGTGCACACGACAAGCAAAAAATATATAATTTTATATTACATATTTATCATTTTTTTTTTTAAATTGTGGCTTAGAGCAATATTTTTAGTCATAATTTTTATCTTATATTTTAAGGAAAATAATTATTGATTAGGGGACATAACATTTTGTTATATTTTAAAAAAAAATGAGACGAAGGCTTCTTAAAGTAGCTTTATAATACAAAAATTTTAACACTTGAAAATTATATATGCTTTAAGAAGTAGTAAGAAAGCCATCCTAGACAAAGATTAGTCACAAATATTTTAATAAACATAATCAATGGTAATCATTATCATTTTCCATGAATGTTGGGGACATATACAAAATTTAAGCTGGGAAAATCAAAATTTGTCAAATATTTTAACCCAAAAGCTTAAGGTTTCATTTGAGCCTGTTTAATTTCTTGGTGCTTTTTAAATCAATCTTCTCGTACAAAATTTTAGTTCAAAACATCTTTATACTAAAAAACTGATTTATAAAGCAATAAAAAGCCGTTTCAAACAAAGCATAAGTTACTTGGATAGGATAAGCATTTGGTATTTCTAAACAAACTTATACAACTAAATTTGAAAGTAAAACCATAGCATTTTTGGTGTAAGAACCACAATCAACCTGCAAGAGAACAAAGAAAACAAGGAAAACAGAACAGGGAAGGAGAAGAACAAGAGAGTTAGGAGGAGAAATCTTCAAGTATTGATATTCATTTTCTAACTATCATCCATCCCCTTCTCTACAGATATATCCCCTTTGCAATACTAGGGAAATTAGTTACTAAAAGCAGAGCTGAGTTGACCACGAACTGGCATATGGCAGAAAGGAAAATAGTAAATAATCATATAACTAAAAGCTGGGTAAGTAAGTGGAGTCTGCAGGTTGTTATATGGAATGATGGCTAGCTCACGTACCATGTGGGACTAGGATAAGCCACATCAAATTTATGTAATAAATTCTATCTCTTGTGTGAGAGCAGTTCATAGCAATTATTACTCTATTATAAACTTTCAATAAAATTAAGTTTTCATTTGGGATGGCTTTTGAACTGCTTCTTGAAATAATTTTTTTATAATTTTTATATTAAAAGCTGCTTTAAGAAGTAGTAAGAATACTGTCTCAAATAAAGCTTAAATATCTGATATGTCATCAAAAAATTATCATGATCAGACATAGATCTCGAGGCAAAAATCAAGTTGGAAACTTCAAAAATTAAATCTGGGATCATCTGAACTCTGATTTCAGCAAATTTACAGTTGAACTGATCATCTCGAAAATACGAACCCTACAACACAAAATTCGACTCAATCCGAGCTCAAATGGGTCCAAATCAAGGACCCGAAGCGTTATTGGAAATTTTGAACCACAATTTGGGTTATCAAATGATTTCCAAACATGACATGCTTATAGTCCTATCGAGTGGCTCGACGAGACGAATCCAACGAGCCCAAGATTGCCAAATTTTGATATCATTAAGGCATTCAAATGTCTGACAAACGGTCCACGATCAAGGAATTCAATATCGGCCGTCCATCCAAACCACTCTACATTTGCCCTTGATCCTCTTCTATTTACGGATCATCCCATCCTCAAAAAATTATGAATAGCCTCTCATTTCTCTTGAGAAGGGACCCAACCAAGAAGAAGAAGAGAATGAGAAGATAAATAAAAGAGAAGAGAAGAGGAAATGAGGGGAGAAACTCCTCGACCACCGCCAGAATTCCATCCGACTTCCAAACGACGTCGGAATTCTGCCCGACTTCCAAACGACGCCGGAATTCTGTCCGACTTTCAAATGACGCCGGAATTCTATCCGACTTCCAAACGACGCCGGAATTCTGCCCAACTTCCAAACGATGTCAGAATTCTACCTTACTTGTAAGCAATGTTTTGAAAACCGGACCGGCCGGTTCAACCGGTTCAACCGGTTCAACCGTGAACCAGTCCGATCCAACTTCAAAACCGGCTCTGCATAGAACCGGATCAAACCGGATTGAACCGGCGGTTCAACCGGTGAACCGTTGAACCGGTCCGGGTTGGAAAAAACCGGCCGGTTTGTAAAAAATATTTTTTTTAATTAAAATTTTAAATATATATTTTAGTTTATTAAAATTTTTTAAACTTTTTAAAATATTTTTATTAAATATGATGAATAATTTCATCATAATTCATGCAAGATATCTTAAATATCTCACATAATTTGTTTTGCCAAAAGAGTGTACTTCTCACTTTATAAAGGGTTCAAGGAAGGATCTTCCACCTCCCCCTATGATGTGGGACTAAAAAAGTTGCATACTTGCATGAATACTTTAGAATGTGAATTTGAGATTATTTGGGCTAGTTGGGCTTCAATTTTTTTCTTAGTTGGGCTTTAAATTTTTGCTTAGTTGGGCTACAAATTTGGATAATATGTATTATAAATTTGCTATAATATATATTATAATAATTATGTTAAAATATTAATATTATAAATTTATATATTATATTAAATATAATTCTTATAAATATATTAAATTATAAATATATAAATATATTATTTTTAAATGATATTTTTATTTATAATTTTGTATTATATATATATATATATATATATATATATATATATATTTTAAATTTATAAATATTATTAAATGGTCATATATTCAATTATCTAAATTATATTAATGATCATAAATTTTTTATATTATAAATTTATATATTATATTAAGTGTTATATATTCTTATAAATATATTATTATTAAATGATATTTATATGTATAAAAATGTATAAATATTATTAAATGCTCATATAATTATATTATCTGATTTTTATTTTATTAAATTTTAATAATATAATTATTTATTACGTCATCCGGTTCGACCCCGGTTCGACCGGTCGAACCGTGAACCTCTCCCTCTTCCGGTTCGTTGTCCGGTCCGGTTTTCACAACCTTGCTTGTAAGTGACGATGGAGTTCCGCCCGACTTGCTAGTGATGCCGGAATTCTGTCCAATCTCCAAGTGACTCTGATTCTGCTCAAATACACAATTTATTTGTAAATGGATTTCAATCCGGAAGTGAATCATTATAATCTGGTCGTCCTAAATTTTAAGGACGAGTTAACCTCTTGTATCTCAAGCAAATACTAGTGGAATTATTTCAACTGGGCGTGACCCCATAATTTTTTCCCTTTCCAGGGTTTTCCACGGTAAAATCCTAGTGTTCTTTCATCTTCTGTTTGTGTACTGAATATCTATACAACGCTGAGACGAAAGCTTTTTAACTCTATTGCCGCGTATATTCTAGTCCTCAATAGTTTGATTTGATGTTTGAATAGTATTATACATAAAAAATCCCATATGGAGACATTGAAGATTCAGCTCTAAAGATTTGACAAAGATTAGAATCTATATATCTAAAAAGATCACTTACAAATAGATTATGCTTGAAAAATTAATTATATACCCTTCAAATTAATAGATTTTGAATTTAATTTAATTGAAATATTAATTAATTAATTACATATTAAACACATTTAAAAAAAAAAGACTTGCACTTCCCAAAATCGCCTGAATCACATTGAGACAAGAGGAATCTAAAACAAGCCCACAACTATTATTAAAATTAAACTAAATACCATTTATTATCCTAAATTACAAATTAAATAAAAGTATATCGTTTTTCTGTACGTTTTCACGTGGTCAAAGCAATATATTAATTAATAATTCTTCCAACACTAATTTCCCTCGTGCTCAATTATTAATTAAATCTCCATATCAATCTACATATATAAAACTATATAAATAGATGTGCTGTAGTTCAGGCACTATTCATCTTCACCTGCTGCACTAAAAGCTTGAGTTCAGCACTTTAATGGCTTCTATGGGTTACAGAGATGCCCTTAATGAGCTTGCAAGGAGCCAGCTGGAAATCTCGACGAGGCTTCGTTCTCTGCTCCGGCTTTCGCCAGCCGACGAAGTCGGAGCAGAGGAGGATTTCACTTTCTATGATGAGTCCATGGGGGCGGTTGTATGTGCCGTCCCTATGGGCTCAAATGGCACGCTGGATGAAGAACATCAGAAGAGGAGGTAATTGCAGAAGTCTTACATTTTTTTTTTTTTTAACTCCATGAGATTTGATTGAATTGAATGAAATGTGACATTTTCAAAATTGTTTCTTTGGCAGAAAGAAATCACATAGTTGGACAACAAGCTCATGCGCACCTTATGATGATGGATTCCAATGGAGAAAATATGGAGAGAAGAAGATCAGCAAGTCCAAATTTACAAGGTTATTATATATAATTTTTTTTAATGTTAGCATTCAATAGTTTGTTTTTTTTTTTTTTTTTTCTTCAAATTATAAGAAAAATTCGTTTGATTTGTTTGGCTGCTACTTTCTTTTGATTTTCATATTATTTTTAAATTTTTTTTTTTATGGAAAGTTCTTTTTATAACTTGTGAAAGCATAGAGAAGAGTAATTAACCTAATTAAATGATGTTTAAACTCAAAAATTAACTAAATGAAGAGTAATTATCCGACATATTTCATTCATTTTCCGGCTGAAATAGCCGTCGGGAAATATCATTTTTCCTGTAGTGGTAGTTTGGTAAGCATAACAAGGAATAGAAGATGCACCAATATAAAGATAATGTAATGCTAAGAAGTATGATGAGCCAAATGATAAAAGCTTATAGAAGGATTGAACAAAATCAAACTTTAATTTATCATTGATAAAAACTAAGCCTTCGTTTGGGACAGTTTAGACTATCATTTTTTTCCTGGTATGAATAAATTTTTACATTAAAAAATAGCTTTATAAAGCAGTAAGAAAGCTATCTCAAATGAGGCCTAAATTAGATGATTTTGCTGCACAAACATAATTAATAAAGGTAATTAAAGTTAGTAATCACTAACTTATAATCATATATTATATTTAAGATACACAAATATACAAAGAAAGCTAAAGCTAATCATTAATCAATGTATTTTTTTCTTGATAGAGCTTTCACAGTTAGACAAATTTCAGTAACTAATGATCTCATGTGCTTATTTCTTCTTCTTGTTATGAATATAAAAATGCAGAAGCTACTACAGATGTGCATATAGAGATGAACAAGGCTGCCTCGCAACAAAGCAAGTTCAACAGAAGGAAATGGAAGATCCTCCCATGTTCCTGGTCACCTGCTCCAATGAACACACTTGCAATTGTTTAAGCTCTCTCTTCTTGACTGAGCAAAGTCCAGTTGCTTGCTCCATGAACTTACACTTCTGAAAAGCCAAAAAAAATGAGCTCTGATATAGTGTTGGATGATCAGTTTGGAGTATGGTGAATGTTGAACTTAGAATCCAATAAAATATGTTTACATATTGAAGGCTTCGTTCGGATAGATATTTTATTATTTTAAGATGTTTTAAGAAGCAGTAAGAAAGCTGTCCCAAACAAAACCGAAGTGTTATATAGGAAAGTTTTGGCTTAATTAAAGAGCTTAGGTGAAGATATATTGTAGCTTAAGAATGGAAGATATCCTTGAATTATCTACCTCTTTATCATTTTTTTTCCTCAATTATTGATTTGAATCTTTTTGAAGTTTTTAAGAAATTCATGTTAGATCTTTGATAAATTCAAAAGAAAGAGGAGAAATTTGCTCTAATCCATAGGACACAAAGTTTTTTACATGAGAAATTCAAAGAAAAAATCAGGACTTGATCAATTAAAATAACTTCTTTGGCCTTTCTTTTGATTGCTATTTTGTTTGTAATTATATATGGAACTTTGACTCTTAGGTTTTTTTAATTTTTTTATTGTAGATTTTTGAGCAATGGTGAATTATCGATCTCTTTAAGGTCTTGTAATTGAATTTTGATTATTAACACATAAGTCCTATGAAACTGTGGACCTCCAAAAGTATTTGCCTTCGGGTAGCAGGAGATTTCGCGGCCAGCAGCTTGGGATTGTCGGGATTCTCTTGGGGAAGGAAGGAGGAAGTCTCTAGAGCTCTCCCACGAAAAATCTCAGGCTAAGAGGCTCTAGGGAGAAAGTAATTGCAAAACGTCACCCCCCCCCCCCCCCAACCCTAAATTTCTCCTTATTTAAAGCTCTAGCCTATGGGTGGACGGCTAGGATGAAATCCTCAGTGAATTATGAGGGAAAACAAAGCCTTGGGGCCGTGGATTTGAATTCAAGAGCAAAAGGAATCAATTTAATGCATTAAATGAGCTCTTAATGGGTTTAAATAGGTTAATTTGACCTATTAAGGGCTTGTTTTGACCAAGTCAGAGTTTTACTTGCTCAAACCAGTCAATTAGGTCAAAGGAGTAGTGAGGGTTTTGAGCCAAGTAGAGTTTAAAATTGGTTTGAATTTGATTTAAATTTAAATAGACCCATTAGAGCCAAATTGTCAACCTAGGTTGACCGGTTAACCCAGGGCATGGATCTGAGCTTAAGAGACTTGGTCTGATCCATGGGACGCAAGGGAGGTGGGAGATTGAGCTAAGAAGCTTTGAATTGGATTTGAAATTGATTAAAAGGAGTCAGTGTCAATTTAGGTCAACCCTAGTTGATCTGGTCAATTAGGTTGACCCAGGACCTGGGTCTAGGCTCAACAGACTTAGCTTGACTCCCTGAACCCATTGGGAAGGGTCTTGCCGTCTTGGGGTCTAGCCTGGTCAGATTTGACCAGGTCAACTCTTTGACCTCGGTTTGGGGAAAAACAAGGTCAACAGAAACAAAAAGATACAATATGTCATCTTAATTAGGCTTCGTTCAGGAAAAGCTTCTAGCTACTGATTTGTTGCTACTTTCAACAAATTTTTACGATTTGTTGCTACTTTCAACAAATTTTTGTATTAAAAATTTGTTGTAGAATATAGTAAGGAAGTTATTTCAAACAAAATATTAATTTGAGCTTGTAAAGCTCATTCCTGCAACTAGTAAAAGCAAGAATATGATGCAAAAACTCAACTGAAGACCATATCTTATGATAGTACTAAGAGATGCCCACTTTGATGAGAATATACAATCAACCTTAATGTATGATATTGATGAAGAGCGATGATTAAGCTTCATTTGAGACGATTTTATTACTACTTCTTAAAATAGTTTTTTAGTAAAAAATAAAAATTTAGTTGCAGCAGCTTTAAGAAGCAGTAAGAAACCTGTCTCAAACGAAGCTAATCCAAAAGTGTAATTAAAAATATATTGTAGCTTGATTTTTCATTTTGTTGTCACACTTACAATGAGTAATTTAATCAATTTAAAATATTTAAAACCATTAAATTTAATAATTATGAAAAAGTTCAAAGGCTTGCTATTGTTTGACTAATGGTCGGCAAGTGTTACATATTTAAAGACTTATATATAGTTTGTATTAAAATATTAAAGCATGAAAAGTACATCCAATAAAAAAAAAAGAACAATGGTCTACCATAATGGTTTTTAGAATGCAAATGTCAAAGGTTGGGTGTAAACGAGTGAGTCAAGTCGTGTTCTCGAGTCATCTTTAGGTTGATTAATTAAATAAGTTCGAATTTAACTCTGCGAGTTAAAGTCGGATTTTTTAGAATGAAAGAGAGAAAATGATTATAATTTCATAAATTATTAATATAATTTTATAAAAAGAATGAAAAATTGGAAGATACGTAATAAAGAATTATTTTATATAAGAAAATGAGATTTTTTTTAGAATTTTATACTTAAACTCATGAATTCTAATATATTTTAAATATATTTTATATTAATATTGTTTAAGCAAATTTGCTCACATCATAACAAGTCGAGTCAATTAGGTTAGGTCAAGCTTAGTTCATTAGCTCGTCAAGTTCAGCTCATGAGTCATTTATCGATTCGAGTTGGAGCCACTCACAAGTAAGCTTGATTCACTTACAATCCTAATTTGAATTAATACTATATAAATAATTATGTGTGGGGCCTAAATTTTTATGCTTGACTTGAGAGCAAAATAATTATGGTATATTATTAAAAAAATGTTATAAAAAATCTAAAAAATATTATTTTGTGTAATTTTTCATAATAAATTATATTTTCATAGCATATTACTCTTTTTTATATTTATTAATGTGTCACTTTGTTTTATTAAAATTAAGATATAACTCTTTAATTTGATATGTAATAAGAATTAACAAAATAAAAATATATAAATAAAAATTGCCTCAGTTATTGCACTTACATGTTTTGGAGAGATTATTAGGTGCGGAGTGCGGACGGGGAGAACCGTCCGCACAAGTATTGGGTACCTAGATAGGTAACACTCGGTACCACTGGACGGTGCGCACTCCGCACCTAATAATTTTTACATGTTTTGGGCCATCCCGGCCCATTTTAAACTAATATTTCTTCTTTGCCAACACAAGTGTTAGGCCTACCAAGAATACCCATTAGTTATGTGAATTTGTTACTAAAATCAAGCCCAACTAGCAACTAGCCCTTCATTTTCTTAACTCTAAAATTGAATTTGTCTAAGTTGTTGTTTGTCATATTTCTATCTTTTTAATAAATATTTATGCTCTAAAGTCATAAAGTAAACAATATTGAGAAGATTATTTAGTCATAAATAAATAAACTTAGGTTTCATTTAGGACATTTTAGTATTTATTGTTTTGTCGTTAAATCCTTATTGTTTATTACAAAACTCATAAGCGTTACTATTCTTTCATTTTTTTCACTCTTCTTCAAAATATTTATTATGTATAAGGGATCTCATGTTTCACTTAAGAGCCAAATTTATTTGGGTCAAACTTTATTTAGACCACCTTTACCAATAAACAAAACTCAAATTTTTAGATGAGTCTTAACCAAAAGTTTCACTGATCAATTTTTGTCGATATTAAACCCTCTTAATTCCATGTATGGAAGAATCTCTAGATAGGAAATTCTTTATGTTTTGAATAGGAAGAGGTTTTGGAGATCTAGTTTAAATGTCTTTTCCCTTATTTGTTTCCTTTTTTTCCCTCATGCATTTGAGGTAGTTCATTAACTATTAGCAAGAGTTAATTTCAATCCTCAAGCTGTACAACCTTTCACAACCCATGCATTATAAAAGCAGAGAAAAGGAAAAAAAGTTATATTTATCTCCAAAATCAACATGATAGTATATATATATTTTTTTATTATGTTCACCTATCTCTCTTCGGCTCAAGATGACACAAATGATTAACATATCCTAGTGTGCGTGTCTTGCTTTCGGCATCTTAATGCATCATCTTTGGTTGCGACCTTACCTTCGCATAAATCCTCTTTCGTGTGATGCATCAAACTTCCTGCATGTGTTTGGACATAGTTTCCAGGTTTTCTAAAACTTTGCTTCCATGGTAGCATGCTTTACCTTTGACGATGTTTGCCAGCCTCCTACAGTCTATTTCTTCGTTGATCATGTAAATATCATTTCATGTTCTTAGAGCTCCCTCCCTCTATGGAATTTTGGCAATTGATTCTCTTGCAAGGCTTTTTTTTGTGAATCATTTACTTCTTCGCGCATTTTATTGCGGCGCTTATGCGTCTTGCCTTTTCCATTGACATTGCATGTAGTCTTCGTGTTTCTTGTGATTGAATCGACATCACGAATTGTTTTCAACATTCTTTGCTTTAAATTCTCTCAAACCAAACATAGTGCCATTGTGTTGAGCATTAAATCTTCATAGAGCTGTAATTTCTTTAGAACCCTCACCTTGTGACATCATCAACTTCATCTGCTTCCATTGCTTGTGAAATCCACAACTTCAATTGATACTTACATGCCTTGCTTTTGCTTCTGTGCATTGCTCTTGCGCATTTAGATCCTTCTTCTATGGTAGGCCATTCATTGCCTTTTGCTTGACTTTTCAAACATTTCTAAACACAACGAGAACCCTCTGGTCTACAATTGTGATCTATTATTGTTCTTTACATGATGACACATTAGACAAAATTATCTCCATTTGCGACCACTACAATCATGGTGAAAACTCAAATCCCATCAAGCCAACTCCATTGAACAAGGGACAATTGGAACTCTTATAAAAATGAAGTTTTAACAATCCCAATAGAACACTGCCTCTTATAATGGTATTTCTACCCTCCCACAAGTTAATAAATTTTTGAGTGCTTTAAATGCAAAACTGGAAAATTCAAATCCATGGATTGTCGTCTTAGGTGTGTAAGATTACACAACCGATGATTCATGTATATTTCATAAATACAATCTATGTTGTGACAATATTATTGTTTGAATTGCTAATGCATAACTCAAATGTCTTTGTAGAGCCTCCACTATCATTTCAAAGTATATAACCCTTGTTTTTGTATTCATGATTCCAATTTAAATTTAAATTAACAGTATATAAGCAAACCTATAAGATATCTTAATTGTGTTGCTATTTTTTCCCCTAATTTGTGTGAATTTCAGGAGTTGGATTTAGGAAGATGATTTATATTGCTAGGATTTGCACATCTATAATTTTTTAGAGTTGACACTCCTCAATGAAAAACTCAAAATAACAATTATGTGGCTCTTTTCCAATAGTGATA
This sequence comes from Dendrobium huoshanense, assembly GCA_016618105.1. Classification (NCBI taxonomy): domain Eukaryota; kingdom Viridiplantae; phylum Streptophyta; class Magnoliopsida; order Asparagales; family Orchidaceae; genus Dendrobium; species Dendrobium huoshanense. The sequence goes on along the minus strand of CM028360.1, from coordinate 54,361,713 downwards.
AAGACGGTGCTGTAATTTTGTGATATTATCGATTAATGCACCCAAATTTTTTATACATTTAAAAACTATTTTGATGCAAGCTAAGTGGATTAAAAAAATCAAAGGAGAACACTAAGGAAAGTAGAACCTCACTCGATTCAATACTTAGTAAGCCAACACCAAACAAACTTGAAAACAAATGGAAATTAATAAGAAAAACTTAAATAAAATAAAACTACCCTAAGAACAACCAACTAATGGCCATCTCACATGCATCGAAATAGTATGTAAAATGATTAGTGCTCAAACACATGCAAACCAGTGGTCCACAATAGGAACTTTGGGCTAACATCCACCACAAACTCCTCCTACAAATGCTAACAAATAGGCCAACCAACGCCTTAAAATGCTTTAGAAGAAATATACAAATGGGGTGGAAACTTGCGGAGAGAAGAAATAAATAAGAAGCCCGAGACAAAGTTATAGATATGAGAAGAAATTGGGGTACATAGCTCTCAAGCTATCAAAGAAGAAACCCTCAAGTTTTAGTGTTTATCACTCACCAAATTCTCCTTCAAATGCCATAAAATAACCCAATATATAGGTGACGAAAGGGAGCCAAACAGCCACCCACTCAAACTAATAAGACAGAGGGGATAAAAGACCAAAAGTCAATCACCTGAAGCAGCACACGAAGAGGCATGTGGGAAACAAGAACAAACAACAAATGGAATAGGCACCAGGGGTGAATCGGGACATTCAAAAGAACCGAAGATGCAATAAGGGGAAATGAACTTGGGAGATGCACAGAAGCAGAAAAAAGAGCCGAATAAAGGCAACTGAATCCTAACAATCAAGACATCAGCCGGCAAAATAGCCAGCACATACCATAATCAACTAAACCACACCCTCGGAACTTGGGTCAAACCCAAGTCAGCCCAAATGACATGGCACCAAAGAAACTAACACACCAAATGAATAGCATGTCCAAGAGCACAACCTACACATGATCATTGGTTGCCTTCCATCATAGGGTAGAAAAAATAAATAAATATATATGTATATAATTCAAATTACAATAAAATTGAAATGAAGTTTGCATGCATTAATTTCCTCCTAGTGGAGAATCTTATCTCCTGATGAGAATGCTTTAAAAATTCTTTGATAGAGATCCGAACGACGATTTTGTAGCTCCACTGTATCCATCCAAGTACAATCAATCAACGGACAGCCGCTCCATTTAATCAGGAATTCGTTTGTGCTCTCCATGTCTGATATGGGTTGTCCTAATATCCAAAGCATCTTCTATATGATCATCCTTGTCCTGAATGGAGCTGGTAACTGGTAAAGTTTCTACATCCACAAAATCAGCTCGATTTCCTTCATACAAAGTAAGTTCAGCAACATTAAATACAGGAGAAGTTCCAGTATAAAGTGGAAGATCCAAAAGATAGGCATTCGTTAAATTTATTTTCAGATGATAAAAATGTATAAAATATAGGATGATTTTCATGAATAAAATGTTAGACCACCTCTATTGAAAAAGCAATATTATTCTAATCAAAATGCAACACAAATAAATAATATTTCATCAAATATTATGTTTCACTAAAATATTTGAGCTTGATACACTGGTTAAATTTATTTTCAACATAAAAATTAATTAAAAGGGTATTTTCATAGCTACCATTGTATCTTAAAAATTATGTATTTGTATATTTAATATTTAAATTTTAATATTTATTTATATAATACTATAATTTCTATATCATATAAAAATATCATTAATATTAACTTGAATCAGGATGCCCACGTCATTTGGTACAGAGCAAAATAGTGTTGTGGCGTGTCTTGATTCGCCTTCAGACAGCATTCAGTGATCACACGTAATAATTTCTCCTAAATAAGAGACCTCCCTCAGCAAAATAAAATAAAAGAGAGGGAAGCACAATACAAATTATGAATGTCCATGCATCATTACATTCCATGAAGGAAGAAACAAAAATGTTGTTTTGCTTTATAGATGGAATGCACTGAGGGCATAATCATCCGTGTGAATCACCCAATCCTGGTTGAATCATAGATCTTGATATCATTTATTAGGGAGTGTGATCTAAATAAAGGCCAAAAGTAAGGGTTTGTTTGGGATAACTGTATTGTTTTATAAAGTTGGTTGTGAAGTTGCTATAGAAAAGATAACTTAGCAATTTTGGTTGCAAAAAAATAAATTTTTATTATAAAAATTTACAAAAATTAATGAGAAAGCAATAAAAAAAATAATAGCAAAATATATATTATTGTTGTATAAAAAACAATAATAAATAATTACTTTTTTTTTAAACGGCTTATCTTATCATAATAAAAATAACTGTAAACGAGGCGTTCAAAGGCCCACTTAAGTTTTTACTATTGTGGGCTAAGCCTTAGGCCGACTAATATTGCAGCAGATATTGGGCCATTTAAAAATTTCCAAACCTTCATACCATATGCCTATTTGGGCGCCCTACGCGTGGATAGAGAGAAGACATATTTTTTTCAAGTATTTACACATCCAACATAACATCTAAAAGTATTTTACTTATAAATTTAATATCCAAACTTTATTAGTTATTCAGATAACACTTAGAACTTCAAACAACATAACAAAATAGTATGTTACTCTCCCTCATCATTACCTGCAATCGAAGGGATTCTTCTCGCACGGTGTCAGTCCAATCGATGTGAGATTATATTGCAACTTCTGTAGATGTTCTTCGTTCGTCACCAGCCTTCACATTGTCGTCACTCCTGCTGCTGACAAGATAGCGCCCTTCCTTACACACCTCTTATTCATTATCCAGAATCAACATTCACACGCCACAGTTCATTGTTGGAGAAATTATTCTGTGCGGACGTCGAATGCCGTCTAGAGACCAACCACAATGAGCCACATCACCCCCTGCTTGGTACCCTGGCTCAGTACTGCTCGGTACCCGGATCGGTACCGCTGACGTGACGCATTCCATTTGATCTTCGAACGTTAAACTACGTTCGGCATCCGCACTGAATAATTTCTCTCATTGTTGAGGATCAACATTTACTGGTTTAAGTCCCTTTGCTGGTCAGATGCCATCATGTCGTCCACATACCTTCTTTAACATGTATTCTTCAAGGCTAGGGTTTCAAAATTTTGAATTGGAGCACTGGCAATCAACAAATAGTAATATTCGGGTGTTAAATAAAATATTTATAGTTATTATATGTATGTTTGTTTAGAAATATAGAAGTATACCTAAAAGACTTGTTTAAACATATCAAAAATGATTTTTTTTTTCTATTAGATTTAATGAGAATCTGACTTTTAATAGAACACAATGGAGAAAAATGATTCATGTGACCCACCTCACACAGTGGGACAAAGACTTTATACTGTTAAGCTCAAGACTTTATTAAACTTGTGCTAGCATTCAATGACTTGTTAAACTTAATTTAGATTCTCAAATGGTATAATTAATTTAATTCGAATGAATATATTGCTATAAAATTTAAGCAACATATAATTTAAATATAAAAAGGATTGATAGTTCATGTATAATAAAGCTTTATACATGAGAAGATAATGGCTAACATCATGTCTTTATTTTTTTTTTTTCTTACAATTTTAAAAATAATACTAAAAATGTTGCGGGCTAAAATATACGTGGTCTAAAATATACGTGATGGTAGAGTTAAATTTTCATGTCTTAGTATTGTACTGACGTCCAGCACACAAACAGAAGAAATGCAGCACCAAAATTTTATGTGGAAACTCATGAAAAGGGAAAAACCACAGGGTCATGCCCAGTTGAAATGATTCCACTAGTATTTGAGTAAATTATAATTATATGATTCATCCTTGAAATTAATGATGATCATATTACAATAGTAAGCAGTTGGACTGAAATCTATAGGTCGAACGGAAGTCTAGAGTCAGTTCGTGATCGAGCAGAAATCTGACGTCATTTGGTTTTCGGACGGAAGTCCGACGACCGAGCGGAAGTCTGATAACAGTCGGTGGTCTAGTGAAAGTCCGACAACACTCGATGGCCGAGCTGAAGTCCAGCGGTGGTCGAGGAGTCTGGTGGCAAGAGAACTCTCTTTCTTCTCTTCTTGCTGAGACATGAGGGGTTTATTTATAGTTTTTTAAGAGTTGCATGACTAGTAAATAGGAGGAGATTAAGGGTAACTTGGGAACGGTTTGAATGGACGGCCGATGTTGAATCTCTTGATTGTGGACCGTCCACTAAACATTTGAATGTCTTAACAATATCAGAATTCCTCCATCTTGGGCTCGTTGGATTTGACTCGTTGAGCCGCTCGATTTGACTATAAGCTTGTCACGTTTGGAAACCATATGGTAATCGAAATTATTGTTTGAGCCTTCTAAATGTACTTTGAGTCTTTGATTTGGACCTATTTGAGCTCGGATTGGGTCGAATTTGGTGTAATTATGTTTGTATTTTTGAGACGTTCAGTTCAATTGTAAGTTTTGCTGAAATCGGAGTTCAGATATTGTCTATAATTAATTTTTGAAATTCCCAACTTAACTTTGCCTCGAGATTCTTGACCGATCAAGATTATTCTTTGATGATATATCAAAAACCATATTTGATTCAAATGATAGAGAAATATTATTCATATTATCTAAAAAGATGATTTATTAACAAAAAAACAAAGATTTGTATGCATATCATAATTTTTTTATGTATTTATATATTTGATAACAAAATATTTATGTTTATTTATATATCAATGTAATATTTAAATCATATACATTTTACTTTTATGATGTGACACCAAAAAAAGAATATTGTTCAAACCATTCTAACCCCATTTGAAGTCAGATATCTGTTTTAATTTTTGCATTTGAACTCTCTCTTGTATGTGTTTGGGAATGATCTGTGTGCATTTGAAGATATACAAGTGTTCTAAAGCAGGTTCCAGAGATTTGAATGCATGTTTATGAAATTAGGAATTTAAGAATGTTCCCTTAGAGCGTTATGGCTTTGTGAAGGTTGCTCCCCGACGTTGTATTGTTTGTATTTGGGAAAAATTAAACAAATGCAACAGCACTAGATTCTGGGCACTGCGACTTTAGGCCAAAATTTCTTATTTAAAATATAATTTTCCACTATTCCTTTATGTTTCAATTCGAGCAGCCTGCGCCTAGAGAGAGAAGGTTTGTTTTGAAAAGCTTCAGGTTGTTTTTAGTTGTCGGCTCAGTTCAAGAAGTTATATTTTAAAATAGATCAATTTGATCGATTTTTAATTACAATATAAAATATCAATCACCACATGCCACAACCATTCATCGCCGCCCTTCATCATCCCCAATATTCTTTTACTACTAACTATTCACTATCAATCATCGCTCAACATCATATATCATCATTATCACTGTTGACTATCATTATCATAGATCGTTAGGGCCTATGAGAGCCGGCAATAAGCAATTATTACGTCCTCTGACCGGACGTAGAGCTACGTTCGGCCGCCAATAACATGTCGCCACGTGCTCTTACTCTCTACCGTGCGGCCCGACGACTTGACCCGGACCGGAACCCGAGAAAAACTGCTAACTGTTCGCGTATTGCGAGGTATTACTCGGTATTTGCTCGGTATACTGCTAGGTATTGCATGGCAATTCTTAACGAGAAATACCGAGTTGTACAAAATGTGACTGTGACGGCCTGTACAACTCGGTAACTTTGCTAGGTATTGCACGTCCGGCAATAACGAGAAATACCGCTCTATGAAGCCGGCACCAAGATCCTGAGATGCAGGTGCTAATGGGAGTGCTACCGAGCAAATACCGAGTAATACCGAGTTGTACCGAGTTGTACAAAAACTCGGCACAACTTGGTAATACTCGGTATTTGCTCAGTATTGGTTATTGCCAAGCAAAATATCGATCAATACCTAGCAATACTGAGTAATACCCAAAGTAATACCTAGCAAAATAGAGAAATACCAAGCCATCCTGGGTCTGTTCCTGGTCGGATTGTCGGGGCGCGTGGTAAATAGTGAGAACGCGTGGCGCGATTCTACTGGCGGCCGAACGTAGAGCTACGTCCTCTGACCGGACCAAATAAAAGTTTCCTATGAGAGCCGCAATAAGCCATTATTATAGGACTTTCTATTAAATTCATTTTACTTTAAATAAAACATAAGAACATAACTTTTTTTATTTATTTTATAGTGAATACAAAAATTCTTAAAAATAATGTCAAATATGTGAATTTTTTGTGATAAGTGACATGCCTGTAAATTTGATGCACTAAGGGACCAATTTGATGCACCGTAAAGACCGAAATTTGCTGCAACTCTCCCCTTGATTGCTCTCGATCCGCTCATCTTCGTTATGCCTCAAGCTTACTTAACCTTATCCTTCGCCAACCCTCCCTTCTTCGTCCTGCGCCAAAGGTCTGATCGTCATTCTTCCTTCTTCTCGCTCTCTTCAAAACAGAGGAGCTCGTTTATCTCCGAACACCACAAAGGTAACATTTTTCTTCTTCAAGTCTTTTCTTTCTTCCATGGACAACCTCGAGCAAAATCGCGCAAAGTTATAGCCTTTAACTGGGACAGCGAACTACCCGCGAAGCAAGAAGTCGAATTGCTTGATGGGGTTGACAAAAATGCTCGCTTTTCTCAATTCGAAGAGTCCCGTAATTCTAGGGTTTCCGAGGAAGCGGATGAAAACAAGGAATTCTCTGCGAAAACCCGAGAATTTGAAATCAAAGAAAATGCCGCTTTATTGGGTTTTGAAGAACTCGGAGTTGCTTATAAAGAAGATACATGCTCACTGGACGAGAGCAATACCTTTGAATTAGACGTTTCCAATGCGCTTGAGAAATGTGAGGGAATTCGACAAAACGAGAAAGATTTGGGGAATTTATATCCAAAAGATGGGGTTTTTATGGGTTTGGGAAAAAAAGGAAATAGATTTAATGTAGTGGATCTTTTCAAGAAGATCATAAGTTTGCCAGATGAGGAGAGCGCCAAAGTTCTTGATCTTTTTGACTTTGATGATAAACAATTCTCTGTTTCTGACTACAATGACATTCTCATGGCTTTAGTAAAAGCCGGTGAATACGAATCCGCCGAAGTTTTGTTCTCCGAATGTTCATCTCAGGGATTGTCTCCAGATTCTCGGTCATTCTCAACAATGATTCAGTGTTTTCTCAAGAAGAACGATCCGGAGAAAGCAATGGAGGTTTTGGATGTAATGTTGCAGAAGGGAATGCACCCAAATAGTTACACATTCACTGGTTTAATTAGCTTTCTTTGCAAGAAAGGAAGATTGAAGAAGGCTTATGAGGTTTTTGACATCATGGGTAGTGTTGGATGTGAACCCACACTCAGGAACTACAACTCTTTGATCTATGGATTATGCTATGTAGGTAAGGTTGAGGAAGCTTTGCAGTTACTGAACAAGTTGAAGAAGTTTAAAGACGGTCCTGATATCTATTCTTTCACCTTTGTCATGGATGGGTTCTGTAAGGTTGGGAGAACTGATGATGCCAAGGAACTACTTGAAGAAGCTCTGAAATTGGGTCTAACTTCAACTAATGCCACTCACAATTGCCTTATCAATGGATATTGTAAAGAGGGCAGGCCTTTGAAATCCTTTCATCTTTTGAAAGAAATGGAAGGGTATAATTTCATGCTGGATATTACTAGTTATAATACATTGTTGTTGGGGCTTTTAAAATGCGGCGAGATTCACGCAGCTTTATGGACTTTTAGGAAAATGAGGGAGGCTGGTTTTCAGCCAAATGATCATGCCATGAACAGGCTTATAAGTGATCTTTGTAATGGTGAAGAATTGAAAGAAGCTAGAGAACTTTTTGAAGAGATCAAAGATAAGGATTTTGGGCTATCAACTTATACTTATTGCTTGCTGGTTCAGGCCCTTGCTGAAGGGGGAGAGATTGATACAGCGATGAGTTATTTGAAGAAAATGATTGAAGATCGGCATGCTCCAGGGGTCATAACTTACAATGTAGTCCTCCATGCTTTATGTGCTGATGGTAGGGTAGATGATGCATTAGGTGTTCTAGGCCTTATGATTAATAGAGAAACCATGCCTAGTAAGTTTTCACTTAGCATCTTGATTGATGAGTTTAACAGACAAGGGAGATTGTTAGAGGCTGCTGGAGTATATTCTATGGCTATTAAACAAGGACTTGCCTCCCATCATAAGCCTAGAAGAGACTGGATATATAAGAAAATAGTTTCTTATTCCTTACAATTAGGGACAGTAGAATAGATTGATAAGTGAAGATATGCATCCTTGATTTTTTTCTTATTATTATTCTTTTATGTAAATAAGTTCTGTTTGATGTGAAAGTAAAGTTGAATCAGCTGCTAGTTTTTGGCTGAAACCGCCCAAACCGGCCCCGCCTAGGCCGGTTCGCGTATACAGGAGGCAGAATAAGATTGCCTCCTTCCGTGGGAATTCAAGGACTGCATAATAGAACGTTTCCAAACCGACCGAAACTTCTATGAGCAATTCTTTGCTATGAACAATCCTCCTCTCGAATTGAGGATCAATTGTATCTTTGTTTCGTTCTTGCTTCGCTTTGATTCCTAGAAGATTATCTACTGTTTTTTTTATTGTTTCCACCAAAGTTCTTCTATTTTTCTCGTTGTTTTACCGATTATTGTTAGGTTTGCTTGCAAACTCAATTATTTTCTATTTTGTTTACTTGCGAACTCAAGTATTAGATAGCTATTAATCTGATACACTGTTCTGATATGTCATTGATAAGAGATATCTACTGAATGCTGGACTTAATCATCATAAGATTGATTTAGTAGTTGGACGTCAAGATGTCTGTTTCCTCTTTCTGAATATGGAGACTTCATGATCTTATTCATTAGAAGGCTGGATGATCAGAAGATTGCTCAGGGTACATAACAACAAAAACAACAACATCAGGGTACATGCTTGTTCAAATTTGATCAAAAATCCACTCATTGTGTAGTTGTTGGCTACACGCCTGTTCAAAAAATCTCTTACCACTCGTCATTCTCATCAAATAAAGCAACTAAGGATTCATTTGGGATGACTTTCTTATTGTTTTTTAAATCAACTTTTCCAGTACAAAAGATTTAATTGTTATACTGAAAAGCTGTTTTGAGAAGCAATAAGAAAAACTGTTTTGAGAAGCAATAAGAAAGACTTCCAAACAAGCCGAAATGTCAAGCTCCAAAATTATCATTTTACAATATTGCCATGATTGCTCTTATCCAAACACGCATCATTTTCTAATATGTTGCACCACTTATGCACAACTCTGACCAATAAATTAGAATTTTGTTTGTGTTATTGCTATACTTGTGGAACCTTTAAGTTATGAACAGGTAGTGTTGATTCAAAGCAGTAGGGAGCTATGCTACAGGATTGAAGGCTGTTGAATAAAACTAGATTTGGACTCCATACCACTTCCTTCCCATCACAATCTCACTGTTTGCAAATTACTGTATAAACGTAATTCTGTTGGGAAAATTGAATGGTAAACTTAAGCTTTTCTGGCCAGGTTAACTACAGTTCATTGTTTGCTTGTTGTAGCCACGCCTAAAATTAGCCATTACATCAAAGGATGTCCAAAATGCTTTCCTTTATTGAGATTTACTTGAGAAATTCTTAGAACTGGTTTTATAAATTTTCTGAAAACATTCAGCAAAACGACTTTTATCAATCTAAGGCTGAATTTTTGGTAATTCTTTTAGATCCATGCTCATCTATGTAGATTACATGATCATAGCAGGCAATGATGATAATGCAAATGTTGCTCTTGAATAGTTCTTCCACATAAATTTCACATGAAGGGCATCAGTTCGATACGACACTTTCTTGGTGCTGAAGTTTTCCATTTTCTGATGGTATTTCAATATCCTAATGGATGTGCGCTCTAGATATCTTAGATGAAGCTTGTTTCATGGAGACAAACCATTGTCAAAACCCAAGGAAGAACATTTTAAGCTCTAAGATGGTAGTGAGACTTGCAATGCTTTATGGCGCAGAATGTCGTCCATTGAAAGAGAAGCATAATATCAAGTTAAGTGTTCCGGAGATGAGGATGCTCAGGTGGATGAGTGGCTTTACTCTTAGAGACAGGATACAAAATGAGCATATACATGAAAAGGTTGGAGTAGCTCCAATGAAAGATAAGATTAGAGAGAGTCAGCTTAGATGGTTTGGTGACATAAAATGGCGGCCTTCCGATGACCCCGTTAAGAAAGTAAATGTACTAGATTTGACTTATGTTAAGAAAGATAGAGGTAGACCTAAAAAGACTTAATTATTTAGCTTTCTTTATTAGATTTAGATGAGAATTTGACTTTTAACATGACATAATGGATAAAATGTATTCATGTAGCCGACCCAACATAGTGGGATAAAAGGCTTGTTGTTGTTGTTGTAAAGAAAATTTAATATTAAACGGATTTTGTAATGCAGGTTTGGGTAGATGTTCGATCACAAGACGATCCGTTTAGCATGAATGTATCAAACAAATAGAGATTGATTGCCAGGTTGTTTGTGAATGAATTCAAGTAGTTGCTAATGGGACTGCCCATGTTCCATCCACTTGTTAGCTTGCTGATCTATTCATTAAACCACTCAATTCTTTCACTTTTCAACCCCTTTTTAGCAAATTTGATGTCCTTGACATGCAGACTCCCAATTTAGGTTTCGTGTGAGACGGCTTTATTATTGCTTCTTAAATAACTTTTTAATATAAAAATTTTAATTTATATACTAAAATGTTACTTTAAGAAGCAATAAGAAAGTCATCCCAAACGAAAGGGGGGCTTTCTAACTACTTCTTAAAGCAGCTTTCTAATACAAAATTTAAAATTTGTGTACTACAAAGGTGTTTTAAGAAGCAATCAGAAAGTTGTCCTAAACGAAGCCTTAATGTACTTAATTTATTTCCTAGGGCAGGCCAGACGATTTTTTATACGTACATGCTTTCTCTTATCTTTGTATTCAAGAATTCAAGGAAATTCTTCAGCTTTTATCCTTTCATGGCCTTTTAAGCTTCTGCTACTGTTGTATAAGCCTTTTGTTCGAATATCATAAAATCAGAACAATCAACTTATTTCAGCTTTACTTACCAATCGCTCGACCTCTGTTTTTTCTCTTCGTGGTAATGAGTTGACAAAGGATCAGGCTTTTCTCTTTGTGGGAGCTTAGTAAAAATACATTTCTTGTAGTTTTTAAATTCCATTTTTTTTATTTCTCCCAAAACTCTGTAACTCTATAACATTAAAGCTAATTTGTTATCAATGACTAAACTCTAATTTATTTGTTGTAGAAAACTTATCCTGTTAATATATGTGTTGCTTAAGCAATATTTATGATCCGTTTGGGAGAGCTGAAGTTTTTTTTGTAAAAGTGAATGTAAAGCTGTTGTGAATGGAAAGAAGTTTCATGGTACAAATTTTTTTAAGAAATAATGAAAAGATAATAATCAAATAGAAATTGTGATTGCAATAAGCTGTCCTAGATGCTAGAAGCCTTGGTGTTCTTCAGGGTGAGGAATCTTCTGATTTCTATCGCCATATATCAGAATTTATTGATACAAGTTTGAACTATAATCTCGTTAGCTTTCTTAGACTTTGTTTGGGACTTCTTTCTTGTCGTTTTTTAAAATAATTTTTTAGTACAAAAATTAAACAGCTTTCTAGTATAAAAGTTTTAATTTTTATACTAGATTATTGGTTTTAAAAACAGTAAAATAGCTGTCCCAAACAAAACCTTAGTTAGATTAGTTTAGAAAGATTGAGGCCTTTGAATCTGGATGCCACAAGAAATATTTGTAATAATGTATCGCTATCTCTGTCAGGTTGTTCTTATGCAGCTACCTGTATCTCTTGTGCCTTAAAATCTAATAAAATTTCATTATGTTTGCTTCTACGTAAACATTTAAGATTTGCTATTTATCAAGTAGCAGCCAAGAATATGTTCTTATATTTTTCTCAACTACGCTAACCAATTCAGATTTATAACATAATAATTGTTTGGACTTTGGATTATTGGTTTTAATTTTACCAAATCACAATTTGATTGTTAGTGACAATTGGTAAGGTCCATTCATGGTGTATAACACTAACTAAGACCCTTGCTACCCTAAACTTGAAACTAGTAGTGGATTCATTAATAAAATATCGAAGTTATGTTAGCTGTTTTGAAACCTCTTAAGAAAGTGAAGTTAAAATCTTGAACATCAAGGAGGTTTTTGGTTAAACGGTTTGGAATTTTATTAGAAGCTTCCAAATTAAACGTGCTTGTATAGGAGCACACCTAGGATTAGGGGTGTTTATATTTGACACGGCTTGAAAACTCGACTTGAACCTTGACCTAAAAATTTAGGGTTACGGTCAACCCGTTTGAGAAACCGATTGAGCTTAGGTTCAACAAACCAACCCGTTTCAAAAATCGGGTAGAGTTCGAGTTAATCCGAAAGCCCGGGAATGATACAGATTGACCCGTCTACCCGCCCGCGTCTCGTCTGTCTGCCCGTATGTCGTGCTTGCCCACCCGAGCATCATGTCTGCATGCCCCCACGCGCGTCGCGTCTTCCCAGTGCCCGCAAATGAGTGACGACGCTATCGTGGTTTCCGTGTCTGCGGTCGCCGACTTGCGCTACCTTGCCTCATTGTCCCGCATCCAATGCGTCCTTCGACGAACGTTCTTAACGGTGTTGCTGCCTCGCCTCACATCCCAGGTTTACAAAAACCTTGTCGGGTCGGGTCAACCCAAGAACCCGACGGGTCGGGTCCGGTTCGTATTTTCGACCAATTTGCAAAACTCGATCGGGTTCGGGTCAAACCCGGGTTTAAACAGGTTCACCCGAAAGCTGAAATTGACACCCCTACCTAGGATGAGTGAACTCTTGAGAAATTACATGAATGAGACAAAATAGTGAAATCATTAGGCTTAAGTGCATAATATCTCAATAATTGAGAGTTTAAGATGTTATAATTATTTCTCTTATTATCTCACCCTCATCGAGATCCTTTTTTTCTCTACTCTTTCTTCTGATTTTGATCCCTCCAACTGTAGCTCCGGATTTTATCGCCTGGCCTAGCCTCTCTAACTTGTTGCTTGCAGATTCAGACAAAATTTGATCATCTTGGTAAAGTTGTTTCTAGTTGTTGATTGCCGAGTTGTAACCTTAAGCTTTTGGAAGTTTGGCTTTTTTAGGTAGAATTTTTGCTGGTTTAAATGTTCATATAACAGTCGTATCAACTGCGGCCATAAGTCTCCCCTAAAACTCAAAAACCTAGCTTTTCACAACTTCTCCTAACGCGACTTATCCTTTTGCCCCTGCTGTTGTCCAATCAATCAAGTTACCATTCTCCCTAAAAAATATGAGCTTTGAAGTAGAAATCATGGCTTGCTATCACCCGCATAAATTTTTTGCAGTATGCAATACCCCATTCTTCAGGATTGCAGCAATTTATACCATTGCAAGTTTACATAATTTCTGCACTTTCAATCGTAGCTAAACATTTGGTACAAGAAATCATTCCATGGCGGTTTGCAGAATCGCTAAGAAATGCTCTGCAGCGAGAAGTCAAGAGAGTGGTCTTGCAGCATTCCATAAATCGCTGCAAGTTTTTTCATTTATATTTGCTTTTTGGGTCCCTCAAATCTTTAAAAATGAATAAGAATAAACTCATGATAGAACTATTGTGATTCCTCTTCAAAGAGTTGGCGGATCAAAATGAACTTTTAATATAGTTTGAGATTTGATACGGCGTCACAAAATTATCTTGATCGGGCACGAATCTTGAGGTAAAAGCTAGTTGGAAACTTCAAAAATTAAATTTGAAAGCTCCCGAACTCCGATTTCAGCGAGCTTATAGTCAAACTGAGCGTCTCGGAAATACGAACCCAACGAAATCAAGATCAACCAAATCCGAGCCCAAATGAGTCTGAATCAAAGGCTCAAAGCGCTGTTGGAAGGTTCAAACCGTAATTTGAGTTACCAAACGGTCTCCGATTTTGACGAGCTTATACTCGAATCGAACGGCTCGATGAGACGAATCCAACGAGCCCAAGATCGCCGAATTCCGATATCAGTAAGGCCTTCAAATGTCCAACGAACGGTGCATGATCAAAGGATTCGATATCGGCCGTCCATTCAAAACACTCTCAATTTGCCCCTGATCTCACGCATATTTACGGGCTATGTCACTCCAGAAAAACTATAAATAGAGCCCTCATTCTACACCAAGGGGACTGAAGTGAATAGACAGAAGAAGAAGAGAAGAAGGAGAGGAGAAAGGGGAAAAGGAGATTCCTCACCTCCTTGATCACCGCCGGAGCTCTTCCTGCCGCCTGAAGACGCTAGAACTCTGCCGGATTTTTGGGAAACGCTGGAAATTTGCATAACTTTGTAACTTTGTGAGAAGTTGATTGTAAATTGATCGTCTTGATTTGTAAGATATGAATTGAGTATATACGTGAAAAGGTTGAATATTTCCTAACTCTACTGCCGCGTAGCAACAAGATTATTTTGATCTTTTATAAAACATTGAGGGATGGTAGAATAATTGTGATTAGAGAGATTTGGTCTAAAACATAGTGGCTTTACTCTTAGAGACAGGATACGAAATGAATATATACGTCAAAAGGTTGGAGTAGCTCCAGTGATAGATAACATTGAGAGTCAATTTTAGTCACATAAAACGATTCTGATGACTTGGCAAAAGATAGTATTATTATTTAACCTATGTTATGAAAGGTAGAGGTAGACTTAAAAAGACTTGGTTAGAAAATATTAGAAATGACATTTCTTTATTAGATCTAAATGAGAATTTGACTCTTAATCAGACACGATGGAAAAAAAAGGTTTCATGTGACCGACTCCACATGTTGTTGCATAAAAATTTGAGAGATCATTTTGATTCTTTTTTCTTTCTTTATCTAGAGAGAGAGATAATACTGAGATGTCAATTTATCAAAGATTTTATGAACTGTAGATTAGGCAACGTAGCAAAATTCTGGAGTGCCTTTGTCTTTATTGATAAAATGAAAGCCTTTATTGGCTTGATAATGATGGGCTGGAAGCTCATCAACATTTGTTTTGGGTTATACGTTGGGCAAAGTTGTGTGAAGTTGAATTGTTGACTTCAAATGTGTATATGTTTTTTATAAAATATTATCTTTTGATTTTTATCGTTTGAAAAGATTTTTTTCAAACGTCTTAAAAACGTCTAGTCTTTCATGTTTTGATTACATCAAAGGATTAGCTTTAAGCTCGTATCTTTTTGCTTTGATCATGAATGTTCTCACTAGACATTTACAAGAGGTTGTACCCTATGATATGTATGCTTGTTGCTTATAATATTCTTCTTGTTGATAAGACTAGAGAACGAGTTGAAGGTAATCTTGAATTATGGGAAAAATTATTCTGTGGAAAAGTTGATCCCCGTCTAGATATCTAAGTCCACAGTTCGGTACCGCTCGGTATCGGGTTGAGGTATCGCTAATGTGGCTCATTTTGGTTGGTATGAGAGTACATGTTTTAGATATCTTGAGTCTATTGTTCAAAGTGATGGAGAAATATATGGATATTATTAGTATAATTCAAGTTGGATGGTTGAAGTGAAGAAATGCATTGGGCATATTTGTATGATAGAAAAGTTCTTCTCAATTCTCAAACTTAAGGAAAAATTATATAAGATGGTGGTGAGACCTTCAATGTTTTATGGTGCAGAATATTGACCATTAAAAGAAGATGATATTAAATGTTGCATAGACAATGATGTTTAAGTGGATGAATGGCTTTACTCTTAGAGATAGGATATGAAACGAGCATATACATGAAAAGATTTGAGTAGCTCAAGTGGAAGATAAGATTAGAGAGAGTCACCTTAGATGGTTTGGTCATATAAAACGGCAGCCTTTCAATGACCTAGTTAAGAGTAGATGTATTAGGTTTGGCTTATGTTAAGAAAGATAGAAGAAGATCTAATAAACTTGGTTAGAAAATATTATAAATGACATAATTACTTTATTATATTTAAATGAGAATTTGACTATTAACAAGACACAATGGAGAAAAAAGCTTTATGTAGCGGACCAAACGTAGTGGGATAAAGGCTTGAAATTTATTTATTTTTTTTTATATAACGGCTTGATGTTGTTGTAGAGATTTAGGGTTTATTTGTGACAATTTTTTAAATCACTTGTCATTTTTAATAATATTTAAGATATAAGTAAATAACAATACATAACATAGCCTTGCATTGGGTACCCATACTCACAACCACCCATGTACCCACCCATATCAATGGGTATGGGTACACCCAAGACCTTGTGGGTGGGTATGGGTGGGTACTCAACATTGTGGGATAAATCAATTTATATTATTAATCACCATATATCTTATATTACTTCAATCCTCACTACGTAGTATGCAGCACTTAACCATGCTGCGATTATGATAAATTCTGATATGCAACTTAAAAGTTTGCAATCAGTGCAAATGATAACAAGCCTCAAGACCATCAGTCCATGGCAGATTGCATTCAAAAAGCATGGAAAGTTGGTGGGTATAGATGAGTACGGCATTCCAAAAGTCATCATGGGTAGGCGTGGGTGGGCGAAGCTCGTCCGAATAAAGTATGGGTACCCAACCAGGAACTCATGTAGGCCTTTGATACATAACATCTAATTCAAAAAAAATTAGTTCAAAAAATTTGCATGCTAAATAATTATTTCAAAACGGCCTGCTCGAGCTCGACACGTTAACCAGAGGTCCAGAGTCCACTATCAAGCATCGGTCCACTCGCAAAATCCGGCCCAAATCCCCCCAACCGACCGGTCGACCGGCCACCCGCGCATGCCTTAGGCTGGACCCCACATCGTGCTTCTCTGGGGCATTTCGTCTAACACCCGCACTGCATCTCGCCTATGTTGGAAAGTAAATTTGGCTTTTAGCTGGAGAGCCGATCGGGTCAAGTCTGGCCCGAAGTCGGCGACCCGCTTTTGTCCTCTTCTGTGGCTGGCAAAGCTTTTTGCCACGTGTCGCATTATGGGGAGTTTTCTTTATTAGAAGAATGATGAGAGAGAGAATTTCGTGAAGATTCTATGCGTTATTAAATATTTTTCTATTCCAAATATTTTTTTTTTCTTTTTCTTTTTGGCTGTTAGGTACGAACTTTTATTACGCCCGGTGCAAGGACGTAGAGGAACGTCCGGTGGGAGGCAATTTCCCGCCAAAAAACTAGGTATTTGCTCGGTACAACTAGGTATTATTTGATAATAATGAGGAATACCGTTCTCTGAAGATCAATACCGAATTATACCGAGCTGTACTGAGAAATACCGAGTCGTACCGAGTTTTTCTGGGAAAAACTCGATACAACTTTTGTATAACTCGGTATTTGCTCGGTAAAGCCCGGTATAATTTATCGGTATTGGGTCTTCAAATGATGGTATTCTTCGTTATTGTTTGGTATTGCTCGGTATTTGCTCGGTACAACTCATTTTTTGGCAGGAATTTGCCTCTGACCGGACGTTCCTCTACGTTCTGTCGGAGGACGTAATAAACACTATTTGTCTACGTTTTAGCTAAAATTTAATTAAATAAATTTTGAAGAAATTAAATGAAAAAAAAAATTAAAATGTTTTGATCAAATTTTTTATAGAATTAATTTTAAAGTTATATAATTTATATTCATATAAGTGCAATAGAAATTTTAATTTATTCTATATATATTATATGATTCTAAAAATAAATACCTTTTTTATTTTTTTAATAATATTTATTAATGACAATATTGAAAAATAATAAATGAATATATTAATATTTTCAAATTTATTGTTTATAAAATATTATAAATAATGTTGCGAGAATTATGCTAATTTTGATAAAATTATGAATATATTTATGATAAATAATAAAAAATTGTTATAATATAATTAAAACCTTAATAATCTCCCATCTTCCTCTCCCTAATGGGAAATAATTAGATGATTATAACTCACAATCATTTTCATTTACATGTCTACATTGCTTTGTAACGTACTATATCAATATTAAATTAATATTAATATAAAATTATGATGCCTAAAATGAAATACCAACTATCCAATTATTGTAGAAGTGGGCCCCTCTGCATGTGTGATTAGAGCCGTCAATAATGGACCCGACCCGAAAATTCGACCCGAAAATTTCGGGTTAGGGTTGACCCGAATCCGAAACGGGTCAGGTTCGGGTCTGAAAATTGACCTGTTTGCAAAACCGAGTCGGGTTCGGGTTGACCCGGAAACCCGGGAATGACCTGATTTGACCCGGAGCAGTCCCGCGTCGCATTAGCCCTGTGTCGCCCCGTGTCAGCCCCGCCCCGCGTCGCGTCGCGTCACGCCAGCCCCGCGTCGCCTGGCTTGCCCCGCGCCTGTTGCCAAGGTTGAAACAAGCGAGTTTGGGTCAACCCGAACCCGAAGCGGGTCGGGTTCGGGTCCAGGAAATTGTCCCGTTTGTAAAAACGGGTCGGGTCGACCCGAACCCGAACAGTGCCGGGTCAATTTCGGGTTTGACCCGAACCCGACCCGTGACCCGAAATTGACACCCCTATGTGTGATTAAGATTAATTAATTAAAATAGAAGAATATTAATTAATTAATATAATAAGATGAGATAAATGTAAAAAGGAGAAGTTACTATAATGAAATTATTAAAAAGAAAAAGAGAGATTAGATTTAAAAGGAATATAAGTTAGGAGAGAGAGAGAGAAGAGGGCAATTAAGGAAAATTTTATTTAATTCTATCAAAATTTGTTTAATTCTATAAATTTGTGAATTAAAGGCTTAAATTCTAATTTATTAGAGTATAGCCCTATGTTACTGTTTTTAAATAATTTGTTTCATAAACTAAGATTGGTCGAGGAGGAGATTCTTCATTCTCTTCCTTCTTTTTTCGGTCCTCTTTCAAGAGAAATGAGGGGTCTATTTATAGAGTTTTGGAGTAGCAATGCCCGTAAATAGGTGAGAGATCAAGGGTAAATGGGGAGTGGTTGGATGGACGACCGATATTGAATCCCTTGATCATGCACCGTTTGTCAGACATTTGAAGGCCTTAATAATGTTGGAATTCAGTAATCTTGGGCTCGTTAGATTCGTCTCATCGAGCCGCTCGATTAGACTATAAGCACGTAATGTTTGGAAACCGTTTGGTAACCCAAATTGTGGTATGAAGCTTCCAACAGCGCTTTGGGTCCTTAATTTGTACTCATTTTGGCTCGGATTGAGTCGAATTTGGTGTCGTTGGGTTTGTATTTCCGAGACACTCAGTTCGACTCTAAGTTTATTGAAATCGGAGTTCGGATTGTCCCAATTTTAATTTCGGAAGTTTCCAACTTGATTTTGCATCGAGATTTATGCCCGATCAAGATAATTTTTTGAGGACATATCAAGTATATTAAAATCATCACATAAATGTTAACAAGAGCGACCAATAATAGATTTAGGCTTCGTTTGGGACGGCTTTCTTACTGCTTCTTGAAGCAGCTTTTTAATAGAAAAAAAAAATAATTTTTGTACTAAAAAGCGGCTTCAAGAAGTAGTAAGAAAGTCGTCCCAAACGAAACCTTAGAGTCCATTTAGGACATTTTCATGCAGCTTTTTAATAAAAGTGATTGTAAATTTGTTTCAAAAAAAATAACTTTTTAGAAAGCTATTAATAAAAGCAGCTTCCTGGCACAAAAACTGATTAAAAGCATTGATCAAATAAAAATTATGATTGAAATCTAAAAAAGTAAATTATTAGAAAAATTATTTCAAACGAACCCTTAATATATCAGAAAACATATTCATTTTTATCAGTCAAATAAACACGCATCGAAGAAGAATAAAGTTAAGCCAAATATAGAGAAGTTATATCAGGATGCATTTGAATACTATTATGTTGGCTTTAAGATTAGTGTAAAATATAAATAATTAAATATATAGTACTAATCTTAAAGCAAATCCAGTAACTTTGAAGTTCATTTTGATATAATTTATATCAGAATATCATGATACAATCTTTCCCTCCCGATATATATCTATGATCAAACTCGATCCTTTATAACTTGCTAGCTACATGAATTCTTTTTCTCTATTGTGTTCTATAAAGAATCAAATTCTCGTATAAATCTAATTTTAAAAAAATGGTGATTACCATTGAATTTTAAAAAAATAAAATGTGTGGCTATAGAAAAGTATTAAAAAAAAAAAAATCAAACAATCAATTTGTGTTCCCATAGTTGGATCTGAAGCTACTTTCAATATTCTTAAATAAATACGGTTAACATTACACATCAAGACAAGGACTCGCACTGCTTCTCCATTGGTTTTGCTCTTCTTCTCCCTTCACGGCATTATTACATGGTGTGAAGCTTAGCGGCCATTTTGTCTGTAAATGAGCTGCTCATGATTACTCTCTCTCTCTCTCTCTCTCTCTCTCTCTCTCTCTCTCTCTCTCTCTCTCTGACTTGTATTTATTACAAAGGTTTATGCTCTTGTTTTTTATGATTTTTGTATTATTGCATGGGTTTGAGGTATAGTTTTCACAGTCTTCAGAACATTGGGAGAGTTCAGGACGTCTCCGTTAGGGTTGTAAACGACTGAGTGTTCGATAAGCTACTCCAAACTCATATCCATAAACATATGTTCGTGATCATTTACTTAAGTAATCAAACAAACTAGAACAATCATGTGTTTAGCTCATGATGTAAATACAAAGAGCTACTATCGACGTATTCATTTTGTTGGAAGGACTACAGTCGGCAGGCGACGTAGGTCAGGAGGACCGTAGTCAGCTGGCGACGGAGGACTGTAGTTGGCAGGCGACGTAAGTCAGGAGGACCGCGGGCGACGGAGGTCGAAAAGACTGTAGTTGGCGGACGACGTAAGTCAGGAGGACCGCGGGCGACAGAGGTCGAAAAGACTGTAGTCGGCGGGCGACGTAAGTCAGGAGGACCGTAGTCGGCTGGCGACAGAGGTCGGAAGGACTGTAGTCTGACGACGAAGATCAGAAGGACAGCGTCAGGTAGAAGTCCAGTAATGGAAAGAAATGCATCAACGCATAGGCGTCTAGCGAAGTCCGATAACCGGTAGAAGTCCGGCGTCGGGTAGAAACTTGGCGAAGAGTGAAGGTCCGACGTCGGGTAGAAGTCCGACGTCTTTGGTGGCAGAGGAGAACTCCGGCTTCACTTGGGCGGAGTTTCGGCGTCAGGAGGGAACTCTCTTGTAAAATGGGAAGAATTTCAGCATTCCATGGAAGTTGGGCAGAATTATGGCGTTCTCCCGAATATCCGGCAGAGTTCTGGCGTCTTTAGGCGACAAGAAGAGCTCTGACGGTGATCGAGGAGGAGCTTCTTCCTTCTCCTCCTTCTTCTCTTCTTCTTCTCTCTCTTCCCTTGAGCCCCCTTGGTGTAGAATGAGGGCTCTATTTATAGTTTTTCTGGAGTGGCATAGCCCGTAAATAGGCGTGATATATGGATGAATTGGGAGTGTTTTGAATGGACGGCCGATATCGAATCAATTGATCATGCACCGTTCGTTGGGAATTTGAAGGCCTTAATGATGTCAGAATTCAGTGATCTTAGGCTCGTTGGATTTTTCTCGTCGAGCCTCTCGATTCGAGTATAAGCTCGTCAAAATTGGAGACCGTTTGGTAACTCAAACTGCGGTTTGAACCTTCCAACAGTGCTTCAGGTCCTTGATTCAGGCCCATTTGGGCTCGGATTGGGTCGAATTTAGTGTCGTTAGATTCGTATTTCCGAGACCCTCAATTTGACTATAAGCTCGCCAAAATCGGAGTTCATATGCTCTCAAATTTAAATTTTGAAATTTCCGAACTGATTTTGCCTCGAGATTCGTGCTCAATCAAGCTAATTTTGTGATGCCGTATCAATATTCATGAATAACACCGTCTGAAACTCAAGAACATGATCGATATGAAGCTCAATATGAAGCTCGTTAGGAGTTTGATTCTTGTTTGATACAAGAATTTAATAAATCTAATTTAAATACTTTATGTTTATTATAATTTAAAATTACAATAATCAATTATTATAGAAGAAGCTTTCTTATAAGAAGAATTATTGCTGGTTTGTTTGTGAACGAACTTGTTTGGTAGTTCAAAAATGCTTGCTAGATGTGTTCGTGCATATGCTTGTTTGATAATTTGAAAACCCTTACTATATATGTTCACGAATAGCCTCGTTTGGTAGCTCAACAGTTCTCACTATATATGTTCATGAACATACTTGTTTGACAGTTCAAAACAATCGTTAAAGAGATATGCAGTGTTCGATACCTAACAGGCTAACATACACGACATGCCTCTTAGAAGCCTCTAACATGTGCCAGACACGCTACAGACGTGTCCAATTTTAAATGGGAACATGCATGTCTTAAATATTTTATGATTTTTTTTAAATATAACATCTTGCATTTCAAAATTTTATTTACTAAAATTTAATAACCAATTTTATTATTTCTTTTTTCACATCCCCAAATCAATCACTCGTGCTCAATGTCTCATTTGTCGAACATTCCTATTTTCTTTTCTCTCTAAGGGTAACGACAAGGGTTTCACAACAACACCCGACATCATCTCAACATTAACATCTAATATCATCACAACATATATCCACATTTCATAATCATCTCAAAATCAATGTCTAGTTGTGTCCTAACATTGACAATCGATGTTTGTAGTTTCTATACCTAAAATCACATCCCTGCATCATTTCAACATCTCATCTTTGTCCAATGTCATCTATCTCAAATTCTCAACAACACAATCAACACCATTCAACATCGACTTCTAACAACTATTACACAACAATATTGATGTCAAACTCTCGACAACATTGTTATCTCCCATCTTAATGTCTAACACATGAAACCAACGCTCGACTCTCGATATCCTAATATGATAATTTTAAGCATAAATCCTAATTAAATGAGTTATTATTTCTCAATAATTCTTAATATTCTCCTTCTTAATTCAATTTCTACACTATTTTTAAGAAATAAAATTTATAATACTATGTTCAACTCACATTCGTGTCATATATTTTCAATTATATATATATATATATATATATATATATATATATATATATATATATATATATAGGAGCACATTAAATGAAAACGTCTTCGATTTTGATACTATTACATTTTTAAAAAATATATATATAAGTATTAAACAATAACAACAACAAATTTTTATCCTACTACACAAGCAAAAAATGAGTATTAAATAACAAATTTAAAATAATAATAATAATAATAAGATAAATATTTTTATCAAAATTTTAATCATTATGAGCTTTAAATCCCTTAAATTTATTTTAAGATTTAGGTAAAAATATATAAATAATAAAATAATTATTATGCAATCACAAAGTAAATTTAAAAAAAAAATAAAGCAAATACTTACTAATTAGGATAATCAGATCCACATATTATATACGCAAATTTCAGATTATAATATCAATAAAATAATTTGAGCTCGAGTACACCATGTAAGCTTTAATTGGCCTTTCTTCCAGCCCTCACACGCCACCATAAATAAGAGCAGCAGACCTCTTAACTCTTCAGTCTCCACCCAATTACTTTCTGCTGATACTGTAGATCTCCTCTTCTTCTTCTTCTCCTCCATGGAAGAACGAAAAAGCTTGGCTGGATATGAAAGAGAAGAAGAGAAGAAGAAGGAGCGGCAGCTGGGAGGTTTCAGAACCATGCCATTTATACTTGGTCAGCCTTCATTTTCTTCTTAATTCTATCAAATCCTTCTCTCCTTTCTAAACTTGCTTAGTTTTTGATCTTATGAGTTGCAGCAAATGAGATTTGTGATAGATTTGCGACGGCAGGATTCAATGCAAATATGATTCAGTATCTTCAAAACGAGCTTCATCTTCCTCTCATTCAGGCTACTAATACTCTCACTAACTTCGGCGGCACGGCGAGCTTCACCCCTATAATCGGCGCCGTGGTGGCGGACTCCTTCGCCGGCCGGTTTTGGACTATTACTGTTGGATCTATCATTTATCAACTAGTAAGTTGTTCAATAATTATGATATATAATTTATGTTGATATTTTTTTGTTTTTGAAATTAGTTGATATATATGATTTTATTTGATTTTTTTACTTAGCTTAAATTGAAAATGTTGGAGTAGCTCGAGTGGAAGATAAGATTAGAGAGAGTGAGAGTCGACTTAGATGATTTTGGCCACATATAACGAATGTCTTCCAATGGAAAAATTATTACGTGCGGTGTCCAGAGGCGTCCGAAGGCCAATCTGAATGCGTCGGGTCACTCAATACACAGTGCATTAGATAACGTGATGCATCCTGATTGGCCTCCAGACATGTTCAGACATCGCACAAAATAATCTCGTCTTCCAATTACCTGGTTAGGAAAGTAGATGTATTAGATTTGACTTATGTTAAAAAAAGGTAGAGGTAGATCTAAAAAGATTTGATTAGAAAGAGGTAGATTTAAACATATTAGACTAGAAAATATTAGAAATGATTTTTCTCCATTATTAGATTAGAGATTTATTTATTTATGTATATTATATAAACAAATAATAATTACAGGGGATGGTAGGAGTGACAATCTCAGCCATCTTACCCGTTTTCCGGCCGCCGCCATGCCCTCTCCGATCCCCATCCTGCCACCAAGCTTCCGCCTGGCAACAAGCTTTCTTCTACATGTCCCTCCTCCTCACGGCGATCGGGTCGGGCGGGCTCCGGCCCTGCGTCGTGGCCTTCGGAGCAGAGCAATTCGAGCTGGACCGGCCCCAACCCAACGGGCCCAAAAGCGGGTCGAGCTTCTTCAACCTCTTCTTCTTCAGCGTGGGGCTTTCAGTATTGCTTGCCCTAACAGTTGTGGTTTATATACAAGATAATGTCGGGTGGGGATTGGGGTTCGGGATTCCGACCATCGCCATGTTTTTATCGGTGATAGTCTTTGTCCTCGGGTACCCGCTTTATATAAGGAGGAAGCCGGGAGGGAGCCCGGTGGCCCGACTGGCCCAAGTGGTGGTCGCCGCCGTGAAGAAGAGGAAGCTCGCTATGCCGGCGGACGCTAAGCTTCTGTATCAGGATAAGGAGCTTGATGCCGATATTTCGATCGCTGGTCGGCTGCTGCATACGGACCATTTGATGTAAGCAAACTGTTTGTTTAAATTACGCTTAGAGAAATTTATGTAAGAATATTCTTATGCAAATCATATTACATTAAGCTTAAAAATTATATATATATATATATATATATATATATATATATATATATATATATATATATATATATAATCTCAGAAAGAAATTAAATTATATAAAGAATTTACACTCCACTAATATTAAAACGAATATAATTACTTTCTTTTATTTTCAAATTTGTCTTGATATAATTTTATGATGATAATTCTTTTTTTTTTCATTTTTTTTTATAATTTATAAACATTTGAATTTTATGAGTTTATCTTCCATATTTGAAATGAGTAAGTATTAGGTATGGGGAAATTTTATTCTATCGCATTATATGTTGAACGTACGGCTTCGTTTGAGGAAGGTTTTTTACTGTTAAAACCGAGTTTTTACAATAAGCGTTTTTTTTTGTACCTAAAATCGAACATCCGTTTCAAGAAAAATAAAAAACCCGTCCCAAACGAAGCCTTAGTTTGGTTTGGGATGGCTTTCCTACTGCTTCTTAAAAAAAATTTTTTAACTTTTTTACTTAAAAGTTTTTAAAAAATAATAAGAAAATCTACAAATGAAGTCTTAATTATGATAGTTTTTACAACATCATATTTATTAATTTTATTTTTTGATAAATATAATATATATAAACTCAATTAAATTTATATTATAATTATTTTGAAATGAATTTAATGATTTTAAAATTCAATATATTGAGTCAATTTTTTCTATATAGTAAATATATAAAAGAAAAAAAAAAGCAATATTGAATGTATATACTATCCAAATTTTTAATTGAGATGGATTTCAAATTCATTTGATTTATTTTTGAGATGAACACGTTATAAACTTTGATTTATTATTTATATTTTGTAAGTATATTAAATTAAATTCAAGACTTTAAAATTGATATTTATCAAATTTTGATTAAGATATAATAATGCAATATTATTTCTATAATATAATGCATTTTAAGCCATTAAATTAAATAAAAAAAATCAATTCTAAATTTATAACTTTTTAAAATCATTTAAATTTAAAATTTGTAATAATAATTGTAATCAACCAAATTAATTTTTTTAAGAAACAAAATTACAAAATATTATTTAATATAATTTTGTCAAGATAGTTAAAATTAAATTCAAATTAATACAATTTGGTTTATTATGTATAAGTATAAAAGTGACAGATTTAATTAGAGAGAGCCATCTTAATACTTTGGTCACAAAAATTATCGACCTTCCGATAATCTTGTTAGAAGAGTATATGTATTAAATTTGTCCTACGTTAAAAAGAATAATGGAAGACATAAAAGAATTAGCTATAAAGTATTAAAAATGGCTTTTTTTATTTTAATGAAATGAGAATTTTACTCTTAATAAAAAAATTCATTTGAGACAGCTTTTTTATTGCTTTCGAAAGCAACTTTTAGTACAAATTTTTTAATTTCAAAAAATTTATGTACTAAAAAATTATTTTAAAAAACAGTAAGAAAGCTGTCCCAAACAAAACCTTAATCTAGATTGTGATGCATATTTACTTAGAAAATTCTTAATTTATTTACATTAAAAGACACTTAAACCAAAAACAAAAACAGGTTCTTTGACCGCGCGGCGATCCCCACCGCCGGCGATATATCCGGCACCGGCCGCCCCCACCCATGGCGTCTCTCCACCGTCCACCGCGTCGAGGAACTAAAATCCATCATCCGCATGATGCCCATCTGGTCCGTCGGCATTCTCATCATCACCGCCGCCTCCCACAACTACACCTTCACCATCATCCAAGCCAATTCCATGGACCGCCACCTCGCCGGGAACTTCGACATCCCCGCCGCCACTCTCTCCATCTTCTCCATCATCTCCATGCTCCTCACCCTGGGCATCTACGACCGCCTCTTCGTCCCCTTCGCCCGCCGCCTCACCGGCCATCCCAACGGCATCAGCTACCTCCGCCGCATGGCCATCGGCCTCGCCATCTCCCTCCTCTCCAACTTCTCCGCCGCCCTCGTCGAAGCCCGCCGCCGCCGCGCCGCCAACGCCGGACACCAGCTCAGCGTGTTCTGGCTGGTGCCGCAGTACGCGGTGCACGGAGTGGCGGACGGCTTCTCTTCCGTCGGCCACATGGAGTTTTTATACGATCAAGCCCCGGAGAGCATGAGGAGCACGGCGGCGGCGCTGTTTTGGTTGTCCGCGTCTGTGGGAAACTACGGCGGCACGCTGCTGGTAACATTGGTCGGAAATTTGACGAAGAAGACGAAGCAGGGAAACTGGTTGCAGAACGATATTAACAAGGGGAGGTTGGATTATTACTACTGGTTGGTCGCCGGATTACAAGTTTTGAACTTTGGGTATTTTCTGCTTTGTGCGAGGTTTTATAGGTTCAAGCCGCTGGAGATCGCCGGCGCCGGCGAGAAAAGCGTCGACGTGGAGCTTGCGGAGGCAGGGAAGGGAAAGCTTAGTTGTGATGGCGATGAATGAATTGGATTAGGCAGAGGCAGAGCAAGCAGAGAGAGAGAGTAAAAAAATAAACATTGTAGATATTAAATTAAATGTTTTAGGGTTCATAATCTATGATCAGTGTATCAATTACCAGTACGAATTAATCTTTTAATAATAAATCTGTTATGATGGTGCTCTATTTTGATAAAGTTGCCAGCCTAATTCAAGCTAAGCTAACAGTACTGAAGGACAACAATTATTGAAAGGGCGCAGTACCAACTCCATAATCATTAAATATAAAGCTATATGGTTATATATTTTTAATATTTAAAAAAAAAATCAGGGTGTAAAGTAATTAATGAAAATATTAGAGGGGATTACTTTCAATTTTTTATAAAACTATAGCTTGAGATAGACTTTCTTACTGCTTTATAAATCAACTTTATAGTACAAAATTTTTAATTTTTATAAAAAAAACGACTTTAAGCAGCAGAAAGAAAATTTCCCAAATAAAATCTTAGGCTCCATTTGAAATGGTTTTATTACTACTTCCCCAAGCATCTTTTTAGTAAAAAATATCAATAAAAAATTGTTTTAAGGATCAGTACAAAAACCGTCCCAAATGAAACCTTAGCATCTTAGAACTTCAGCTGATGACTTACTGCAATTAGAAATAGAAGAAGCTATAGATTGAAATCTGATAAATTCGGCTGATGATCTTTAGCAATAACAAAAGCTTTTACTGTTTCATTCCATCACAAACGCACGCAAAGGAATCATTTTTAGGCAGAAAAAAAACAAAGCGACTGATTATATCATTTTTCAATACATAAGTCTGTAAATATTTATTTAAAGGTTAGATATCTAACCTGCAGCAGACTCTACAGCTCCTGCTGCATTTGATTCAGTATGAAAGCTCCTTCCAAATTCTTATGCACTTCCACCTTATATTTCTCCTCATTTGGTCCTCTCTTTAGTTTAAGCAGCAACTCCAACTTTGCAAAATCGTCAATCACCTTTAAGAAAAAAACAGAAAGAATAAGATCAGTTTAAGCGAAGGGCAAAGTGATGTGAAACAAGCAGAGCAGATGCCCACCTCTGCTTTTGCATTTTGAATTTCGAGAAGTTCATATGCAGCAAGAGAGTTGGACTTCGCTTGAATGGCCTTCAAAGCATGATTAGCTGCTTCCTGGACAATAGGATCATGGGTTGGGATAGGCCTCCATCCAGGCTCATGCCCACCTAGCACATTATTGAACGTAGTAAGAGGGGATTGGGGAAGCAAATTAAGGTTTCATTTGGAACAGTTTTTTTGCTGCTTTCTAAAACAACTTTTTAGTACAAAAATAACAAGCTTTTGTCCCACTACATGGGGTAGGTTGCATGAATCTTTTTTCTCTATTATGTCCTGTTAAAAGTCAAATTCTAGTTTAAATCTAATAAAGAAAGATCATTTCTAATATTTTCTAACCAAATCTTTTTAGGTATATATGTACCTTTCTTAACATAAGTCAAATTTAATACCTCTACTTTCCTAATCGGGTTATTGGAAGGCTGCCGTTTTAAGTGACCAAACCATCTAAGGTGACTCTTTCTAATCTTATCTTCCACTGGAGCTACTCCAACCTTTTCACGTATATGCTCATATTGTATCATATCTCTAAGGGTAAAGCCACTCATCCAACTGAGCTTCCTCATCTCTGCAAGACTGCAACACTCAACTTAGTATTATGCTTCTCTTTTAATGGCCAACATTCGGAACCATAAAGCATTGCATGTCTCACCACCATCTTATAGAATTTTCCCTTAAGTTTGAGGGGGGCTTTTCTATCACACAACAATCCCGATGCATTCCTCCACTTCAACCATTCAACTTAAATTTTGTTGATAATATCCCTATCTATTTCACCATCACTATGAACAATATATTCAAGATATTTAAAACGTGTACTCTTATTAATGACTTGATCGCCCAAATTCACAATCCCCTCACAATGTCTATTACTATTAAAATTACATTTCATATATTCAGTTTTAGTTCTACTCAAGCGAAAACCTTTAGACTCTAAGGTTGACCTCCATAATTCAAGTTTACCTTCAACTCCCTCTCTAGTCTTATTAACAAGAAAAATATCATCAGCAAAAAGCATACACCAAGGTACAATGGTAAAATGCTTTTCTTGTCACTGCAGCGAATGTCCTTCTAAGGAAGCCGTTGCACCATCACCTTTTCACAGATTATGTTGAGAAGTAATCCACTTTCTCTACGTTGTCAAATGTGGTGATTAAGAAGATTTTAGAAGCTTAGTAGGAAAGATAATCACTAATGAGTTGCTAGTAAACGCATAAAACATTCCTCTAGAATTATGTAAAAATTAATAAGGTGGAGCTCACATACAAATAAGGTTTAAACCCTTCACACATTCCCATCTCAACCTAAGTATTGGTTGTCAACGAAGCCACATATTGATACAGAGCGTTTTATCTAAATATGGCCAGCAATGTCACCTCTTCATCAAAGGTTGAATCTACTGGCTCAAGTCCATCGGCTTGCTCTAGTACTTTGATTTAATTTATAGCCAGCTCTAACACCTCCAAGTATAATATATGGTTCACCTACTCATTTTCTACTAATTGTATCTTCTGCAGAGATGATATAATTTTTTAAGATCAAGATGCAAATCATGCTCCAATCACAAGGTTATGGGACTATTATTGCAGGTTATCAAGAGCCGAAGAATGTGAGCAAGCTTTCTACAGAAGAAAGAGAGAAGTTCAAAGGTGGAATCTGTCTCGAGTCAATAGGTTTGCTTCGCTACTTTGATTTCCCTTATAGCTAGCTTGATGCGATCTAAAAAAATACTAGAATTGCAAACTAAAGACTTCCTTTCCATAAAAGATAGACAAATAAAACCTTAAAACTCGTCTACTTCAAACTCATATTAAACGGAATACTATAATATCTTACAACTTATAAAAATTTTGAGAAGAAAGATACAAGTGAAATGGGAACGGTGAAGAGAAGAAGAAGATAGAAGACCAAGACAAAACTAGAAGAAGGTAGAGGAAGATAGCTCGCAAGCTATTACAAACCCGTAGATTATATTGTTCAAAAATTCTTCACCATTCACGCTTCTCTTTTTCCAGCAGCAAACAACTCTATTTATAGAGGAAAAAGGTCCAAATGCCCATATAAATATGCCGCCCCAAGTAGCTAATAGAAGTCACTTCTTGAGAAGATAAAACATTAGTCAAGGAAATAGCAATGAGGGGAAACGAACAGCCACCCGTAGAAATTCTGCTTGGAAAATCAGCAAACAGAGAAACCGAAATCTGAATGGGAATCAAAAAGCAGCCAACCCACATTGGCCAAGCCCATTAAGGAAAAAAAACTGCCCAAGATTATAAGCCCAATTAGCCATCAAAGAGCCAGGAAATAAATTCAGCATAAAGCAAAAATAAAAAAGCTATCTTTGGCTGCATCATAGCTCCAAGGCTTACAAGAATAATATGGCTAGTATCTTTGTAGAGATGGTCCTAATTTTTTAAAGATCAAAATGCAAATCATGGTCCGATAGCAATGATTATGATTACTTGTTATTGCAAGTTATCAAGTGCCCAATAAAAGCAAACTTTTTGCACGAGAAAGGGAGAAGTTCGAAGCCAATAAAATTATGAACGCAAAAAGTATTATTTATAAATCATTCAGCAACTGTGGAAAATATATTTTAAAGAACAGGTAGCAATGAAATTCAAGGAAGCGTGAAAAAGTTTACAAAGACAGTTTGAAGGAGAATGATGAGTACCAGGCTCCAATCTACACGAAGTTGGAAAATTTAAAGATAGGAAATGAGAAATGATTAATACATATTTCTTAATTGTAGTGAAGTGGTTATTCAAATAAAAGCTTACTGAGAAAAGAATAGTGATCAAATGGTAGCAGAAAATATTTATAGCATTCAATTGAAAAAGTATGAACGCATAATTGCAACACTAGAAGATAAAAAATTTTGAAAAAAAATGTTTAAGTTCAAGAATTAATATTCGCATTTTTAGTTGTTAAAAAAACAACGCACTCTGATTAGCTAGTCAAATGTATATTTCAAACAAATTATATTTCAAGGTTTGAAAATTTTAAGGAAAACAATTGTATCTTTGCATTGTGCTTGGTTTGATTTGATTCCTATAATACAATCTACTGTTTTGGATTGTTTTCACCGACGTTCATGAGTTTTTCTCGCTGTTTTTACCAATTATTGTTAAGTTTGCTTGCGAACTCAAGTATTTCCCATTAGGGTTACTTGCGAACACAAGTATTTCCTATCACCACCTCCTAGCCACCAATTGCATCTCAATAGAACGTATGTATTATTATCCAGATGACTACATAATGGAGTTCTACAACAATTCAAGGATTGTTCTCTTTCAAGGCAGAGGAAAAACTGCGACAAACTGACAAATTCCTCTCATATCTTGTTACATAAGAAATTATGTTTCAAAAAATTCATAACCGACACGCGACACGCGTCTCCAATTTGTATTTAATATTTTTTAATCAAACGAAAACGTGTCCGACACGTGTCGGAGGAGTGTCGGGTGAGTGTCGTGTCGGATACGGTGCCAGACACTGCACGCCTCTTTGAGGAGAAGTGTCGGTGCATCATAGCATAGAACCTTCCAAAAAGGATAAATTCCTTCTAAAACCTCACAAATGTTCTCCATTTTCTTTTCCTCGATCTCAAAAAATTCATGACATTGTAATTGTAACTTCTTGTTATAGTACAAGAGAACCCTCTCCTTCTCTTTTTCTCTCTCACTATAGTGGACGTACACTGATGACTGATCCAACCACATTAAAAATCAGTGTTACTTGTATTTAATATTTAATTTTTATTATCTCTCTCTTATATTAAAAGTATATGGGTTTAATACTCTGGTTTATTCAAACTCTGATTGTGTTACAATCTACTAATCTTCAAGATTAGTTAGTTTATCTTCGCATTCTCATTTGATGCTGTCATTTAGCAGGAAAAAATAAACTCAAAGAAAACAATCATGGGATATATTAATGCACACACATTTGGATCTCTTCCTTCTCCACTTCCTCCTATTGGTAAGGATATTGATCAAAATGAGTAAAGCTCACGTCCACCAACCACAAGTACTATTTACACCACACAAACTCAACAATGTAAAATTATATGCAAGTTCAATTACCAATACAAGACAGGAAAAGTGATAGTGCTGTTTCCATTGTTCCTTCCATTCTTAAGTAACTCGAGGAGATTTTTTTTTAGGGGGCGAATGGAGAGAGAGAGAGAGATCTTTGGAAATTCATTCGCAAGCTTACTTTGTGAAGATAATTTTCAATCCGATCTCGTTTATCATCAGATAAACTTGATGTTTTTGCATGTAGGTTGTCTGAAATGCCTGTAGTCTTAAATGTGATTGGCTATTAAGATGTATTTATTCGTTGTTGAAATTCAACAAGCAATTAAAGAAGCAAAAAAGCAATTCAAAGTTGGCTTTAGAGAGACGTTCTATCCAAATGGTTTCAAATTGAGTTATAGCGTAGAAAGATGGCGGAAAATAGCATGTGTGTGGATTTCAAGAAACTGAATGATACTTGCCCCAGGCCCCCAAGGATTCCTATCCACTATCAAGCATTGACAATTGTTGATTCAGTTCTGCCATATCCTGTAATTATCTTCCATGATGCTTTATCCAATTTGCACCAAATCAATATGCATTATGACGATGAAAAGAACAATTTTAACATCAATGCCAGATTGTTATGTTATTGTTATGTCTTTGGGTCTTAAGAATGTTGGGTTACTTACGATAGCCTAATGGAAAACATCATCAAACCACAGAAAAGATAAAATCTAGAAATATATTCATCATAACAACTGCTTTTGGATATACTTGAAATGTTTTCAACACTAAGGGGATTCAACAAAACGCTTAATGCTACAAAATGTTTGTCTGTGGCTCAATCTATAAATTGTAAAAAATATATTATCACACTGAATGAAATTGTAAAAATCATAACAAGATTTGTAAGTTGGTCTATTAAAGATAAATCCATCTTGCTCTATTAAAGAAGGGACTTTCCAGGAAGTTAGTTGGTCAATGCCACTTCATCTCATAGTTGGGAGAACATAGTGCTCCATAATTCAAAGCTCTATGCAAAAGCAAATAATTCAACTGAACAACTGAATGTGAAAATTTATTTCAAGAAGTAAATTAGTATTTTACTTACCATCATGTCCTCAATAGTCCCATGCAGAGGAAACCTTTGTTGATTTGCCTAGGA
Organism: Dendrobium huoshanense; assembly: GCA_016618105.1. Taxonomy (NCBI): domain Eukaryota; kingdom Viridiplantae; phylum Streptophyta; class Magnoliopsida; order Asparagales; family Orchidaceae; genus Dendrobium; species Dendrobium huoshanense. Next base: position 54,327,730 of record CM028360.1, on the reverse strand, counting down.
CTCCATAATTCAATGAAAAGTTTAATTCTGGTTAGGGAAGGAAACAAGGATCGACTTCAAATTATCTCTGTAATCAATCACTAAACGAAGTCAAACGGAGACGTCCTTGTCTCTACAAATTAAGCATTAGCTTTTCTCACTTTCAACGGATTCCGTAGTTACCTCCAGGCACATCCTATCAAAACTTATCACTAACAAACCATTGAAAGAAATTTTACAAATGCTAAAGTAGTCTCGAAGGTTAATGAAATCATCCATTGAGCTTGTGAGTATGATATCAAGTTTCTACCAAACTTAAGTGAAAGATCAAACTCTGATAGATTTTTTTTTAACAAAAGAACAAGTTAAGACGGCTAGAGTTTATGAAAAACCTTACTGGATTGGACCATGCATTTTGATGGGGCTTCTGGAGAAACTATAAAGAGTGGGGGTGTTTTCAAGAGTATAGAAGTCATTAGGATTTTGTTAGGCCGGCCCCTCATGGGCCGGTTGGACCGGTCCTTGAAATTTGAGGGGGGGGGGGGGGGGGGGGGGGGAATTTGAATAGAAGGATTGTTTAGAGATTTTGTATGGACATTGGAGTTAAAGAGGGGGAAAGGGGGGATTTAGGTTTTCATCTTGAATTTGGGCTGATTTTTTTGATCTTCTTGGAGGCTTGGGATCAAGTCTTCTTGACTAGAGATTTTGGAGAGTTCTCTTCCTCTTGAATTGAAGAATCTTGTATGGTTATTATTTTCTTTCATCTACTAGTGGAATACAAGTTATTGGCTTGATTTTCTTCAGATTCCTACTCAATTTCTTGTCGTTTTTCACTGTTTGGGGCTGTTAAACTGCTGTAAACAGGAGTTTTGTTGATGTTTCCTCTCCAATTTGGGATAGGGTTGCTTACGAACTCACGTATTACCCTAGGGTTACTTGCGAACTCAAGTATTTCCTATCATATCTCTTTAATTATCACCAATAATAAATTTGAACATAATGCAATGATCATCAAATTTCATATTACATCAAAATGGGAGATAAAAGACAAGCTTATAGTCATTCTCAGTTGATTATCAACTAAATTGCTGAAAATTTTGAAGTTCCAGATGAAAGCTTTCGATTATTGTCATTTAAGCTTAAAAAGTCATATCAGGAGTTCACTCAAAAGAATGTGTAAGTCGTTACACTGGATTGACTTGCTAAAAGGGTTCTTCAATATAAGCATTACTGGCCTATTCCAGTGCATAACGTAAAGGAGTTTACCGGGAGACGGCATAATTATCAACTTCATGCTTCACATTAGCCTTTTTTATTTTTCTTTTTTTCATTCACTATATGGATAATAGGGTTTAATCGGACCTCTTCCTATAATGGCTTGTTAAGGCATTTTCTCTTAATACACATGGATTCTTTGACTAAGCAGGCAGAAAAAACTTCTCGATAAAGCTACAGTGACGCAAATCTTAAGTTTCTTTGTTATAAATCATCTCTCAATTCAGATTCTCGGTAGCACTCGTCACAAATAACGTCTCTTGCAGATTTTTTCTACAAAATAAAAAGTTGAACTAACATTATCTTCCATGACTCCTAAAAAAATAAATCCCTAAAGCAATAAACATAGCTATTATTAATAGCAACAAGAAGGAAATTATTGATAGGAAAAGGCTTTGGTCTGATGAGATGCATTTGATTCTTTGAGCCTATCATACTACTCCCCTCTCCACTGTCATCGATGAAATTCCATTCACATTTGCTTTAGGTAATGAGGGGATCATTCAAGCAAAGATTTATTATAAATCCACTAGGATGCAAGCAACTACTACAACCATCAAGAAAATTGTTGAATGGTTCAACCAAAATTTAACAAACATGTACGAATCTTCCAACCTTCTCACTTAACAAAAATAAGATATTGCCAAAAGAAATCTTGAACAAAAAGCTAAGTCCATTCATTTTATCTCAAAGCACTACAAGTTTGGACATATTTTCACTGACCAAACTGGGAGGACCTTTCAACATTTATAAAGCCATAGGAGTAGAGGCTAACAAACTTCAAAAGTAATTAATAGAGTTAAACTTGCAAGCGCTTCAAAGAAATCCGTGAGATGTTCTAGTTCTATGAGAAGTTTAAATTTAATTCAATCAGGCAGGGTTACTGAAGATAAGATGCCACTAAAGAGAAAAAAAAAAGGAGCATTCTGTTAGGTAACACTTGAATATTTCAAGTAAATCCCATCAAGAGAGGGCAAACAGTGAGAAATCTCCCAAATTCCAATGGAAAACCAGTGAAAACAGTAATTTTATTGCAACAAAACAAACTACGGAAGAAAATAATAAGATACAATTGATCCTCTATTCAAGAGGATGATCGATCTCTCCCAAATCTCTAAATGCCGCTAGAACCCAAAGAAAACCTAAGCCTCAGAGATCTCAAATTACAGCCAAATTCAAGATGCCCTAACCCTAGGAAAACAAACTATTTAATGCATACAAATCAAAAGGAAAACCCTAAATAGTTCCTACATTCAAATTTGCCTCCTAACTCCCTCAAAAATCCTTCCTAAACAGTTCACGCACGCCCGGGCGTGCATTCGGCGTGTCTTCCGCCTGTTTCATTTGTAAGCTTGTCCCGTATGGACCGGCTGGACCGGTCTAACACATTCATCCTAACGAATTCCATTATTTTGTTCAAATTAATCTCATTTTTTTAGTTTGTTTTATTGTGTGACTTTTTTGTTTTTATTTATATTATATCATACAAATCCCAACTAGCAAATATTTTATCTGCATGATTTCATGAACGAAAATGCTTGCAAACTTTTGTTTCCTCTATTATTTATGTAAGTTATAAAATAATCATGACATGATTCATTATCATTAGAGTCGCAAATTTTACCCTAGTAGGATATTCAACAACAATACGCTTATTTTTAGTGAGCCCAAAGCTGTCAACCTAAGCAATGTCAATAAATGGGACCAAGCATTATGAACAAGAAAGGTCCAAAAGCAAGAGTCCTCAATTATAGCGTTGTTATGATACAAGGTGAAACTTGCCACCGCAAATAAAACACAAATCCCAGCATGACTAGCTAATATACTATACCACAAATTTTCACAATAGATAAAAAATATGTACATAAAATGAATAGTGGTGTCTTCAAGCTCAGTCAACCAAAGGAATTGAATTCATATTCAAATTAAATGAACTTCTAATTATCTAAAGGTTGTCATAATCCATTCAAAATTCATTATACAAGCAAAACTTTGGATGTTAATTACAACCTAAGCGAAAGTGTAAACAAGACAATATCAATAGTCAAAAAGTCCGAAGTTGACATCCAAGACAATGACAATCAAGCCAGATTTTCTATATGCAAAGTGAAAAGCCTTATGAACATATGATCTATCCCTAGGCTTATCCTAACATCTAAGTGAGACTCATCATATTGATATACATAAGGATAAATTCTAGCACGGCCAACCTATGTTACGGGTCTAAATGAAATGTTCGCTATAGACAAAATAAACCATCACAAGGACCCCTTTCAACTTGTTAGCCACGGAATAGATTAAGAATGGCATCTAGACATCGCCTTATAATTAGACACAAGTTCGCATGAATTCAACTTTGATATTTAATTAAATATACACAACATTATACATAAAAATCACACAACAATATACATAGACATGAGACATACAAAGCTAAAGCTTCAAGAAAACCATATTTATAAAAATTAGATCGGATCAACCTGTCTAGTTGGTTCAACCGTGAACCAGTTCTTTGACCGATTCAATAGTAAAAAAATTGAATTTGCACAGAACCACTCGAAACTACGATTAAATCAGTTTGATTTTTTATGAACCAATCGGTTCTAATATAGATCAATTTCTAACCTATTGATTTTAATCAAATTGATATAATGAAAAAGTTTAGAGGTTCTAACAAAATTTACCAATCTCCAATTTGAATTTTTCTCAACTTTTAAATTTAATATTGTCGTTATTTGAAGTTGAATATCTTATAACTAATCTAAACATCATGTATAGAAATACTAATTTAGAAATATATTCAAATATTTAATGGTAAAATATTTTGATTTAGAATATTACATATTCTATTTGTGAAAATGTCATTTTTGCATCATTATTATGAAATTTCAATCATATAAATTAATTTAAATATTTATTGTATCATCCAATTAACCTCGGTTAAACCGTTAAACTATGAACCTCTTGTTCTCCCAGTTTAATGGTTTCCAAAATCTTTAAGAAATTAAGCTCATTTCATTATCCAAAATACTTCGAGCAAATTCTACAATTTTTATTTTCAAGTTGGATAACCAAGAGCACCTAACCATTCTAAAAAATTTGAATAAGCCACTTCACTTTTCATACAAAAGACTTATTAATTTTTACAAAGAAATACAAGAAAAAAATAAGGAAAGCTAAAATAGTGAATGATAAATATACCTCATTTAACACTCCAAGTAGCCACTTGAGAGCAATCCTTTGCAAATAATACCTTCAACCGTTAAACTAATGAAAGAAAAACAACAAGATACAATTAATCCTCTATTCGAGAGGAGGATCTATCTCTTCCAAATCTCTAGACGCCGCTAAAGCCCAAAAACCTAAACCTAAGAGATCTCAAATTTCAGCCAAATTCATGATGCCCTAACCCTAGGAAAACAAATTATTTAATGCATACAATCCAAAATAAAATCTCTAAACAATCCCTACATTCAAATATCCCTCCTAACTCCCTCAATAATCCTTCCTAAATAGCTCCCTTGGACTAGGGCATGCGTTCGGCGCGTACAGGAGAGGCGGAACTTCCACCTCTGTTCCGCCTGGGCCGATCCCGTGTGGACCGACTGGACCGGTCTAACAGAATTGTTTCTCCTTCATATTTATATCTATAAAAGAACGTCCACAACACCAATTTCTCATTTCCAAAGGCAAGGGAAAAACTCTTCAACAACCAATGCATAGTTCGGCTGAATTGAATTCCCCAAATCACATATACATATGTCTTCTTCAAGGGTCACAATTTTCAAAAATATCATAAGTCTAAGGTAACAACTTTATCAAGTAGACAAAGGACACCAAACAAAATTTCATCAAACAGTAAAAAATCTATAAAATATTTCATCTATGAAAAAGATAATTGAAGATGATCGTCGTGAAATAATTTAGAGGGAAACACCATTTATAGATGATAAGTCTTACTCCCCACCTTAATCGCTGCTTCGAAGAGAAAAATAAACTACAACTCTGAAATAAAAACTCATCATATACAAAAATATGAAATCAACTCACATTAGACCCATACATAAAATTTGTAAGACAAATCATAAAATATTTCAGTAGATCATAAGGAAAATCCTAATGTTTTCATTGCAAGAGAACTGGGAATTTAGAAAAGACTTCCATATGGAAGAATTAATAATATCCAAGACAACTTTTAGAAGTAGTGGGGCACAAATAGATTTTATGCATGACAAACGCCATAATAAGAAACGAATAATATTTAGTTTTTTACAAAATGGTTGAGAATAATCTGATAACTGTAATGGAAATGCTAGTATTCTTCAAAATATAGATATAACAATTACATGTAAAGATAGGATGGGAAAAAAAGCATTGCTACGTTCAAAGGGAACGGAAAAAGTTGCACTAAAGAATAAGAAATGCATGCAGCATATAAGAACTATTCTATCTTTAAGATGGTTAGTTCAAACTGGATATCTACTTTTCATTTTTCAAATAAAAGGCTCACAAGCATTTTAACAACAAAAATCAAATGATAGGAAACTAAAAAATAGAAAGAAATAGATATTTTAATATTGGGTGTTAATGACTCCTCTACATATGGCTCTGAAAGTTGAGCTATGGAACAAACAAGATTATGACTTACAAGGTATTGTCATCTAAATTTTTGTGAAAGGAGAAATAGATGGTGCGAGGGATTCCAAAAGTTTTTACATGTGTAAACGCATGTGAATTTGTGTTGTGAGAAATAGGGCTACATAGAAGGAAACGAGGAAGTGGTCAAGTATATGTGTTCCATTAGATGAATCATTTACAAGAACTCAGTCAAACCGCTTCACGAAGAAGGTGAATTGAAGGATTACACGAATTCAAACGAGAGAGAGAGATCATCTTAATCATGTGCCCTTTGTCAGATGCTTGACCCCTTATTTATATGCAAAAGCCGTAGTGACACTACAAAAATGACTAGCACATTGGTTTTCATCCAATTGTGGTGACCTATTTTTATGGCAATCATAAAGGTGAGCTCTTCACAAACATGTTTTGTGAAAAAGTCCTTCAAGAAGATTCAAGAGAGTATTGTACTTCAAACAATTGTCAAGTACACCTAGGAGTGTATAGCTATTTAGACATGTTTATTAGTTAAGTCTCATAAATACAAATTTTAACTATGTGTCTTACCTTGTTCGATAGAAATTTTTTTTTTGCCATTGTTTGTGTGAATTGTCATGAATGACTTTCATTAAACAGTATTGAGAACTTGATGTTGGCAATTTGTAGTTTTCATTTAGTTCAAAACAGTTTAATTATATAAATCTATGCAACTTGCCTTGAGTTTGAGTTGACTTTGTGCACCTACCATAAGAAGAGATGAATGCACATAGGTCCTTGATTCCTTTAGCTCTTTCACTAAGTTAAAAAATACCACAATGATGAAACAGTAACCACCTTATTTGCTTGAGATGCCTTGAAAAGCATGTTATGCGGTCATTCAGTAGAGATCATGAATTTCAAAAAATGTAGCAATATTATGACACAAGTTATAACTTCAGGTGAAAATATTTGAATTTTGAACCTTAAACTATGGTTCTTACCTTAGTCCATATTCATTGTTTCCAAGCAATTGTACTCGATGACCAATTAGCAATAGAAGGCTCCAATAACTCAAATGTAAGAACATTTCAAGATTTTTTAAGAGTACTAGACTTCGGGGTAAATTCGTTAGAGAAGAAATAAATGTTGGCAAGGAATGTTTCAGCCAATCTAGTTCCTATGAAGATTGTCACATCTCCATCTCAGATCACCCTCACATTGTGAGAAAAGGTTAGGGTGGATCATGACATGATTATATGACAAAATTCATGATTATAATAAAATCATATTCAATTAGTATTATATAATGCAACATGGTAGTCATCCTACGGAGAACATTAGAGATACAAATTAAGGACAAAAAAGACCTCACAAAAAAGTACAATGGTGAATTCAAGAGATTATGTTTTCCAACACGGAAGGCCCCTGGAACTAGCCATTGGATCAACCTATAGGCACAGAGCTAATTACCTACAACAGAATCGACAATCAGTTCCCAAATATTTTCTACTTTCTAAGAAGAGCAGAAGCAGTTACAAGTAACCATCGGAAAATTGACACTAGAGAAACTAAAAATAAGTTCTGATCATTACCTCTTTTTGCACCAAGGTCAGCAGTTGTAAAGCTTGCAGACCCTCCATCTCCAGCATGCTTGAACTCCTGCAGCTCCTTGTGGTTCAGCCATGGCTTGACCCACACCTTCGCCTCGTAAATCTTCTTCTTCCCAGCGTCGATCGCCTCCAGCGTCAGATGGTGCAGTGTTCCCGCCACCACCTGCTCCTTAGCCTTCAGCAGACGAACGAACTCAAGCAGCGCATTCTATAACAAAGAACCACAATAAAACATACACCAAACCTACTAGGGACAAAAACCCTAATACCCAACGCAGCGGCATACGAAATCGAAAAATGGGAATTAGTAATGCTTCATCCACAAGGATTGAAACACGGAAATAAAAGATTTGGGGACAGCGACGACCTCCTTCTTGTTGTGCTCGTCGACGGCGAAGCGAGCATACTCCTCGATCTCTGCGCTGTTCTGATTAAGGTTCACATCACGAGGTCCTCCAAGGATTGCCATCGCTGCTCCTTAAGCAAGAGAACAAATAGCGTCGAAGAGAAGACACAAAACAGATTTCAGAATGAACTTAGCGGCGTCGTTCGCCTCTTATATCTCTCTTATAGTGGAGGAAACTGGGCTGCTCGATCTTTTGCCACGTGCTCGACGAGAGATTATTAGGTGCGGAGTGCAGACTGGGAGAATCATCCGCACACTAGTATAAAATCCAGCTAGGTACCGCTGGGTACCACTGGGTACTACTTGGTACCCTGTGTGTGTGCAAACGTTGCTCTCCCCGTATGCACTCCGCACCTAATAATTTTTCCGTGCTCGACAGATGCCGTGCTATTGGCGTAGCTTGCACTTCTATTTCCTTCGATTTGATGTCTTCTTTTTTTCTTTTTTTTCTTTTTTTGGGTATTTGACTTTGGACAAAGGGCTGAAAGTAATTCAAATGTGAATTTTGTTGGATATTTAAAAAAATTAAAGTAAAATAAATTTAATGTAAATTATTTTAGTTTATTTTTATATTTAATATAGTATTAATATTTTGGGGCCATTTAATTTGCACGAAGAAAACAGTATAATGAATTTAAAATATTTTTAATGACTTTCAAAATGATAAGATAAATATAAGGGAAATTTACATACATATCACTTTATATCATCATATTTACATATTTAACACCCAAAATTTTAATATTACATAATATAATTTTTTTTTTTTCAGACAAAATGAATTCAATGTACGACTCAATGATAATAGTGGCTAGTGGCCAGCAACAGGGACATGAGGAGTTGGGCAAAGGGTGGATGAGGCCCCCACAAAAAAAAAAAACATATGGTTGGTTATTTTCTCTCTCCATTTTTTTAAGTAGGTGTTTTTGCACCCCCCCCCCCCCCCCTTCTTTTTTTGCTATTCTAATGTTCTACCTCGAGCCATGATGCACGCGGCATGCTTGCATCAACTCCTTTGCCTAAGGCCATGATGAATGCCTCCTCTACCTTGAGCCAATACGGTCGGTCTTCTCGGCCTCCATTGCTTTAATCCATGACATAGAGATTGCTCCGCTAGTCCGCCTCCTTTGCTCGAGCTAAGACGCACGATGTCAAATGGGAAGTCGACCTCGCCGTTGTTGGTAAATAGCAAAACAAATTTGATTTAGCATTTATTTTATAAGTGTTATTCATCATTTCTCAATTTTTCAAGCATGGGGGGCATGTGCCTCCTCGGAAAATAGAAATATGACTTGTTATTTTCTCTTTCCATAATTATTTTGACTATTCTACTACTCTATTTTAAGCCAAGATGCACAAAGCATGCCTGCATCGTATCCTCTACCTCGAACCAAGACGAATGCCTCATCTAAATTGAGCCAAGATGCACGGTCTATTCCGCCCTTTTGCTTCGATCCATGACACACAGATTGCTCCGCCAGTCTGACTCCTTTGCCTCGATCCAAGACATACGTTGCTAAATAGGAAGTAGACCTCACCGTCGTCAGCAAATGACATAACGAATTTGTTTCAGACTTCATTTATAAGTAAGTTTTTTCATCGTTTCTCCATTCCCCCTCCCTAAAAAAACACATGGCTAGTTATTTTCTTTAGCCTTTTTTTTTTTTAATAAATTTTAAGAAGGTGTTTTTTTTTTTTTGGGAAATTTTGGGGCCAAAGCCCATATATTTCAAAAGAAAAGTGTTACAAGAGTAAAGATGAAATTAAGTAACTAAACCTTGCATAAGCAGCAAAAAACAAAACCTTATGCAAAGTCCGAAAAAACCACAACTATACCACCCAATTACATTGATAAAAAAACAAAATAAAACCCGCAGGTGAATATTTGACCATGATCATCATAACTCTTGAAACAGATAGCCACGAGCAGAGACGTTCCAGGGCACAGCAAAAAGGCAGCAGGTTGAAACATCGTCCAGCCATCCATCAAAATAGCCTAAACGAGCAGGCAGACAAAAAAGCACTCAGATAGTGCTAGGAGCAAAATTCAGTGCTAACAATATTATTAAACCCAGCGCAGCCACCAGAGAGAGCAACCCCCAGCGTAACAGGAAGTCAACCAGCAACCACGCCAAATTCCGGAAACTAAGATGGCACCTGAGAGAGAAAAAACAAGTGCAGGAGAAGAACGAACCAACATAACCGAAGTTCTCAAAAGGGCTCCAAGCAGAATTAACCAGGACTCAGGAAGTAAAACCCCTGGTTGCCCGAAGACCATCCAAGGGGTAGCAGTAATAGAACGTCTCATGGAGCATCATCATTGTCTTGGCTAATAAAAACATTCCCGGCCAACCAGCACCTCAAGCAGAAAGTAGCAGCCAACCAAAACATATGACCAGCCAGAACAATCCCAAAGCCTAAACTGTAATATTAAGATCTGCTCCAGCATCGTCCAGGACGATCTGGGATCATCCTGGGACGATCAGTTAAGAATCTGCTCCAGAATTTGCCCAGATTTGTTCCAAGTGTTTTCCTGTAGGCATTGTCCAGGCCGATCGAGGCATCGGCCAGGCCGATCGAGGCATTGGCCAGGCCGATTGACACTGTTTAAAATATCGGCCGGATCTTAGCCCTGGGAGCCATCCAGGACGATCAATTTGGTCGGATCGTCCCGGGACGATCTGGCGATCGGCCGAGCCGATCTGAAGATTACTTAAGGGAATTCAGTAATTTTGAGGAGAGAGAAAAATCAGATTTTATAAAAATATCTCTGAGGAGAGAGAAAGTCGAGGTGAATCTTGGAAAAGTTGATTTTCGGATGACGCGGAGCTGTTTTCGTCCGACGAGATTGTTCAAGAAATTGTTGTACGCAAGGTAAGGCACATTCCGCCTTTCTCAATTTTCAGAACCGTCGTGTTTGGTGGTATGTTATGTCCGAATTTTGTTTCCGTTAGCGATTTTCGTCCGTATCTTCTGATTGGTTCAGTTTTTACCGTGTAACTTTCTGTATATTGTTGACGTGCCGAGTGTGCACATTTTGGTTATTTTATGAAGATTTTTGTCCGGGTATTTTTGATACGACTGTGTTTTTAGTCGACTGGATTTTTCTGTGAAATTGAAAATTTTATGTGCAGTAGAATAAATGTTTTGAAATGTTGTTATCTATATTCTGTGCAAATTTGGTGAATTTTGATTTTCAGGAAAAATTGTGTAAATTTCATACGCTGCTGCCGTTATGCTGCCCGATTTTTGGGTAATTTCTGATTTGTCCGGAATTCTTCTGATTTGATATGCTATCTGTATATGATATACAAAGGGAGTTATAAGGGGCCTGGATCCTATGAGATTCAGTTAGTGTCTGGGAAATCTGAAATGAGCTCGATATGAAATTTGATATCTGTTCTGTTCCGGATCCGATGAAATCTGTTTAGGTGCTATAGGCACTACATATGTATTCTGGTGCTATATGCACATCTGTTCTGGTGGCGTGAGCACAAAGGGAGGCATAAGGGGCCTGAATTCTATGAGATTCAGTCAGTGTCAGGGAATTTAGCTATTAATTAAATATCTGATTTGATATAATTTTGATTTATGTATCTGTTCTGTAAGCAAATCTGATTCTGATTTTCGTACGATATGAATCTGATTCCGATCTGTATGATTCAGATACGATTTTGTTCTGTTCCGATATGATCTGAACTTCTGATTTCTGTACGATTCCGTTTCTGATTTGATCTGTCTGATCTGTTCTATTTTTGATTTGATACGATTTGTCCGATTTGATAACTGTCCGATTCTGTTCTGATTTCTGTACGGATTTTGTCTGATGTGTTGGTTTTGAGATTCTGAGAATTTTGATTGGAGGTTTGTTGCTTTGCTGAGCTGTTGAGCTCACCCTTGCTTTCTGGTGGTTTTCAGGTTCTGGGAAAGGGAAGGAAGTCCAGGAATAGATTTCAGAGTCTGATCAGTATAGGTATTATTTTGTACCTTTTGATTTTTGTACAGTCATGGCTTTTCTGTTCTGTCTTTCTTTCTGTCCAAAAGTCATGTACTGTATTTGTAGATGATTGTTTTGAGGAAAAGAAAATATAGATATTTTGTTCCGCTGTGTTTGATGATTCATAGTAGCTCTGTGTTTGTGTGTCTATTTGAATTAAATTATTTGGAAGATTCAGTTCCGAAGCAAATTCCAAAGCCAGATCCTGGTTAGTTTTCCTGTCGCGGCCCGGTGCGAACGGGATCCGTCTCGGGTCGTGACAAACTTTAGTGGTATCAGAGCATTGGTTTTGGAATTTGGTTTGATTGTACAATAGAGCTATAGGAAGTGATCAATGAGTCTGTCTGGGGGTAGTTTTGGTTTGTTCGGCTTTTTTATTGTGGTTTTTTTGTGATAATTTTCCGGATTTTTCTGTATGGATCAGCCAGACCCAGATATGACTGACGGGCAGAGTTCTAGTCAGGCAGCACCAGTGGGGAGTATAGCCCCAGTGGTCGGTGCTGACACGCTTTCTCAGTTTGCTACACTTGTTGCTCAGATGATGAGCGAGACTCAGAGCAGAGCTTCTACTGTCAGATCTGATGACATTGATAGACATTTGCAGTTGTTTTTTAGGTTGAAACCTCCGAGGTTTGAGGGCGCTGTTGAGCCCAGAGCAGCCAAGGAGTGGCTGAGGAGATTGGAGAAGACCTTTGACGGAATGCAGTGTCCTGCGGATAGAAAGGTTCCGTTAGTAGTGTTTTTGCTGGATGGAGAGGCTGAGCACTGGTGGGTTGGCCAGCAGGAGGCCAGATTTCAGGGCAGACTGAACTCTTTGATCACTTGGGAAGAGTTCACTGAGGTGTTTCGGGATTGGTTTTGTAAGATCTCGTTCCCTTACTGTTCCTCTATGAATTGGATTTTCCTCCCAGAATCGGCCAGGACGAAGTTGAGATCGTCCAGGCCGATCAGTGCATTCAAACAGCTGATTTATGGAGCTATTTCTGGACAGGATCGTCCAGGACGATATTGAGATCGTCAAGGACGATATTGAGATCGTCTAGGACGATCGGCATTGTTCACAATATCGTCCTGATCATCGCCCTGGGAATGGTCCAGGACGATCATAATTGGTCTGATCGTCCCGGGACGATCGGGCGATCGGCCAGGCCGATATGTGTATGATATAAGGAAATGAGCTCGTTTTGAGGAGAGAGAAATTCATTTTTATAAAATCAGATATTTTGAGGAGAGAGAAAGAGAAAGGGAAAAAGAAGAAAAGCTGGTTTTCGGAGACCGCGGAGCGCTTTTCGTCCGACGCTGCTGTTGGAAAAAGTGTAGATCTCGTGGTAAGGACTCCGAACCCTATTTTTGTTTTCGAAGATATTGTGCTTTGATTGAGTTGTGTACGGATTTGTGTTTTCGTAGTCTACTTTTGGACATGATTTTGATTTGACACGACTTTCACCGCACAACTTATAGTATGTTATAGATATGACTATTGTACACGATTTGACTGTATTCTACGAAGATTTTATCGGTCGAAATTGATTCTACGCGATTTTAATTGAATAGAATAATATCAGGACTTGAGTTGATTTGGATTCTATAGATTGATAGGCTTATATTGATGTTGTGAACGTTCTGTTGTAATTTGGAAGAATTTGGAATTTGTGTCTTTTTTTTGCAGGATTTTTGTGTAATTTGACCGACTACCGTTACTCTGCCTGATTTTCGTACGATTTCTGATTTTCCCGGAATTGATAGATTGAATTGATATGCATATGACTATTGATATGATTGTTCCATATTTCTTTATTACTGCTTATTGCATCGATTATTGCATTGAATTGATTGTTACTGAAAGACAAGTGGGAACCTGATTGAACGTTGGTTGAAGATTGATAGACCTGTACAGGATGGTGGGCCGACGGGCTTTCCTTTAAATCATAGATCATCGATATAATGATTGGGAGTTATAAGGAGTTTTATATGTCGACGGGCGGCCGACGGGCAAAAGAGTAACGACTCTTCTTAATAGAACCAACGTGCGGATATCTACAACAGCAATATGGATTTCTACAACAGCACTATTGATAATAGCCAGTTTAACCTGGTTGATCGATTGATAACTACAACAGCACTATTGATAACTACAACAGCACTATTGATAATAGCTAGTGTTTGTGCTTGTCGAGTAAGACCATTGTATGGATTTCCTGATATGCATTGATTTATCGATTTCCGACTGATTTATTGATATTGATTAGATTTATCGAATTGATTTACTATCGTACGGATGCATTGATTTTATTGATTGATCATTGAGCATTGATACTATTGATTATTGATTATTGATATTGATATGGACATGAACGGCATCGATTTATAGACTCATTGATACTATTGATTCAGCATTGATTTGACTTGCTACTGTTGATTTATCGTATTGCTTTTCCGATTTGATTTATCGTATTGCTTTTCCTATTATGTTATCGACTTGATTGATTCATAGATACCAGCACCGATATTGATATGGATTCTATGTATTGATTCATAGATATTGATACTGATATTGATATAGATTGTACCGATTGATAAGATACCGACATCGACATTGATATGGATATGATATTGACATTTGGATACTATTGATACGACAGATCCTGATAGGTTATTGATATACTGATACATTGATTCGTCGTGCCGATTATTGATTGATTGATTGAATGGATTGTTGCCGTATGGATTTGATTTATTGTAGGATAGATTTCTTTATGGAGTTGATTGTATTGATTTCTATTGACCTGATGATTTCATTGTATAGATTTGTTTTCAATGGCTAGGTTGATTTATTGAGTTGATTCGATTGTTCTATGGATTTCCCTGCTGATAGATATAATTGACTGGAAAGTGCTTTATTGATTGGATATATGATATAGATTCGACGAACTGATTAGACGACACGATTGATGGAATTGATAGTATTGATTGATAGATACTGCTACGATGATTGGATATTGACTAGGAGCACTCACTGATTTGATTGCTGAGGCGTATTGATCTATCGATGTTTTATCGCTGTATTGATTATTGACTATTGATTTCCGTACTGCATTGACTACTGGTTTGATTTCCGCTGTGTAGACCTGATTTCATTGACGATGAATTTTCGCATTGCATAGATTCATTGACCATTGATTGACTTGATCTTCATTGACCCGCATATTGATAGCATCTCCGTGCTTTGATTTCAATTGTAGGCTTTGGTGACCTGCTGGGCTTTGTAAGCTCATTATATGTGGTTAAAATTTTCAGGTCCGAGCAAGACAACTGGAATGAAGTTCGATCAGAATGTCAGACGAATCCTTTCACTATTGATATCTGGGGCATTACAGGTTTGTTCCCCCTTCTACACGACAGCAGATGCAGGAGAGTTTTATGAGACTTGTTCAGGGGAGCAAGACGGTGATGTAGTACGAGGCTGAGTTTACTGCATTAGCCAGGTACGCTCCGCAGCTGGTTAGCACTTCTGCTGAGAGGTGTTACAGATTTCTGAGGGGATTACGAGATACCTTGAGGCAGCCCCTGATACTGTTTCAGATCACTGACTTCTCTGAGCTTGTGGAGCGAGCTCGTCTGATAGAGAATGACCTGATGGCTACTCAGCAGCGGTGGACTGCGAGTAGGAAGAGATTTGGAGGTGAGACTTCTGGTAGTGGTTCCTCTGGGAAGAGGAGATTTGTAGCTGGTTCTGGATCTGTAGACTCCAGGAGGAGTGGAGGGTCGTCTGGTACTGCTACCAGTACGACGAGTTCAGGTTCTGTTAGTATGGCACCTGTATGCCAGAATTGTGGACGATGACACTTTGGCCAGTGCTACAGGATGGCTGGTCTGTGCTTTTGATGTGGTCAGTCAGGACATCGGATTGCTGAGTGTCCACAGATGGGATTTGATCAACGTTCTGAGTTCCGATCAGAGGATTCTGTTAGACTTGTCAGTTCAGCAGGAAAACCGAGGACTGTTCCTCCTCGCCCTGAGGGATTTTCTGGTAGAGGTGGTAGTTCTAGTTCTGGACCACGGAGACCACCTACTGTTCAGAGGGAGCAGAGTAGTTCTGTTGTTTCAGCTCCTGCTGTAGTTCAGCCACGAGTTTACAGTCTAAGTCAGCAGGAGGCTCGTGATGCTCCAGATGTTGTGACAGGTACGGTTTACATTTCTGATCAGCCCTGTAGTATTTTGTTTGACTCTGGAGTGAGTCACTCTTTTTTGTCCGAGCGATATTTTGAGACTTTACATTCGGATTCGATGATTTTACCGGTTTCTTTGTCTGTGATTTTACCGGCTGGGAGTCCTTTAATTGCTCGGAAGTTTTGTTTGTGTGAGATTGACATTTCTGGCAAGAGGTGGAAATCGAGTCTGATTCTGTTGCCGATTTCATCGTATGATGTGATTCTGGGCATGGATTGGCTGAGTCAGTATGAGGCCCAGATAGACTGTCTGAAGAAGCAAGTGAGCTTGCGTATGGATGGAAAGAGATTTGTATTTCAGGGCTTACGAGGTGTTCTCTCCAGTCTGATTTCTGTTTTGGAAGTAAGCAGGATGTGGAAGAAGGGATGCCCAGTGTTTTTGGCTTCGGTGCGGGATCTGAACTTGGAGGTTGGTTCTATTTCTGAGATCCCAGTGGTACGGGAGTTTGCTGATGTTTTTCCTGAGGAGTTGGTTGGTTTACCTCCGGATAGAGATGTGGAGTTCTATATCAATGTTTTTCCGGGTACCGCTCCTGTATCAAAAGATCCGTACAGGATGGCACCGAAAGAACTTTCTAAGTTGAAAGTTCAGCTTCAGGAGTTGGTTGACAGAGGCTTTGTCCGTCCTAGTGTTTCGCCCTGGGGAGCACCTATTTTGTTTGTGAAGAAAAAGGACGGTACACTCCGTATGTGTATTGATTATAGAGATTTGAACAAGGTTACGATCAAGAACAAGTATCCTTTGCCTCAGATTGACGACTTGTTTGATCAGCTTTCCGGATCTTCAGTATTTTTGAAGATTGATTTGAGATCCGGATATTATCAGGTGAAGGTGAAGGAAGCTGATGTGGTGAAGACAGCTTTCAGTACTCGGTACGGGCACTACGAGTTCTTGGTTATGCCTTTTGGGGTAACCAATGCGCCCGCAATTTTCATGGATTTGATGAACCGAGTATTCATGAAGTATTTGGATCAGTTCGTGATCGTCTTCATCGACGATATTCTGGTATATTCTACATCTGAGGATGATCATGCCAGACATTTGAGGATTGTATTGGAGACTTTGAGGCGGCATCAACTGTATGCCAAGTTCTCCAAGTGTGAATTCTGGTTGAAGAGCATTTCTTTTCTGAGGCATGTGATTAGCGGGGAAGGCATTTCTGTAGATCCCCAGAAGATTCAAGCAGTTGCTGATTGGCCAAGGCCGACTACGGTATTTGAGGTACGTAGTTTCTAGGGCATGGCCGGGTATTACAGGAAATTTGTGAAAGGATTTTCACAGATTTCGACTCCTCTGACGAGACTGACTCAGAAGTCAGTACCTTTTGTTTGGACACCAGAGCGTGAAGCTAGTTTTTAGAGATTGAAGGATTGTCTGACTTCAGCTCCAGTGTTAGCACTTCCGTCAGGTACGGAAGGTTTTCAAGTGTTTAGTGATGCTTCACTGAAAGGACTGGGATGTGTCCTGATGCAGCATGATCAGGTAATTTCTTATGCTTCGAGACAGTTGAATCCACATGAGAAGAATTACCCAACGCATGATTTGAAGTTAGCTGCTGTTGTGTTTGCTTTGAAGATTTGGCGTCATTATCTGTATGGCGTCAGATGTGAGGTTTTTACTGATCATAAGAGCCTGAAGTACATTTTTACTCAGAAGGATCTGAATCTGAGATAGAGAAGATGGCTCGAGTTGATCAAGGACTATGATTTGACTATTCAGTACCAGCCTGGGAAGGCGAATGTGGTAGCGGATGCTCTGAGCAGAAAGTCTTTTGGATTATCAGGTTTGCTGCTTACTTGTGATGACTTTCTGATTCGAGACGTAGAGCGATTGCAGTTGGAGATGATTTCCTCCAATGATTTGGATTTGGCTCAGATGAGTATTCAGTCTTCTTTGGAAACAATGATTCAAGAAGTCCATAAGTCAGATTCTGACTATTCGAAGTGGATTGCTCAGATTAGATCCCGTAAGACTCTTGAATTTCGAATTTCTAATTCTGGTGCTATTTTCTACAAGAACAGGTTGTGGGTACCTGTGTCTGGAGATTTGAGGCAGAAGATTCTGTACGAATCTCATCATTCAGGCTACACTGTTCATCCAGGCAGTGGTAAGATGTATGCTGATATGAAGCTTTTGTTCTGGTGGCCTGGAATGAAGAAAGATGTGATAGAGTTTGTGTCGAGATGCGAAGCCTGTTAGTTGGTGAAGGCAGAGCATCAGCGACCAGGTGGACTGTTGCAGTCGTTGCCTATCCCTTAGTGGAAATGGGAGGAGGTAACGATGGACTTTGCGATGGGTTTTCCTCGATCTAGACAAGGACACGACGCCATTTGGGTGGTTGTAGATCGATTGACGAAGTCCGCCCATTTTCTTTCGATCAGACAGACCGATCCGGTGGATCGTTTGGCACAGATATATGTGAAGGAGATAGTCAGATTGCACGGTGTGCCTCGAGTGATTGTTTTTGATCGAGATGGACGCTTTACTTCCAGACTTTGGAAAGGCATTCAATAAGGCTTGGATACGAAACTACATTTCAGTACAGCCTTTCATCCTCAGACCGACGGACAGTTTGAGAGGACTATTCAGGTACTGGAAGATCTGTTGAGACTTTGTGTTCTGGACTTTGGCGGAAGCTGGGAGGATCATATCACACTGATTGAGTTTGCTTATAACAACAGTTTCCAGTCCAGTATCGGTATGACACCGTACGAGGCTTTGTATGGAAGGAAGTGCCGTACTCCTTTGACTCTGACGGAGGTCGGAGATAGACAGGCTTTGGGAGTCACTTTTGCTGATGAAACTGCTCAGAAGATCAGTTTGATTAAGGAAAGATTGAAAGCGGCTCATGACCGTCAACAGAAGTATTACAATCAGAAGCACATGTTTGTTGAGTTTCAAATTGGTGACTATGTGTATGTCAAAGTCAGCCCGATGAAGGGTGTGAGCAGATTTGGTCAGGTGAGCAAGCTTAGTCCAAGGTATGTTGGACCTATTGAAATTTTGGAAAGGATTGGAAAATCTGCTTACCGACTGTTGCTTTCTGATTCGATGCCTGATGTGCATAATGTGTTTCACGTGTCCACTCTAAGGAAGTGGGTATCCGACTCTGGGAAGAAGGTATCAGTTGATGAGGTTGAGATTCAGGAGAATCTAGCATACAAGGAAGAGCCAGAGTTGATTTTGGCGTACGACGTCCGAAAGTTAAGAAATAAATAGATTTCAATGGTTAAAGTCCAGTGGAAGCACCGGACTGCACGGGAAGCGACTTGGGAGAAGGAGTCTGACATGAGACAGTCGTACCCGTACTTGTTTTGACTGAGTTTGGATTGGAGAATGTCGAGGACGATATTTTTCTGAAGTTGGGGAGATTGTAATATTAAGTTCTGCTCCATGATCGTCCAGGACGATCTGGGATCGTCCTGGGACGATCAGTTAAGAATCTGCTCCAGAATTTGCCCAAATTTGTTTCAAGTGTTTTCCTGTAGGCATCGTCCAGGCCGATCGAGGCATCGGCCAGGCCGATTGGCACTGTTTAAAATATCGGCCGGATCATAGCCCTGGGAGCCATCCAGGACGATCAATTTGGTCGGATCGTCCCGAGA
Source organism: Dendrobium huoshanense (assembly GCA_016618105.1). Classification (NCBI taxonomy): domain Eukaryota; kingdom Viridiplantae; phylum Streptophyta; class Magnoliopsida; order Asparagales; family Orchidaceae; genus Dendrobium; species Dendrobium huoshanense. The sequence goes on along the minus strand of CM028360.1, from coordinate 54,308,032 downwards.
CGATCTGGCGATCGGCCGGGCCGATCTGAAGATTACTTAAGGGAATTCAGTCATTTTGAGGAGAAAGAAAAATCAGATTTTATAAAAATATCTCTGAGGAGAGAGAAAGTCGAGGTGAATCTTGGAAAAGTTGATTTTCGGATGACGCGAAGGTTTTTTCGTCCGACGAGATTGTTCAGGAAATTGCTGTATGCAAGGTAAGGCACATTCCGCCTTTCTCAATTTTCAGAACCGTCGTGTTTGGCGGTATGTGCTGTCCGGATTTTATTTCTGTTAGCGATTTTCGTCCGTATCTTCTGATTGGTTCAGTTTTTACCGTGTAACTTTCTGTATATTGTTGACGTGCCAAGTGTGCACATTTTGGTTATTTTTTGAAGATTTTTGTCCGGGTATTTTTGATACGACTGTGTTTTTAGTCGACTGGATTTTTCTGTGAAATTAAAAATTTTCTGTGCAGTAGAATAAATGTTCTAAAATGTTGTTATCTATATTTTGTGCAAATTTGGTGAAATTTGATTTTCAGGAAAAATTGTGTAAATTTCATACGTTGCTGTTATGCTGCCCGATTTTTGGGTAATTTCTGATTTGTCCGGAATTCTTCTGATTTGATATGCTATCTGTATATGATATACAAATGGAGTTATAAGGGGCCTGGATCCTATGAGATTCAGTTAGTGTCTGGAAAATCTGAAATGAGCTCGATATGAAATTTGATATCTGTTCTGTTCCAGATCCGAGGAAATCTGTTTAGGTGTTATAGGCACTACATATATATTCTGGTGCTATATGCACATCTGTTCTGGTGCTGTGAGGACAAAGGGAGGCATAAGGGGCCTGGATCCTATGAGATTCAGTTAGTGTCAGGGAATTTAGTTATTAATTAAATATCTGATATCTGATTTGATATGATTCTGATTTCTGTATCTGTTCTGTAAGCAAATCTGATTCTGATTTCCGTACGATATGAATCTGATTCCGATCTGTATGATACGGATACGATTTTGTTCTATTCCGATATGATCTGAACTTCTGATTTCTGTACGATTCCGTTTCTGATTTGATCTGTCTGATCTGTTATGTTTCTGATTTGATACGATTTGTCCGATTTGATAACTGTCTGATTCTGTTCTGATTTATGTACGGATTTTGTCTGATGTGTTGGTTTTAAGATTCTGAGAATTTTGATTGGAGGTTTGTTGCTTTGCTGAGCTGTTGAGCTCACCCTTGCTTTCTGGTGGTTTTCAGGTTCTGGGAAAGGGAAGGAAGTCCATGAATAGATTTCAGAGTCTGATCAGTATAGGTATTATTTTGTACCTTTTGATTTTTGTACAGTCATGACTTTTCTGTTCTATCTTTCTTTCTGTCCAAAAGCCATGTACTGTATTTGTAGATGACTGTTTTGAGGAAAAGAAAAGATAGATGTTTTGTTCCGCTGTGTTTGATGATTCATAGTAGCTCTGTGTTTGTGTGTCTGTTTGAATTAAATTATTTGGAAGTTTCAGTTCCGAAGAAAATTCCAAAGCCAGATCCTGGTTAGTTTTCCTGTCGCGGCCCAGTGCGAACGGGATCCGTCTCTGGTCGGGTCGGGTCGTGACATAAACCTCCCAGAAGATAACCAAAAATGTGTGCAGTAGCATTAACATCAAGAAAGATCACCCAGCTCCAAATAAACCATAGGCGAAAATCCGAATTAAAGAGTTTCAGCACAGCAATCTCCAACCTCCCCGAATTGAACATCATCAAAAAATCCAGACCCAAAAAGAAGTTATCCAGCAATACTAACAAACCAAACCAGCACCACAGATTCCAAAGGCTCCCAAATTCAACCCAGAATATTAACAAACTTATCTTTGAGAATATCAATTCTATTCCAATTAGCAGTTTTAGCACGAACAACATTAATAATATCCATTTTCACCTTCCCAGGAGAATTCCAAACATTAGAAAATCTCCTACAATTCCGTTCTTTCCAGGCAAAATATATAAAGGACGCCAAAGTCAAATAATAGAACCCTTTATCCCTCCTACAGTAGTCATGCATATTATAAAAAAAATTTAAAACTTGCATGAGGTTCGGCCTGAGGTAGAACATCCCAAACCCCGAAAACAATTACAAGAGAATAGAAAAAGTATAATCACATTCAAAGAACATGTGAGAGTGATTTTCTAAATGCTCAGAGCAAAAAGAACAGTTACCAGCCACCATAATTCCTCTTGAAATAAGATTATCCGCAGTTTTTAATTTTCCTCTCAAGGCCATCCAAGTATAACATGAGTATCTCAGAGCATGTCCCTTGTGCCAAATAAATTTATACCAAGCCACATCTTCAAAATTATCATGAAAGGAAGCCATAATCTTCTTAGGTGGGGGGGGAAGGAGAAGAGGAGCCCTCCCAGGTAATGACTGGTTGCTCCTCGAAAAAATAAGTGCTAGAGATAAGAGTATAAATCTCAGAAGGAAAAGTATCAGGTAACACCCATTTGCCATCCACAATAAAACTGTCCACCCGCAAGTGAGAAAGATTATAAGAGTAATGAATGTCAGCTACAGCTTTTTTCTTACACCAAGGGTCCCAAAGAAAGGATAAGTTGCAGGTATTTTGGACATTTAAAGAAATCTTAGGAAGGATAGAGGCAGCCACCTTGCAAAGCATCTTCCAGAACTTAGAAGCATAGGGAGGAGGATTTTTCCAGGGCGACTCAAATTTAAATTTGAACCACCTCCCAATCAAATTATTGTTGTTAAACATCCTGAAAAGAAAGGAGGTAGCCATTTTATGGTAAAGGAAGTCAATGGAATCCAGACCTAAGCCCCCTTTGGATTTGGGAAGAGACACATATTTCCAAGAAATCAGCTGAAGCTTCTTATCCTCAATGTTACCAAAAAATAAAAAATTGGAGCAAAGTCTAGAGATGTATTTCTGACAAGTTAGGAATGATAGCCCCACGAATCCAATAAGCAAGAGTGTTGGCGATGGTGAATTTAAGGAATTGCAATCGACCTACAAAAGAAAGAAATTTTACTTTCCAACCCACAAGTAGAGTAGAAATCCTACTCAGGAGGGGTTAGAAGTGAGCATAATTCAGTCTGGTGGTGGAGATAGGAATGCCAAGATAAGTGATACAGTCATCCACCCGAGATATCCCAAGATAGGAAGAAATGATATCCACGGGAATATTGCCTTTAGAGAAAAGCAGGGAGCTTTTACTGGGGTTGATGTGGAGGCCGGACGCATCAGCAAATCTTTGAAGGATCTTCTTAAGAGATAAAGCATTGCTACCCGTGGCAAGCCCAAAGACTAAAAGATCATATGCATACATAAGATGATTAACATTGAGATTATTAAGTTTAAGCCCCAAAAAACCATCAGGTGCATCCAGACAAGAGGAAAGAGCATCCATGATAATACAAAAAAGAAGAGGTGAAAGAGGACAGCCCTGCCTCAACCCTGAGGTGGAATTGAAAAAGCCCTTCAAAGCCCCATTAAGGCAAATGGAGAATGGAACATCCATAATGCACCCTCTAATCCAATTTATAAAGGCCTCCTCAGGGAAGCCTTTCTGTCTCAATCTGTTGATCAGGAAAGTACAAGAAACAGTGTCAAATGCTTTTTTGATGTCAACCTTAGCACATAAATAATTCTTGCTATTTTTAAACTCCCTCAGCACTTCAGAAGCAAGGATAATGTTATCAGTGGAGCACCTCTTAGAAATGAATCCAGATTGACTTTCATGAATAATAAAAGGAAGAGTAGGCCTCATCCTCTTAGCCAAGATCTTAGCCACAATTTTGTAGAAAACGTTGCAAAGGGAGATGGGTCTGTAATCCGAAATTGTGCTAGAGTGGGTACCCTTAGGGATAAGAGAGATGGCAGTAGCTTTAGCACATCTAGGCATGTTACCCGTAGCAAAAAGATGTTTAATAGCTCTGCATAAATGATACCCAGTAATGTGCCAAGTCTTTTGGTAGAAACCAAAAGAGAACCCGTCTGGACCAGGAGCAGAAGAGGAGACACCCTCAAAAACCACTTTTTTAATTTCATCATTGGTCACAGGAGTAACAAGGCTAGGAATTAGGCAATTAGGAATTTTATTGCCAACAGGAATGTCATACCCATTATCCAAAGGAGGAGAAGGGGTGTTATAAAGCTCTTTAAAATGAGAAATAAAAGCATGAGCCAAATCATCATGTGAGGAAATCATACCAGAAGGAGTAACAATCTCATTGATAGTATTCCGGTTTTTCCTAGACCTAATCTTGGCATAAAGAAAATCAAGATCATCCTCCCCTTGAGTTAACCAATAAGCTTTAGCCATTTGAGAGATCCAAGAAACCCATTCAGATTCTAACGAGGCTAACCGGTCACTAGCCTCTTTAAGAGAGTGGTTCAAAGCTTGATTTAATGGATCTAACTGGATATTCGTAATGCACTGATGTTGAAACTTTTCATCTCCAAAATACCATTGGAAATGAAGTTAGCAGAGTTCCAAACTTTCCCCCTTATAGCAAACTTGAGCAATTTTAAACATTCATAGAAAAAGGCAATAGGGCTGGCCGAAACATGCCTATCAAAAGCTTTTAATACCTCATCCCAAAAAGCATCAAAATTTATCCAAAAAGCTTTAAACATAAATCTTGAGAAATTCTTTTTCAAGTGGGAAGCAAACATAATTAAAGGAGAGTGATCGGAACCAGAAGGAGTATCAACTTTATAAAAAGCCGAAGGAAATAAATCCAGAAATCCATGATTTACCAACATATGATCCAGCTTAATATGAATATGATTATCACTTCTTTGATTATGCCACGTATAAAACAACCCTACAGAAGCAAGGTCCTGTAAACCGGATCCAAAAACAAAATTGTTGAGCTCCCCCAATCTATCAGCAGACAAAGGGTTCCCGCCAACTTTTTCCCCTTCATACCTACAACAGTTAAAATCCCCCATGACAATCCATGGGTGATCCATCGTACCAGCAAAACCCAAAGAGCTTTCCTATCGACCAGCTCATTGGCAGCATACACAACAGACAAGTAAATGGGAGGGAGAGAACCAGCTTCAATAATACCGTGAACAACTTGAGAAGAGGTAAATAGAGGAGAAAAAGAAATTTGGGAAGAGTCCCATTTAAGCCAAATTCTACCAGGGGTAGAACACGAAAAATTATCATAGCTTCGTTCATTCTCAAACAAAGAATGAGAATTAAGAAACCAAGGATAATGAGTGACATGGGGTTGAATTTTTGCTTCCAGAATACAGAGAAATTTAAGACTGTAAGAGGCAATGAGATCTTTACAAATCTTGGCTTTGATAGGGTTATTAAACCCTCTAACATTCCAAGCGGCTATAGCAGGTAAAGACATTAATTACTTCGGTTTTTTGGCCTTCTTGGCCGTCTTTGGCTTTGATTTTTTGTCAGAGGAGACGTCTTTGTTAGAGGAAGGTTTGGAGGAAGAAGTAGAAGCCTTCTCAGTAGAGGTAGAGGGAGGGGCAATATCAGATCTAGATGAAGAAGAGATTTCTTCATCACCTAAACCATCCTCAGGATTGTCAAGGTTATCAACCGGAAGGGAAGCAAAACTATTGGCTAGTACCACTTGAGAAGGACGTAATAACAGATGTTGCTTAGGTTGGCCTGAAGAAGAGGACTCTTCATGCGGTAAGTTCAGGTTCAGAAGAGGGGGATTGTTATCAGGTAAGTCAACCTGAGTAATAATTTTGGGAGAATCAGTCGGCGCTTCCTAAGAGGATGTCTTAGGAGGTGAAATGGTAGAAGGTTGATGGTGGACTGTAGAAACGGGAGTTGTGGTGGGAGGGGGTTTGACATGAGGATTAACCAAAGGTCGTGAAGTTGACCTGTTCCCCCTAGCAGTAGGCGCCCGGCTTTTGCTCCTGCCACGGAAAACAGGCTTGGGGGGAAGAGCAGGTTTTGGTGAGGGGTTAGAGGGACAGAGAGCATACGGGTGAATGAGAGAACCGCAACCTTCACACCTCGAAGGTTTCCAGTCGTAAACGACTTTGAGCACCAAGTCTTCCCCGTCAATTTCCATAGGAATCTCCTCCGGTAAAACAGAGTTTTTATCAACTTGAACACATACCCGAGCAAAGGTAAGTCTGGTCCGCTTGGCAGTAAGAAAATCGACATAAAGAGGAATGCCAATATAACTTGCAATTTTCGAAATACCTGAGGGGGTCCAGAGAGCTAGAGGACGGTTTAGAATTTTAACCCACAGAGGAATGGAGGCAGATTCATCCCTCTTCGGCTGAAATTTTGGGCTCCATTTTTGAAGGAAGAAAGGTTTGCCGAGCAGGAACCAAGGTCCCCCCGACCAAATCATGTCATAATCTTCACTGGAAGTGAACTTCAAGAGAAAAAAATCGTCTGCAAGAGATAAAAGGGAGAACGAGCCTTTGAGTTTCCACGCCTTGTTCATAGAAGCCAGAAGCCTTTCATAATATGGTCTTTGCCCCAAAGAATAACCCACTAGAGAAAGATCCCAAAGACCTTTCCCCTCAGAAAGCTCAGAAGAAGCAAAAGATAGCTTTTTCGTCGGATTAACGAAAGACATCGGCCACTCATCCCGGTCGGAAGGAGGAGCAGAAAGATTACTAGCATAAGAAGAGCATGAGGGGGAGGTGGAGCAGCACCTAACAAGGACGAAGATCCAGGTAGGGGAGGGAAGTCGAGCATGTTACCCGCCATGACGACCAACCGGCCGGGAAAGAGATGAAAAAGCGCGTCAAAACCCTAGAATCCCAGAGCTTCTCTTTCTATCTCATAGCTTGATCAAGTCCTTCAATCCATAAATTTTTGCATCTTAAGAAGGTGTTTTCCCGGCCCCTTTTTTGCCTACTCTACTGCTCTACCTCGAGACAAGATGTATGAGGTATGTGCATCATCTCCTTTGCCTAAAGCCAGGATGAACGCCTCCTCTACCTCAAGCCAAGACGGCCAATCTACTCCGCCTAGGGGTGTCAATTTTTGACACGACCCGAACCCAACCCGGAAAAATCCGGGTTCGGGTCAACCCGAACCCAAACGGGTTGGGTTCGGGTTGAACAAATCAACTCGTTTTAAAAATCGGGTCGGGTTCGGGTTGACCCAGCAACCCGAAATTGACCCGAAAGTGACACGAACTTAATTGGGTCTGACATTCAAAAAGATATTACATGAGCTATATTAATCACAATAACCAACTTCATAACCGAAGAAATTAATAATAATTTTTTTTTTCAAATTTAATTGATGAATCTCGTAACATATATATATAAGAGGAAATGACTATTGTATTGTGATTTGTTCATAAAAAAATGTCAGATATTTAGCATTTTTTGGGCATTGCTCATATTCTAGATACAACTGTTAAATATCTCAGAATTGCTATTCGTCAAGATTATGAGGGTGATAGCAGTATAGGAGGAGAGTTTAATAGCTTAAAGGCTTCATTTATAAATGAAAATAAACCAACATGTTATATTTAATGCTTCTCACATCAACTTCAATTAGCATTAATATCAACTGCAATAAAATCATGTTCAATTGTTTTATTATTTATTATAATTTAAAATGTTATGAATATAATTAGCATTTTATGCAAAGCGTCATGATCATCTTTTAGATATACGATGATAGAAGATAATAAATAAATTACATAGTAGAGAACATATAACAGGGTAAGGATTGAATCAAGAAATAATCCAAAGGCATGGAGACAATAAATGATGGGATATGCATTATACATCAATTGTAAGGTTGATCAAAATATTTTTTTTAGTAATTGATGTTTAGAAATTATTTTGAAAGATTACATAAGCTGTGAACAAAGGGTGAAACATATGCATTATTAGAATCATTACAAACATTTAAATTTTCTTTTTGCATAATTCGATGAAAGGTATACTTGATATTGTTGTTAAACTATCACAAGCTTTGCATAAAATATAATAATATATTATTAATGTTATATCTTTGATATAGAATCTAAACCTGAATTGACACCCCTAACTCCGCCTCCACTGCTTCGATCCATGACACACGGATTGCCCCCGCCGTCCGCCTCCTTTGCACGAGCTAAGACGCACGATGTCAAATTGGAAGACGGCCTCACCGTCATTGAAAAATAACATAAAGAATTTTCTTTAGCCTTCACTTTACAAGTAAGTGGTATTTATCATTTTTCCATTTTCAAGCATGGGGGGCATGTAGGACTTGTTATTATCTCTTTGTCCTAATTCTTTTTGCTATTCTACAACTCTGCTTCTAGCTAAGATGCACGTGGCATGCCTACATGCTATATCATTTCCTCTGCCTCGAGCCAAGGTGAACGCCTCCTCTACTTTGAGCCAAGATGCATGGTCTACTCAGCCCTTTTTCTTCGATCCATGACACACAAATTGCTCAGCCAGTCCGCCACCTTTGCCTAGAGCCATGAAACATGATGCCAAATAGGAAGTCAACCTCACCGTCGTCGGCAAATAGCATAACGAATTTATTTCAACCTTCATTTGTAAGTAAGTGTTATTCACCATTTCACCATTTATCTATTTTTATCTTCCATATTCAAATCATCACTTAAGCTTTTGTTTGCAATTTGAACTTAAGGCTGACATATTTTAGTAATCTGTGTTGATTAATTTGATTTTTTGAATCATTTTAAAGGGTGCTAATCACTCAATAAATCACTGCAGTGGAGCGACAAACAGTTATTTATTTAGAAAAATATATATTGTATTGTCATTCATTGCTTTTGACTTCTATTTTTACCTGAGGTCACTTCGATCGAAAGCTTATGTGTGCAATGGTGCTTTGGGTCAGTCTCAGGATAACTTTTATAATGAATGATGGCCTCTACATCAAATCACTTAGCTCATTTTCTTTGATAGCCATTTGAAGCTTTGAAGTTATATTTGTCATGATGTGTTGCTAAATCTGTATTGTCATTCTAAATCATTGGGAAATTGATGTCAACATAGAACTACAATTAGATTGTTTGTGATGTTGGTTTAGTGTTGGGAAAAGGGGGTCAACCGAGTCATGCTGGTTCAAGCTTGACAAATCGTGCTCGAATAGGATTTCGAACTCGACAGCCTTATCAAGATGGAGCTCGAACAACCCTCCGCTTGACTCGATTACTCAAGTGGCGCCGAAATCGGAATGACAGGGACGATGGATTGCATGCGGAAAACGGATTGCATACGGAAAACGGATCGCATGCCGGAAGACGGGAACTGCACGCTCGGATGTGGGATGAACGTCGTGATCGTAGTCGAATCTTGGACACATGAAAATGAAAGGTCAAATGCCGGGATGAACGCCGAGATCACATGCAGTCGGGTGGTCGGACAGGAAAATGTAACTGTGGGCTGGAAAACGAAAAGTCAAATGCAAACGGGGGATCCGAACTGTAGTGCAGGATCAAAAGTTGGGTGTGAATTGGAGCTCGAAACTTTGCTCGATGAGCCGTTTCTGTCGAACTTGAGCTCGATTTGAGCTCGAGCTGTGTATTTGGCTCGCGAGTCAAGCTCAAACACCCCTTGACTCGACTCGTTTCGTTTACACCCCTATGGAGTAATAAAGAATTTTTTTCTTTGACATATTCATGGTAGCATAATCAGTTATTTTTGTGTGCATTGGTGCTTTGATCCAATCTTATGATAAATTTATAATTGATTATGAGAGCTTTTATATGGGATCACTTGGTTCATTTCAAGTTCTGAACTTGGTTTTGTCATAATGCGATGCTAAGTCTGTCTTTGCCATTCTAATATATCATATTTTCTTATTGGTATAATTCAAGTTATATTTAGTGTGGATGATAATATTCAATTTTATTACGAGACACATAAAGATATTTATTTCTATGTATTATCATAATAATATAAATTAGGGTAATTATTCTTATTTAGAACTTTTACAAAAAATCAATGTATGATTTTTTGTTTATTATTTTTTAAAACTATAGGTTTAAATGTGTATGTAGAGACATTTTAAGAGGTCATTGAATTCAAATATATTAAAATCTACACATGAGATAAAAAAAATGATGAAGAGTAAAATGAAAAATGTATTCGAGTTAATATTTTTTAAAAGATGTGGTACTAAAGAATGTCCTTATAAATTTAAAATTAATTGGGTCTGACATTCAAAAAGATATTACACAAGCTATATTAATCGCAATAACCAACTTCGATCATATCTGAAGGAATTAATGATAGCTTTTTTCTCAAATTTATTTGATGAATCTCGTAACATATATACAAAAGAGGAAATGACTATTGTATTGTGATTTATTCATTAAAAAATGTCGGATATTTAGCATTTTGTGGGCATTGCTCATGTTCTAGATACAACAGCTAAATGTCTCAAAATTGCTATTGAACAACTCCTTTCAACTTAAGGTTTAAGCGGTGAAAGAATACTTGGTCAAGATTATGATGGTGTTAGCAATATAAGATGAGAGTTTAACAGCCTAAAGGCTCCATTTATGAATGAAAATAAATAAACATGTTACATTCCGTGATTCTCATATCAACTGATCAGTTAGCATTAATACAATTGCAATAAAATCATGTTCAATTGTTTTATTATTTATTATAATTTAAAACGTGATTAATATAATTATATTTTATGTAAGTCATGATGAGCTTTGAGATATACAACAATAGAAGATATTAAATAAATTACATAGTAGAGAACGTATAACATGATAAGGATTGAATCAAGAAATAACTCAAAGGCATGGAGCCAATAAATGATGGGGTATGCATTATACATCAATTGTATGGTTGATAAAAATATATATATTTTTTAAAGTAATTGATGTTTATAAATTATTTTGAAAGATGACATAAGGTGTGAACAAAGAGTGAAACATATGCATTATGAGAATCATTACAAACATTTGAATTTTCTTTTTGCCTAATTCGATGAAAGGTATATTTGATATTGTTGTTAAACTATCACAAGCTTTGCAAAAAATATAATAATATATTATAAATGCTATATCTTTTATATAAATATCTAAAATGAGACTATAATATAAGAAAGATAACAAGTGGGCATACTTCATCATAAAATTAACTATATTTTATGAGCAATAAAAAAATAAATGTTCCACATATGAATGATAAATAAGTAGATCATCAACGTTCTCATCTTTGAGCTCAAGTCATAACAAAATTATATCAATTTAAGGTTGAAATTTTTTACACAATTATTGATATGCAACTTCAAAAGTTGAATAATCACTTTACAAAAGCAAATATTGAGTTATTTTTGTCTATTATCTATTTGAATCTAAATAATGCATTTTTATGTATTCAATAAAGACAAGATTATTAGAATAACACAGTTTTATCCAATCGATTTTACTCATTATAATTTGTCAATTCTTAAAAATCAATTGGAAACATATTATGGATATATATATTCATTCCTTGTACATTGCTATTTTATTGGACGAAGAATGCAAAATATCATTTAGGAAATTAGAGCAGAGAAGGAAGAAGATGAACATTAGAGAGCATATGCAGAAGCAGTCGAGGAGGTCCGCTCACAAACCTCGCAAAATGAAAAGCGGGATTTTTTTATGGGGGTCATAATAGAGTGGTAGAATAGATGAAACGGCGGGTTTTAGATGGTATATCAGTAAATATAAAAATTTAGGTGCTGAATATATATTTATAATAGTTTGAAGTGTTATGTTTGTAAAAATCCCTTTTATTTTTTATGTCAACCAACTAAATTTAAAAAAGTATATTCTAAAATTCTTTTTGGATCAAAATACCCTCTAGACCGATTACTACTCTTAAATTTACCGCGGTAAAAATTGATCGGAACAACCAATATCATTATTTGAACGCTAATCAAATATTAATGATTCACATTAAAAAACTTTTATGATCATGATTTGAATATTATTTTTGATATATCGTCAAAAATTATCTTGATCGGGCGAATCTCGAGGCAAAATCAAGCTGTAAACTATAAAAATTAAATTTGGGATCACCTGAACTCCAATTTTAGTAAACTTATAGTCAAAGTAAGTGTCTCGGAAATACAAACCCAAGAACACCAAATTCAACTCAATCGGAGCCCAATGAGTCTAAATTAAGGACCCGAAGCGCTGTTGAAAAGTTCGACCACAATTTGAGTTACCAAACAGTTTTGAAACATAATGTGCTTATAATTGAATCAAGCGGCTCGACGAGACGAATCCAACGAACCCAAGATCGCTAAATTCCAACATCATTAAGACCTTCAAATGTTTGATAAACAGTTCATGATCAAAGGATTCAATATCAGTCGTCCGTCCATCCACTCTCTATTTACCCTTGATCTATCACCTATTTACAGGTCATGCCACTCCATAAATTTATAAATAGACCCCTCATTTCTCTTGAAAGGAGACACAAGCAAGAAGAAGAGAAGAGAAGAAGAAGGGAATGATAGGAGGGAAGAAACTCCTCGACCACCACCGGAGTTCTGCCTGACGCCTAAGTGATGCCGAAGTTCTGCCCGACGCCCAAGTGACGCCGGAATTCTGCCCGACGCCCATGTAACCCCGAAATTCTACCCGATGCCGGAATTCTGCCCAAGCGACGCCGGAATTCTGCCCAAGTGACGTGCAAAATTCTGTCTGACGTTCAAGTGACGTCGAAACTTCGCCCGATTTTCAAGTGACGCCAAAATTCTAAGTGACTCTGAATTCAACTCGAATACACAACTTATGTATAACTGGACTTCAATCCGGAAGTAAATCTTTGTAATATAATCGTCCTAAATTATAAGGACGAGTCAACCTCTTGTATCTCAAGCAAACACTAGTGAAACTTTTTTCAACTTGGCGTGTCCCCGTGGTTTTTCCCCTTTCCAGGAATTTCCACGTAAAAATTCGGGTGTCTTTATTTCTCTCCTGTTTGTGTGCTAGATATATGTACAACGTTGAGACGGAAACTTTCTAACTCTATCGCCGCGTATATTCTAGTCCGCAACAATTTTATATCATTTTCTTCATTAAAGTAGCTTTTATGTCATTTTCTAAAAAATCGGTAGGAGGAACTGGAAACCAGCGTTGTTTTTTCCTCCAAAAACTCCATCCGCAACATCCGCCCAGCCACTTCCACCTCCATGACTTTCAACTCGGTGAGCTTCTCCAACTAACTCAAGTTAACGAGTCAGATTGGAGCTTATATTTATATTGGCGTATCGAGCTCGAGCTCAAAACACAAACTTGACTTGAGCTCATCGTTGATTGGATGAGCCAAGCTCAAATTAACTAAACATGTGCTTATCTCCATTAATTTACAAGAGATTATTACATGCGGTCACCGGACAGTCCAAAGACTATATCACATTACTCGATATATAACTTTACACAACAATGATACACAAAATTTTGATAGGCTTACAGCCCCATCAATGGAAGGAAAATGAAATGTTTGACAATTAAAACTAAGCTCCCGATCATGCTTTAGACTGAAATATGACGCGGGAGGCGGCATCGGATTCCACGTATTCATACAGAGCAACTCGGACATCAATCGAAACTTTCAAATACGATTTAATACTGGCATCGCGTACGTTAGGAGGAAAATTAGTCGCATCGGTCGGGAGGGAGAGAGAGAGAGAGGAGAGAACGGAAGAAGGAGAGAGAGATCGGCTTCGCTTGTTTCACCATCTTGACCTCGAGTTCTTGAAACCCTAATTCCTCGGTCGATCTGCGATTCTATATCAGTGATTCGTCTATCGCAAGGTTAGTCTCTTTTATCATCGGCCTTCATTTCCCTCGATCTGCACCAGCCGGCGTCTTTATCTTTAAGGATTCGATCTCTGTGTACGCGATTTCGGCTTGACGCGTAGATGTGTTTCTGTTTTTTTTTTTTTTTGCATCTTATAGATTTTATTTTTGTTGAAGCTGTCTAGATTAATTGAAATATTAATTGTTGTTTGTGAGACTTACTACTGTGCCATCTATTGGATGAGATCCACGCGGATCTGTTGCTTTAGCTATGTCGGTTAGCTAGAAGTTTTCCTAAAATGACTGTAGAACACTGTATGTATTTAGTTCCTTTAACGATGCATATTGTTCTGTGTTCCATTCATCTTATATTCCCTGTCCTTGGCATACTTTTTTTATTAGTTCATTATTTTATATTTTCTGTTTGATTTATTTTGATACATGATTACCAGATATGTTTTGTTTGCTTTTGATGTATTCCTATGTATGATTGGTTTGCTACAATCTTAGAGGAATGTTTAAGATGGATAGTAAAACAGATGCCTAGGGGTTTGCGTGAAGCTGACGGCTGGTGTTTCTATTGCATATTTTTTGCATGCTATTTGGGAATTAAGAAGCTATATGACGTACTTGAGTACTTAATAACGAAATACATGCGCGGTATTTATTTCTTGGTAGTGAAGCTCTCTTAAGCTTGTGCTGTTGGTATTGCTGATTGCTTGTGATCTTAATAGGCTACTACTCTGCCGAAGTATCATCATAGTTAATTATTATTTTTGTGTTATTCCTTTTTTATTGAATATTTCTTATAGTAATTAAATCCTAAAAGGCCGGTTTTCTTTGGGTATGAAAATGTTGATTTTCATTTCCCCTGTTGATATATTGTTTTCACACAATTGTGTAGAGTCTAATGGCCTTAAAAGGGTATCATGATTTTTGTGATTTATTGCATTCTCTTTGCATGCTGTTTGAGTATGAAGAAGTTTTACTGGTGTACTTGATTACTACATGATGAAATTCATGAGGGGTATTTGCTTGTCGGCAACCATGCTTTGTTAGTCTTGCATCATAGGTTTTGTAGTTGCCTGTGATCTATATGCACTTCTACTCAAGCACCGTCATCATCAATTTTTGTTTGTTGTTTTTTTATTGAATATTTCTTACAATGTTTTAATTCTAAAAGATAAGTTTCCTTTGCGGCTGAAAATGTTGATATTCAATTTTCTAATATGTATATTGGTTGCACTCTATTGTGAGGAATCAAATGACTTTCCAAGGGTATCAATATTAGAAGATTTGTAGTTTCCATAGGAAATAATTACCACAGATGTATAACTTAGCTAACCTTATTTATCATTTAATTGGTTGGGTCTTTATTGTAGATCCTAGTCCAGGCCAGGTGGTAAGTTTGAATTTATGTTTCAGTAATCCAGTGATATTGCTAGCAACTTTTATTTGTTTTTTGTAAATAGTTCTCATCTTTGCATTGCTGTTCGATTAGAAGGAAAAAAAAAAAAAATTGGTATTCATTTTTATTACTAATGCATCAAAAGCTCATTCTCTTAGATCATATTGTGTAACATTGGTGAAAATTTATTTTGATGCTTAATCAATCATTTTACTGCAAGTGGCTTCTTTCCTATGAAAAGTAGTTAGATTTGTAGGTTAATTACACCTGTTTTGTTTAGTCCTTGTTATCTTTTTATTTTATTATTTTTTATTGTTAAAATTTTGCAATAAATGATAAAGTGATCTTATGTTAAATCTTATGTTGTTTTAATGTTTATCATCCACCTTTTATGTTTATTCTTTGATTGTATTTATGTTTCCATAGTGTTCTAGAATATCATTTATCATTTGAAAGCAATGCAATATAAGGTTCTCATCATCATCATTATTCATATTATGTTCCCACTGTTATGATAATTTTATGTACATAAGTCCTTTGTTATGCGTCCGATGGTCAATTGAACAAATTCCCATGATAAACCTATACCTTCATCTTTGTTGCTCTAGTGTTTGGTTTGGTCTCTTTTGATGATTTGTACATTTTTTTATAAACAAATAATATATGGAAACTAATCTTAAAACAATTATATTTAGTGCTTACATTTAGAATGGATATGATTGATTGATAATCTAAATATAATGTAAATTAGAATACAATAACAACAACAACAAGCCTTTATTCCACTATGTGAAGTCGGCATAATATGGGAAGGGCATTGCTCGTCGTGCCTTGAAATTTTGATCTCTTTGATTGCAAATCAGTATAAGTGACAAGCTAATGAAACAGGATAAGTTTTTTGGTTTACTATAGGGAAAATGAGAATTTGTTTGTCTTTGAAACTATCCAAGAGTCCACTTATTTTTGGGGCATTCATTTTTGTTGTTAGATTTGCAGTAGTGCTTGCTCAACTTTTGCCTTTGTTCTTCAAATGAAAGATTGCAAAGCAAATATGTGCTTTCTCCCATGAGACTTATGTTGTGGTAGGCATTCAAATGTGATTAGACTTCTTGGGCCTTGAGGATGATTGGTGCCTTGGAAGCAATTGTGATGCTTTGTTGAGAAGGAAACCAAGGTGGCAATTTGTTTATATATGGAGTCCATAATAGTCTTTGACTCCCTCCCACTCAATCTTATCCATGATAATGCATGCAGTGGTTGCTTATGGAAGCTACATTTGTCATCTCAATGGTTGTTTTTTCTTCTTGAAATTATGTCAAATTTCAAATTGATTGTGTTGGGAAATAAATGTGAACTAGCTATGTGTTTATCATTATTCATGTATTATCTTGAAATTTTATTCGCTGATGCAAAGAAGAGTGAAGAGATATGCCAGGCTATAAGATAGAAGCTTAAATTTGAGTGAGTTGCTTTGCTCGAAGAGCCATCAAAACACTAGTTTGAACAGGAGGACATCGAGATAGTGGTTCTAGTGAATGAGAGATTGTAATAAGGAGGTTGGTAGTGATTAAGCTGGAATGGCTAGGTGTTTTAGTGGCTGGATTCTTGGAAATTCTCTGTTGGTATTGTTGTGATGAAAAAAAGTTGTAGCAGTGCTGTCATAGTGTATCATTACAAGAAATAAACCAACTCGGCGATATTGAGGAAGGGTTGACACAAATAAAGTCTCATGTACCCTCGAGCTACAGTGTATAATTTTTTTTCATTATGAACTTTGTGCAACAAACTTGTTGAACCATGCAATTTCTTGTACTTTTTGTTTTGTGTTTCTCTCTACCCTTTTTTTTGGTTTTCTCCACACTTTTCTCTTTACTTTCCTAATAAATGGCATTGGATTAACTATCCTAATAATTTTGTTACATTCTAAGGGAAAAATAGGAGCAATGAATCTTACTAATGAGAATGTGAAAAGGTTGATTTGAAAATTCTTGGATTTTAAGAGACAGATTGAAGACTACGTGCATCAAAAGAAGCTTCATTTACCTTTCTTAGGACAAATCCGCGTTCATGAGCTACTAAGATTAGGGTAGGCAAACTGAATTTGAGACTTGTGCGCCCATCATTTACCTAAATGTTACACTCAATATTAATAGTGATTAAACTCTATCACAGCCATCATTTACCTAAATGTTACACTCAATATTAATAGTGATTAAACTCTATCACATATATTCTAGAAGTTATCTCCAATAATTAAGATATATTTAATGAGAGATTTTTTTTAATCTTAAGATGGTGGAAGTTACCTTTGCCCCCCAAAAAAAATCCAGTTAATGGCAGATGGTTTCTTTTGTTAGAAAATCCAATGAAAGAATATGTTCCTTCAGGTTAAGGCCATCTTTGCATGAAAGCTGGGGTGGTAAATGTTTTTTATGGGTCTATATTTTCAAATCTCAATAATTTCAAATATTTAATCTCAAGTGATTGTATCTCGAGATGAGAGTCAAGTGAAGAATATTGTTTTGCTTTGGACATTTAAAGTAGAGGAAGAACTATGATAAAAGGGGAATAATTGAGGGAGATTAAAATTTCAATGGAGAATGCATAGCCAAAATCAAAGAAGTTAATCAAAAGGTTGCAACATCATATGCTGGCTATATGAGGACGTTAAATGCATTAAACGAGGTTACCGACAAAAGGAAATTAGAGATGCTTAGAAGCAAAAATGAAGAGCCTGGATGCAACCACAAAAGATATTCATTATGAATTGATCTTTGGCTTCGATAGTTGCGTGTAGGTCAAGAATATGGATTTTTTTTTTTTTCCAACCCTTCAAGGGGTTGATAACTAATTATTATTTAGAGTATTACTTGAATGTTTATTCTTGCTGAAGTAGAAACATATGATGCTCAAATAAAAATCTCAGATTAGACTATATAGAAGCTTTACCAGGTAATATGTTTTACCAAGACTTCTTATACAGATATAACACTTAAACATTGGCTCAATTACCAAAGGATAAGAGATTATTGTTTGTAAAATGGATTTTTTAGGATTAAGGAAGACCATAATGGTAATAAAAAAATGTAAAGCTAGACTAGTGGTAAAAGGGTTTTAATAAAATAAGATATTTGCTTTCGTTAGAATTTGTTCTCTTGCTTACAATGAAGTACTTTAAAAGCTAGACTAGTTGTAAAAGGGTTTTAGTAAAATAAGATAATTGCTTTCATAAGAATTTTTTTTTTCTCTTGCTTACAATGAAATACTATTAGATGTGAAGATAAATTTGTTGTCAAGTATAAAGACTAACTTGCATCTTGAGCAGGTGAAGATAAATTTTCTTCATGGTGATTTTAAGGGAATCTACATGATGAATGCACCTTATGGTTCTTGAAGTTCTTTAAGTAGAAAGTCGTATTTTTAGTTGAATTAAAGTAAACTTCTTATCTGGGAATGATACCATAAATTTAGTGGGTTTATCCATTAAATTAGCTTCACAGAATGCCATGTGGATCATTTTTACTATATTAATAGAGTTGGTAAAGGTTATTTGATATTATTTTTATATGTGGATGTCATGTTGATTGCAGAAAAGAATATCATTAGCTATTAACAAATTGAAGCAGTACATGTTAAAGGAGCTCAAAATGAATGATTTTGGAGGTGCAAAAAAAAATCTTGAGATGAGGATTGATTATGATACAATGTTTAGTACTTTGAGCTTTGAAGCTATCTGAGGTTGATCTTATTTAGAATGTCTTTAAGTAGATTTAATATACTGAAGACAAATTCTGTAAATACTCATCTACCCAGTCGTTTTTATACTCTTTAGAAAAAAGTTATGTGCCAAAAGGCCTATATATTTTAATAGTTGACTCATTAATATACATTACAATGCGCTTAAGATTCGACATAGTTCATGCAATGATAATGAGCCATTGCATGTCAAATCTTGGAAGGATGTATTGTGTGGATGTGAAGTTGGTTTTCTGTTATTTGAAAGGCATTGCAAATATATCTTCTGAATGTAAGAAGGGTGATCTGAAACTTAAGGGCATTGTCAATACTGATTTAGTTGCTGATCTAAATTGCTAAACCAGCATCGCATGCTATATTTATAACTTGAGCTCAATTAGTTTTATGTCACGATACAAAAGAAAATGATGCCAAGCACAGAAGTTGAATATGTTTGAGTTAGTGATACTGACAGAAAAACAAAAGTTTGATTGAAGAACTTCTTAGAAAAGTAACAAAATAATAAGATGGCAGTCATTTAATGTGATGGAAAGAGGTTATGCACTTATTGATAATGCAACATTTCATTCCTAGGCAAATTATTTTCAACTTAAATATAATTTTATTTAAGTTTATTGAAAGAGAACATGATGGGGACATTAATATATGGAAAGTTTATCATAGAAGGGGTCGTAGATTGACAGTCAGGATTGAGTCGTTATATTATTAGTTGTTATGTGTGTTGTATGTGGTTTAATTTAGTTTGTGATTTTTTTTTAATGATACGTTGTAAGCCCAAGGGCATTTGTGAACTTTTCCTTAATGTTATGTTGTAAGCCCAAGGCCATGTGTCTTTTGTCTTGTCATGTGGTGATGCCTATATATATGCACCCCACCCCTTGTAAGGTGATGATGATTATTTTGAATGAATTTTGATTTTTGATTTTAGCTCTCTTCTCTTGTGTGAGAGTGAGTGTGGTGGAGTGGTGAAGCCTTAGGAGAAAGGCGAATGAAGTGCCCAATAGCCCATTAAGGCGAGCTATTCGTTTTCCTCTTGTATCTCTTCCCCTTTCCCTCCTTCCTCCCTAACCAATGGTCAACCCCCTTCCCCTTCCACCGCCTACGGAAAGCCCACCACCACCACCTCCCCATCCAAGTTCGCAATCCAAAATTTCCCAAATATGAAATTTTGACCTTTAGGATTCCAATTGGACCACTCTTTATGTTAATTAATGGGAAGTTGACTCATTAATTGCCTCTTCTTATTTTCATTTTCAAAACTAGTTGGGAATTGAAAAAACCACAACCCCTTCCCTTTTCCTATGGTTGGTCCACTCTTGAAACTCTTTAAGTTAATTAATAGGAAGTTGACCCATTAATTACAAAATTAACTTTATCTTTTCCCTTTTCCAAAACAAATTTTCTAATTTCCAATCCCACTCTCTCCCATTCCCCTAAGCCCCACTACATCTGAAGGAAGCTTCCCTGCGCTTCAATTTCTTGCACTACTGAGCAAATATGTTAGATTTGGCTTTTTTAAATTCCCTTAGTGGGAAGGGCTAGTTGAACTTATGGGTACCCAAATGAGCCCGTAATGGAAGAGTGTATCTTCTTTAGGAAGCGCTTATAATGTTTTCCAAATTCCTTCCTGAATGGTTAAGCAAATGTCTATGGTACCGTAAAATAGAAGCATTGGAAATATGTTCATTTTGACTCAGCGGATGTTAATCCTGACAAAAGATTTCATTGTCTTTTTTAAATTCCCTTAGTGGGAAGGGCTAGTTGAACTTATGGGTACCCAAATGAGCCCGTAATGGAAGAGTGTATCTTCTTTAGGAAGCGCTTATAATGTTTTCCAAATTCCTGCCTGAATGGTTAAGCAAATGTCTATGGTGCCGTAAAATAGAAGCATTGGAAATATGTTCATTTTGACTCAGCGGATGTTAATCCTGAGTCCTGACAAAAGATTTCATTGTCACTTTATCCTCTGGGTTAATTTGGTCAGTTTCCAGCCAAAATGATATCTGTTTATGTCCCTACATTATAGTTACAATCAACTATTGAAGTTTATTGTATGTGTGATGTATGCTTGGTGTCTGTTTATGTCCCTACATTATAGTTCCAATTAACTATTGTCTGTTACCTCACTCCCTTCTCATCCTAGGAGCGGTTTGTTTGTTCCTGAAACATATGACCTCTACATAGAAACAATCCCATTTGTTTTATCTCAAGGTGTGACTCATAATTATTTGTTCCTGAATATTAGGTTTAATTTTCATTGCCTTACCTGATTGTTAGAAGATATTGGTGAAGTACAGTCTTACAGACTACATGGTAATGATTATTTTACGGGTTTCCTAAGACTTATGTGTTCTACCTGTAATTCATTAAGTTTTGCTTGTGCCTAGCCATCTTGTCATTGCGTACGTTGTCTAATTTTATTTATTAGTACTTTTGATCTTCAGCATGTGAGTGGGGATGACGGCGATGAAATATCTAAATGTCTGGAAACGGCCAGTTCAGATAACCGTATAAATGCACAATTGCATGCTAGTGTATGTGTTTTTTTCCATCTTGCATGTTGTTGGTGGTATATACTATATAATTGGGAATTTAGAACACCCAATTTACTTGTTGGGGTTTATTTAGTGAATTGGGCATATGTTGTCTGATGTGGTAGATTGTAGATGTTTCAATTTTCAATCAACGAGGTTTTATACATTTCAAATTCGTTTTAAGATCTTCTTTTGCTACATTTTTGGAGTGATGGTTTGGTCTTAGTTGGATTAGTTGGGGTATGTAGAAGGCATGTTCTAGATGCTAATGTTGTAGAATGACATCTAATCTTTGTTGCCCATGCTATTATAATTAATCATTTGAAATGGAGGGTTTGTGTCATTTCTTCTTCTTTTTTATCGGAAGGGGAATATTGTTTGTTTAGTATCCATGTTCTATTTGTCTGATTCCGCATGAAACTTGGGCTGATTAAAGTTTATAATTTATGAATGTCTTGTTAATGATTGAATTCTTTTGGATATGAGTGCTGATGTTTGACCCTACCTGAAAACCCAACCCGAACACGTCCTAAAAATTTCGAATTTGAGTCAACCTATTTGGAAAACGGACCAGGTTGTAAATTATCACTTGATTGAAAATTTGGTTTGGATTTGGGTTCTGGCCAACCCGAAATCAATCCTCTTGACTCGAGTCACGATCCCCTTGCGCCCGCACCCCGCATTTGTGGCCTTGCGCCCACCCCTGCTCCCACGGCCGCACCTGTGCTAGCAGTCGCACATGCACGTCCGCGCCCGAGCTCGCGCCAATCTCACTTGCGTGCCCCCTCATCAACTCACCCTCGCACACTTGCCTCCACACCCTCTGTCCTCATTGCCCTTGCGCTCGCCAGCTCGCACCTCGTGGTTTCACGGTTAGTGGGTTGGGTCGAGTCAACTTGAGTTAGACCAGGGTCAGGTTTAGGTCCATATATCTGACCTGCTTTGCAATTCAGGTTGGGTTTGGGTCAATTTTGGGTTCAACCCAAACCCAACATGAATACCCATTTTAACACCCCTACTTTTGGATTCCTTTTGGGCCTTTTTAAAATTTGTGCTTCATTTGATTATTGCGATTTTTTCAAACCTTATCAATACATCGGAGGATATATGATAATGGAGCCTTTTGCATGGTTCTTTTTTGACTTTTTTCTGTCTTGTTATCTTGTGGATCATATTTTGTAGAATATGCTGACAGACTGTAAGTGGTAGCATCTCATATGTTTTATTGTTTGGGATGGAAGAACTTGTTGGTGAGTTCGGCATTGAACTGAAGTTCCAATTATGTTACTTGCATTTATTTTTAATTTGTTTTTTTTTTTTTTAATTATTTTAATGTTATTGGAAATCTTCTAAATCTTTTAGATGCACAGAGATTCTAGTATGGGACCATTGTCAATTTTGATAAGTTTGGGGACAGTTAGTTTTAATTTAAGTGTAAGCCATGGATCTTGGTTCTTGTCATTTGTAATTTGTTGGTTTTAAGGGCATCGAACTAATATCAAATGATTGTTTTTTATGAGCAGAGTCCTTCACAAATTATTAGAATTTTCTCCAGCTACAAACCTTTTTGGAGTTGTTTCTGGAATCCCTTGCACTCATAAATCTCCGCACGTTATTCAAAACAAGCTATTCCTTTATTGAAAATTAATTTATGCTGTTGGGTTTTAGAACTTAATTATGGATTTGTACTATTCCTCAACAAATGCAGGATAGTGTTATAACCAAGTCCAGATATGTCACCAGCTTCGAAGTCAAAGTCCAAGGACAAGTCTTCTCCAAAGAAAGGCAAGGAACAGTCAAAGATTTCCATGAAACCCTCAAATGCTCATTCAAATGGTCGTAATGGTTCCCCTGCTAGCTCTTACAATCCAGTTATGGCAAACTGTCACACCCTTGAGATTTCACCGTCTTCTTTCTCAGCTCCTCACAGCAATGGCCGGTTTAGAAGTGTCGATGATCCAGATGATCATTCTGGGAGTTCACAAGGTACAACAACAGAATATGATTCCATGTCCAACAATGGTAGCTGTTCAGGTGAATCAGAAGACCAGAAGGATAAACCAATCAGCTCTCCACCTCAACCAGAGACTATTCCTGGTTCCGACGATGGCAAACGGTGCAAGATTCGCCAGAAGAATGAGAGGAAGCACCAACGACAGAAGGAGAAGCGAGCTCAAGAGCTGCATGAGCGCTGTATTTCATTCCTAACTTCTCGGAAGCTCGAAGCTCTTTCTCACCAGCTTATGTCCATGGGATTCCCTGCTGATCGCGCAACCATGGCCATCATAGCTAATGAAGGTCGGATGGAGGAGTCTGTCGCGTGGTTGTTGCTCGAGGAAGAAGAGGATAACAAACAGCAGGTTTCAGTTAACTTAGCAGACAAAAGCTGCATTAAGATTGATATTAAAGATGAGCTTGCAAGAATTGCAGAAATGGAGGTCCAGCACAAATGCTCAAGGCAGGATGTTGAGAGGGCCATTGTTGCCTGCGAAGGTGATTTGCTAAAGGCCGAGGAGAATTTGAAGTTGCAGAAAGTATCCGTTTCTGCAGCAATTATGCCCAAATCAAATGAATCTGCTGGTTCCTTGCAGCTAAATGATAAGGAGGCAACAACTCATAAGAGCCCAATATTGATAAGAAATCCCATGAAAGGAATCACTCAACAACAGAGACTGGATGAAAGAGATTTTAGCAACTCAAAAAAACTGGTTCCTGGAACTTCACCACAGGAATCTGTGAACAAGAACTCTCAGCAATCACTCAAGAGGATACTGCCCAAGCCGGCGGCGACGATGACGGCGACTGATTGGTCAAAAACACAGGCTACTTCTGTTGATAAAAGGCGGTCGACAACTAACACTCCTGTTTCATTGGCTTCACTAGTACAAGTTTCAGGACCTGCAGTAAAGCTCGATGCTCGATTTGCGGCGACACGAGTTTTGAAAGAACCCTTTGTTGTTATGCAACGACCAAAGCAGAAGTCGCCGCCGCCTTCAACTATTGGCATGAGCGTGTCACCTCCAGCTTCCGTAAATAGTGGAATGGGAAGGAATGGTTTTACAATGCAGCAATTCTACCCTCAAAATCATCTCCAGCCAACGCCGTCGGTACCGGCAGAGTTGCCAGCATCAGCTCCGCCCGGCCGCCTCTGGAATGCATCGGGGACCATCTCATCGCCATTAGCGACACCATCATCTCTCGGACTTTACACTGGCTGGGTTTCGCCGGGATCTTCCAAGTCATCATCTCAAAACGACTGGAACACATTTGGTTCCACCCCACATCCCGACTACACAGCCATCGATTGGAGCTTAGATCCGGCACCGAGAAAATCATCCACGAAGATCGATATCGTATCCGACACATGGTCCACGATGTTCATGGGAGGAAATGCTACAGGTCCTCTCATGAATGGTGGAGGTGGAGCTTATCTCCCAGAATTACAGGAAGTTAATAGCCGTTTAAGTGATTACTCTGCTCCAGCTGGTTCACTAGAGTGGAGTAGTCCTTTTGAGGGAAGGGATCTGTTTAGGGTTACTAGGCAGTATGTGACCTCTCCTTCCATGTAATAAATGCTGGATTTAAAATGAAAAACAAACATATATTTGGTTTGTGGGTCTTTTGTTTTTTAAGTGTTTCAGTGCTGTTTTGATTCAAATTGCCTGTGGTTACCACATATATCTTAGGCTTCGTTTGCGACGGTTTTTTTACTGCTTCTTAAAGCAGTCTTTTAATATAAATTTTTTTAATTTTTTTATTAAAAAATAATTTTAAGAAGTAATAAGAAAGCCGTTATAAATGAAGCCTTATTTTCTTTTTTATAAGAAGAAAAAAAAAAGTATCATCATTGATTCAACTGTTATCTCTGTTTTATTAAATAAAGTTTTGATTGTATAAAAATTGAATAAATCAGGTTGGAGATTAAAAAATTCAATAGATTATCCGGAAGAAAATGAGGAAATGGAATATGAATTTGTTGAAGAGTTTGGTCGGTTATTTTTTTTAGGGATTTGATGGCTTTCTATTACAAATTAGAGAATGGGAAATTTTGTATAAATTCATGCAATTTAATTTGATGCAAGAATTAAAAATTGTAACATCGGAACAGACATTAATTGAGATCTGTAACAGTAATAAATCTATTACCAACATACCCTAAAAAGCCCAAACAAAGCCTAAGAAGAACTAAGAGCACTAAAGGCCTAAAACTCGGATTATCTCGCAACTTATAAGCTTAGATGCGGTTGACGGGATCCAATTATTATAATGTGACCCGAATTTGACCCGCTTAGATGTCTAATTAGGACTGTCAATTTGAGTCAAGGAGTCAGGTCGAATACGACTCAGTTTTACAAATGGTTCAGGATTTTCAATCCGGATCCTACCCACCATGACCTGACCCGCAATCTCGAAATAGGGTTTAGTTCTGTCGAGGTCGACTGCACAAGCAAGAGTGCGGGCTTGCAGTTTCGTCGAGCCCGAGTCGGCGAGTGCGGGAGTCAGTGAGTGCGACAGTGAGGGATGCGTCTAGCCCTAGCCGTTGAGGTCGATTGGTCGAGCATGAGTGTTGTTCGATGGTCTGAGTGCATGCGGGGCATTCCGTGGGGCCGCGGGTGACGATGATATGCCGGTTTGGGCTAGGCTAGCTAGGGGGTGCAGAAGTCAGCAGCAGCGGTTGGGGTAGCGGCTAATAGCAGGTCAATTCTGGTCAAACCCGAGTTGTCGTGTCAACCTGACCTGAACTATAAACGGGTCCAAAAATAGAACTCGAGAATTAGATCCGTATCTTTATCGGGGCGATCCGAGCCCATATTTTTTGGGCCGAATTTCAGATCGTGTCAAATATTGACACCCCTATTTCTAATGGGCCTGACGCCCTGGCCCATCTACATGTATGTTGGGATAGATATGCAATAAAGAAAGTGATTTGTAATTTTACAAGGGCCATGGGGTCAATAGTAAGAAATGTGGAATAAACTGACAGGGTAATATAAACCAACTAATCTCTTATTTTTGTCGAGTCTATCATCTCCATCGGAACTAGGGTTTTCTTTAGTCGCCATGAGTGCCCAGAAACAAGAAGAGCTCCTTGCGGCTCTTCTCGAGCAGCAAAAGATCAACGTAAGCCTTCTATTTAATTTAATGAATCCTACCGAAGCAGAAATGTGTTCACTGGTCATCATCTTTCTTTCTTGATTTGTTTTCTGTCGACTCGAATTGAAGCGTTTACCCATCAAACTTGTCCTTTAAGTATCGCTGCTTGTTAGTTCGATGTCAAGATGAATGCTTTTAGGATCTGTTTGATTCTGTGTTATTTAGAGGCCAGCATTGTACGTCAAATTTTGTGTTTGTTTTAGCTTTATTTTATTTAAAGATAGCCATATTTTCAGGATTAAAGTGAAATATTGAAATGTCTGAATATCTCCGTATGTCTGCCAATTTTGAGTGCATCTAGGGGCTAGATCTCACTTATTTAGGATATAATAATCATTTATATATTTTAGCAAACAAAACAACTGGCATCTCTTGTGATAGCAAAAATGGCTTTTTTACGGGTTAACACCTGCAGAATCTCATAAGATCGTAATACAGTTCTAATAGAACCTTGATGGTACAAGGAGAAACTGATCTGGAAATATAGTAAAATAGCAGGTAAGGTATTTGTGCGATGTTTGCTTTCAAGAGCCAACTTTAAGCTTGTCTATGTTGCATTATGGTTGACTTTATTTGCAAAATGCCATGGTGATGATGTTGTCATGATATCCTACCAACCATTGAGTGGCTTCTTTTTTAAATTCATAGTATTAGGTACTTATTAAATTGTTTAAATCCTAAAATTGATATAATTTTTCTCTTCAGTTTGTTTGATTCAATTAGTTTCGTCATCATCATCATCATCATTATTATTAGCTTAACTCAACTTTTTGGGGTCAGCTTTTAGATTTTTTTTAAAAATTGTTTTAAATTTTCCATTCGTATGCCAACTTAACATCTATAAAGCTCTGATATTGATATGGAGATGCGGACAATATATGATACAAACTTGGGAAGTGCCAATAATATACATTTAAAAAAACCTATAAATGGTATTTAAATTGTACAAATTAAACAAATATGAATTGCATATAATTAAATTTCTATATTATTTAATATTGTTCTTCTATAAAATAAACGAAAAATTAACAGGTAGAAAATGTATTTTAAATAAAATTAATTGTTAAAAGCATATTTTAGGCATTTTTTCAAAAATGAAAGCCTCTTATCAGTCTTTGACCCTCCACAATTACTCCATTCTATCATCGCTATTTCATTAAACCTTTGAGACCCGTGTCTGATACACATGTCCTTGATTTATTTATTACTTTTGTAATACTAGACGTTAACAGCGCATTAACATTTCTTAATTGCGTGTCATGTCTTATATTTATCAGATACGTAATATTTGATGTTATGAAGTGTCAGTGAATCATAGTTTAACATCTATCCTCGACATTTTTCATCTGTGATAGGGACCTACAATAGCAATTTTTTGATAATACAGTTTCCAGTAATCGCTAATTTTTTGTTTATTTGCCCTACCTGGCTGCCTGTAGTTTTGAATAACTCTATTCCTTTTTATCATAAAATAAAATCTTTTGCACATTTAACAGGGATTGGATTATTTGTGATTTAATTTTCTTAAATTTATTTAATCTTAATAGTAAAATTCATTTCAGTCAGTTTACTGGCTCTTCTTAAACCAAACAAAAAAGCTTATGAGAGAGGGATTTGGTCTTTTTTTTTGTGAAGATTCTTAAAATTTACTTGTTTCTAAGTATCTATGTATGCTTAGTTTATACAAATTTGTAGAAGAACTAATATTTGCACTAAATTCAAAGAGGCTGAACCTTCTTAAATGTTGACGAAATTTCTTAATGATTTTATCATTGGAAGAAAGGTTATACTGTGCAAAAGACTGATATTTCCTTGGGTATCATTTTCATCATTACACCACTTTGCAAGTTCCTTAATGAATAATCTTATGTGGGAGCCGCTGTATATTTGCATTAGTTGATGCTCACAACAACAACAACAACAACATGTGGTGTTTGCTGAGAGGTTATGCCATCAAAGCCCAGGTGACAGGGTTAGGTTTCTTAATTTTTATGTTGTAGGGGTTATTCATTAATAAGTGAATTTAAGACTGAATTTGCCTTTTCATCTTGGCACTGGGAATTGAGTGCATGTTTTTTTTGGTCAAATATGTTCTAATTTAGTTGTTATTTGATCTATAGGAGTTTAGTCATTCTAAAGGATTAGTTGCTACTTGCTAAATAGTTTTCACTCACATTTTGGTAATCTTGAATTGATACTTAATTGTTTGGTAATGTTGCATCCTTCCATGTTTGCTATCCTTTCAAGTTTCTTTTTGCTCATTTTAATTGTCTTGTTTAATTTTTTTTTAAAACAACTTTTAATGAAATTTCTTCACACCATCCTCCAATAGCCAGATGAGCCTGTAGTTGAGGATGATGATGATGAGGATGATGAGGATGAGGATGAGGATGAAAAAGATGATGATGATATAGAAGGTAAACAACAAATACTATTTCTAACTATTTGTTCTTCTTTGAATTTGCGTTTAACATGTTCTTGAACTTTTTGAAGCATATCAGTGACAGGCACACAGTATTCTTGACAAACCAAACTAGTTGATCTTTTGTAGTTTTAAGCTGTATGTCTTTGCATTTGAATTTTAATGTGGATTCCCGGTTTATTTTCAAAGTTGGGGAGTTTGCCACTGGGTTTTGTTATTATATATTCCCATCACGGCTGCGGAATATGCAATTTATAAAAACTGAGAAGAAAACCAAGTCGTCATTTTCTTTTGCATGAACTCTATGTCCAAATTAAAAATTCTGCAACCTCCATGGATAATGACAGTGCAAATCTTGCTATCCTTGATCAAACGGTTGGGATATATTAGGAGAGGGAAATAATGCTATCATTATTCACCTATCCATCATTGTGTGATGATAATGACAGTGCAAATCTTGCTATCCTTGATCTAACGGTCGGGATATATTAGGAATTTTTGTATAATTTAGTGATATATTAAAAGTATCTCAATTATGTGTCGTGGTTGATTTTCTTAGTTCAAATCATAAATTCACTCAGTATAATTTTTCTTAGGTTATTAAAGATTAAAAAACATACAAACATTTAATGCATGCATTCACACGAATAGTATATATTAATCTATTACAAATGCATGCAAATGAAAACGTATGTATATATTAATAATTTTAATTAGGATTTTGGATTTTCTTAAAATTAGATTGGCCCGAATCATCTCTGAATCAGTCTTTTTAGATAGACTCATGCTTGCATTGTGTCAAGAGGTTAAAGTTTTGTTTAGGATGGCTTTCTTATTGCTTCTTAAAATAACTTTTAGTACAAAAATTAAAACAGTTTTTTAGTACAAAGTAACTTGTTAGTAAAAGCTTCTTTAAGAAGCAGTAAGAAAGTCGTTCCAAACAAAACGTAAATCTTCCATTACAAATTAGCATCAAATTGCTTGAACCCAAGTACATATCACCTGTAATCAAATAGTAAAATCTGTGACATGGTTTTTTTTCTTTTTTTTTTCTTTTTTGTCTTTTTGTGCTATATGAGCTACAATAATGTAACATTGTTCTAGTCTTGTAATTTTTGGAACCTAATTTCATCCATCTAATCGGCAAATTGGTTGATGTCTTAGTTTAGAACACATAAAAATGGGAGATACTAAACCAAATGGTAAAATGTTATCTCAAACATGTTTTTATAATGCGGAAAATCTAGAGTAAATTGAAGCTTCAAATCAGTCTTGGCACGGCGCTATTGCCTCTAAGGTTTTGTTTGAGAAGACTTTCTTACTGCTTCTTAAAGCAGTTTTGCAGTACAAAAATTAAATTTTTATACTAAAAAAGTATTTTAAGAAGCCATAAGAAAATCATCCCAAACAAAACCTAAATCTCATCATTTTGTGACAATATATACAGGTCAGGCAGGTGATGCAAGTGGCAGGTCTAAGCAAAGCAGAAGTGAAAAAAAGAGTAGAAAGGCCATGCTAAAGCTTGGAATGAAACCCATCCCTGGTATTAGCCGTGTCACAGTGAAGAAGAGCAAGAATGTAAGCTCTCTCGCCCTCTCTTCCAAATCTTCCTTCATTACCATCATTGTATGTATTATCACCCTCTCGATTAAGACTGATTATTCTGTGCGGACACCGGACGGGACGGGAGAACTATAATTTTTTGGTGCAATATGACCCATTTTTATTTGTCTCCGGACGAATCCGGATCCACACGTAATAATTTTTCCTGGTTTAAACAATCATCTCTCTCACTGTAGATACTCTTTGTCATCTCGAAACCGGATGTGTTCAAGAGCCCGAATTCCGATACATATGTGATCTTCGGCGAAGCGAAGATCGAGGATCTGAGCTCTCAATTGCAAACTCAGGCTGCAGAACAGTTCAGAGCCCCTGATCTGAGTCATGTTATAAGCAGCAAGCCAGACACATCAGTCGCCCAAGATGACGAAGAGGAAGATGAAAGTGGCGTGGAACCGAAGGACATTGAGCTGGTGATGACCCAGGCTGGTGTTTCCAGGAGCAAGGCTGTGAAAGCTCTCAAAGCAGCTGATGGCGATATTGTTACAGCCATTATGGAGTTAACCAACTGAATACTGGATTTGAGCTTTCTCATTTGTTTATGGTGAAGTCTTTTGGCTATGTTCTTATTGATGATTTGATCGCCTTTCAGCTATAAGTTTTGTTGCAATTCGGGCTTATGAATTTATGATTTTGATGATATTAAATATTATTGATTGTCTTTTTATTTCTCCTTGTATGTGTAGTGTATATTTGTTTGTGTGTACTAATATTTCAGGTATATCATGCACCATTCAATGAAGATTCAGGGAGAGTGTATCATTAATTTATTTATTTTTTATTTCTTGAGTAAAATTTTATAAGGGTATTTGCATGTCTGGAGATCGTGCATACACACACAAGGGGATAAAAAATAATTATAAATATTTTAATTTTTATGTACATCGTATTGTATGATATATAATGTATAATATATTGTTGCATAAATTAAATAAAATATTTTATTTATCTGAGAAAGTAATTTTGAAATATAATTAATCTTACAGTATGAAACAATATTGTACTAGACAATTTATTATAATTAGAAATTTTGTCGCAAAAAATTGAATTTTAAATATTATGTTCGTATTGTATGAATTTAATTGTAATGTATGATGTTTAAAATATTGTTTAATTTAATCCTGTGATTAATCAATTGAATCTTCTTAATTTTAATTTTATTTTTATCGTACTGTACGAATTGGATTATTGTATTGTACGATCAATAGTGACAATATTTGGTCATCCTAAGATTCATCTTGGACTGACAACAATTTAGTTGAATTAGTCGTACTGTATTATTGCTCATTCGTATAATATGATCTAAATACACTGTATTGTACCTAATGCTAACCATATAGTACTAACATATAAAATTGAATTGATCATAATGCACCAATTGCACATTGTACAACACAAATAACGAAAATTTGAATTGATTTTATTATACTAATTGGTGATCGTACATTATTAACAAATCAAATTTCGTGTTGTACGAACTTTGACGGTTGAATTGAATTTTTAGAATTTTTTGAAGCCCTCTGTTTAAGTTTTTCCATAAGATTTTATAAATCTTTTTGACATTCATCGAGTTATTTTTTTTTAAGAGAGCCTAGAGCTTGAGAGAGAAATGATGAACTTTATGAGAGAGAAGATTCTTGTAGATTTCAAGGGAGTTCACACGGTTGCTCCAACAAACTTGCACATGTGTTCCTTCATTTGTCAATTTTTGTATTGAGGAAAACTTTGGGAAGAAGACTTCTTTGGTGTCAAAGGACATGTCTATTTCGTCGCATCTGCCTTCACTAGGAGGATGAAAAATGATTCTATGTTATCTGACTTTACCAGGGGTTGAGAAAGGATTTCATGTTTTCTACCTCACCATAAGGGTGATAAGATTACGATCCTCTGCTAAATTGGATTGATGAAAGAGATTTTGTAAGGGCTCTCTACTGCCTAGCTGTTAGACTAAAAGAAAGTCACTAAAAGTTTAATGCAATACATAAAGAGTGGACGTAGGTTATTATTTGACTGAACCATCATAAAATTTTGGCGTACTCATTCTAATAATAATTTTTCTTTTATGTACTTTAAATTTCTTATGCGAAATTTATTTATCATTACAAGCTGCAGATAATTTAATTTATGTTAGCAAATAACTTCATATTCCGCTTGATTTATTTATGCTTCAAAATTAAATAAAAATTTTATTATCAAATTTTAAATTATTTTCTCTTGTGTTACTTAACTAGATTTTTCTTAAAGTTGTTCTCTTGCTTAAAACAAAAAGAAAGGTTTTTGTTATAGTATTTTTTAAATAATTAATTCACCCCTCTTTATTTGCCTAGGAGCAATTCAACAAGGTCTTACAACCTCTCCTAACTTTCAAACTTGTGCTCTATCAGTATTGTAAGTTCTCCAAAATCATGCTTTGCTTAAATTGGATTGCATATTGTCATGCAAATACATTTTTTTGTTACTTATTTTCTTGGGATTTTTCAATTATGTTTATTAGAACCAGTCCCATACTTTGAACAGGACCAAGATTAATGGTAATATCCAAACATCTCATAAGAACATCACAAGCAAACCTAGATTATACCCATCTTAACAAAAATTACATAGTGCTGAGCTATAAGAAATTAGCAGGAAAATAAGTGAAATCATTGCTTAATGAGTATTGGAAAAATACACATGCCTCATAAATTAAGAACAATAATCCTCAACATTTCAAAAAAAAAGAAGAAAAAGACCAAACTAACAACAGCACAAAACATCCATCTTGGAATATTCAAGAACATATCATATAAATATCACTCAAACTCACCAAAAAAGTCTGAGAAATCTGCCCAAAAACATACAAAGTGATTCCAAGACATCTTAGATTTTGTTGAATGCTACAATATCACAGCTCTGGATGAACTCGTTGCAAGGCTCCACAGTGAGGTGTTCTTCAATAAGAGAATCAACTGAGACTAAATCATCAACAATTGTTAGCATGATCTGAAGCTTCTTTATCCCATAGCCAACTGGAACCAACTTAGCTGCAATAAAATAAGGAAAAAGATTATAATTATGATTATTTTTAATAATTATTACATTAATAAAACAGGGCACAATGAACGCTTTCTGATGGAGAGATTATTCTGTTCGAACACCGGACGGGAGAACCGTCCGGTTCACGTTCAGGTACCGAGTACCGCTCGGTACCGGACCTGAACGTGGCACATTTTCATTGGGGGCTGAAGTCCGTACAGAATAATTTTTCCTTCTGACGACCCGATTAGAAAAGTTGAGGTATTAGATTTGACTTATGTTAAGGAAGGTAGAGGTATACCTAAAAGGACTTGGTTAGAAAATATTAGAAATAATCTTTCTTTATTAGATTTAAATGAGAATTTGACTTTTAACAGGGCACAATGGCGAAAAAGGATTCATGTAGCCGACCCCATGTAGTGGGACAAATGCTTGATGTTGTTGTTGTTGTTGTTGTATTACATTAATAAAACAATAAATGTTTGCATACATGCGCCCCAGAAAAGTCCTTCCATCTGTACACTGCGCACTGCCTTCTCCAGATTTACCATATCAGTTTCATCATCCCAAGGCTTGACATCCAATAGGACTGAGGATTTCCCACCTGGGCAAGATAAAATATGTCAAATGATAATTCAAGCATGACAAATTGATGGAATATGGAAGCATGATTTGGGTGCCTCACTCTCTTTCTTTTTGGTAGAGGCCTTAGATGCTTCTCGGTCAGCCGCGGCTTTCTTCTCGTCTTCTGTTTCATCGCCAAAAAGATCCAAGTCATCGTCGTCGTCTTCAACAGCAGCAGCTGCAGCTGGAGCTTCCTGCAAATGGAGGATATTTCAAGAAAAGAAGTACAAAGACAAACTACAAAGGAAAACAATAAGTAAAAAGACAAACATCCAACCATGGGATTAGGATGATCTCATGTATATGGGTGAATACAAGAGGAAAACCATTTTAGAAAATGAAGGTGTTAAATAGAGAGATGATCTTGGAAGAAGAATAATAGCCAAACAAAATTCAAACTTGAATGGCCTGGAACAAAAATCTTTCCATGTTTCTGTTTAGACAATATTTGAACAATCATAAAAGAAAAGGACAACATTTCCAATGTTTGTGGATTGAAGTTGCTTCTGGAGTTTCCTTAAAAATACAGAATTTTGCAAAGCTCATTCTCATAGCCATTCTTTCTATTCATTCCAAACCCAAACTGGCTCGCCGGAGTTATAACGGGCTCAAGCTCAACTCCTGAGCTTGGCTCGCCAGAGAAGGGAGAAATCAACCACGCGAACTCCACCGGAGGTATGTGACTTTCTATGAGAAACTTGTTGGAAAAAGCATTGAACGGTAGTAGTTGGGAGGTGCCAGGATTAGGAAGTAGAAGAAAAAGAGGTTTTCATTTATTAAAGAAATTTGAGAACAACAAATTGGGGGAAATATTTTCACGCAAACAATGAACTGACGAAAGTAAAAAATCGAAAGAAATAATAAATTTTTATTTTATTAAAACAAAACATTCTTTCACTTTCCAAAAATTTAAAAATGTGGGACAAAATTAGCAAAAATCAGCCCTTCACAGGCAGTTTTTTTTTTTTTTGGTTATTAGGCACCGGCGAGAAAAAAAATAATATTTATGATTAGTCGAGTCAGCACGAACCTACGAGCCGACTATGTCGAGCTCAAACTTAAGCTCTTGGCTCGATAAGCTCTCACAAGCCCGTTAACGAGCCAAGTTTGAACCACTGTGAGACAAGCTGAAAATAATTACAATAAAGTTTCCATCTCACAGGGCAACTCATTAGAAAAATAAGGGCTCTTAAATCCAGACAAGCAGTTCTCTGAGAATTTTAAATCCCATTGTTTTGATATATTCCATTTCAATCGGTTCAATTGAATTCATGATTTGCTAAATCCCACCATTCACAAAATTTAACAAATCTAAGTATTTCATACTCTCACAAATCCTAAATCCCGAAACAAGTAGCCAAAAAAATTATCAAATTTTAACAAGAATCAGTTGTCATGCCAAAAAATTATCAGGTTTTAATGCCTCAAAGAGTAATAAATCTGGACATATAGGAATTACTAAATCTTACTTGAGTTCTATCCTGCTTAGTAGCTGAATAGCAGGGTAACTTGTTCGAATGATTATAATAAAGTATTCATCTCATTGGACAACTCATTAGAAAAAAAAATTACATTAGAAATTCAAGCTCAATACCAAAAAATAAATAAATAAATAAAAATCATGAGAACTAAGCAAATTACCTTTTTTGGTTCAGTAGCAGAAACATCAGAAGGAGCTGGTGGCGCAGCTTGGCTTCCAATCTTTACACCAGCAGCCTCACCAGGGAATCTGAAATATACCAAGCAACCGGAAACAAGATGATATGTGCACTATGCCGAGAATAAATTGCATGCATGTGAAAAAATAATTTTTTTACACTTGTAAACAAAATCCTGATGGTTTGGTCACATAAAAATGGTTGTAGTTGCTCCGGTGGAAGATGAGATGTGTTAAATTTGACTTATGTTAAGAAAGCTAGAAGTAGACCTAAAAATACTTGGTTAGAAAATATTAAAAATGACATTTCTTTATTAGATTTAGATGATAATTTGACTCTAAACAAGACACAATGGAGAAAAAGTATTCATGTAGCCGACCCCACATAGTGGGATAAAAACTTGTTGTTGTTGTTTAAACAAAATCCTGAAACAATCATAAGCCTAAATTCCAAAGAAGTTTGAAACCAGTATATTCAGATTAATCAGTTCAATTCTGCTATATTGTAACTGCAAATTACCAAAATTACATGTAAATGAATAAAAGATATATGTTTTACATCTTTAAGAAAACCCCCAAAACAAGAATAAGCCTTAATTCCAAATAAGTAGGAGAAGAACATATCCAGAGAGGACAATTCAATTCAGCTATAATGCATTAGCAATCTATCAAAAATCAAACAATCTAAATTATCTAATGAACCCCAACATAAAAGGCAGGGAACAGATTACATATTCTGGATCATAATCATAGTGACAATATCAAAATTGCGCAAATCCAAATCAATGAATCTAAAGCAGGCTATAATAGCAACAAAAGAAAACAAAGGGTAAGAAAAGAGGAACAAACCTTGCAGACAAAGCAGATGACACAGTTTCATACCATCGACCAGCATTTGCGAAGCCAGCCCCAGGCTTCCCCGTTACAGCAGCATAAACTCTGATGTCATCCTTAGTTATCTGATCTCTGATCACATAGATTTAAAAAAAACAATCTTTTTAAGTTTATTTCCACATCGAAAAGTAGAAAACTTGTTTAGTCTGGTTAAAATTTCTGATCTCATCTTTTTGCTATTTCTCATGTTAACAGAATTCCGTGATAAAGATTGAATCTTCCACAAAAAACTAAGAAACATATCGTGAGAAACATATGTGTAAACTTGTAAGAAACGTGTATTGTTAATCTTTCTCCACCAAAAACTACATGGTTAAAAGAATTCAATGATAAAGATTGAGCCTTTCTCGATAAATCTAAGAAATTCAGAAATCTGGCAAACATGAGAATCAAAACAGGCTTACAACAAGTCGAAATAAGCTCACAAAGTGAAAATTTACCCGGAGATATACGTCTTCCCGGACAGGAATTCATCAAGACTCTTGAGACCAGCTTCGGTGTGAAGATCTGTGAATGATATCGCCATTTAGGGGTTCAAAGGTAGAAGAAGGGGGTTTTGGGAATTTGAATAAAAACCCTAGATGCGCAGCCCAAACCCTAGATGGAAGACGATAGGAAAATCTAATTGCCAACACGGCTATTTATAGAAACCATACGATCTGCTCATCCACGGTGAGGAGTTCGGTATCTGCCATGTTGTTATACCCAAATATACTAAGTGGCTGTTTGGTTGCCTGAAAAAGAAATGTAGTATAAAGTAAATGCAATGTAAAGTAAATGCAATTTAAAGTAAATACTTTGAGACTGTTTGGTTGTCTGCAAAATAAACGTAGGAGAAATATTTCCCTTGTTTGGTTAGGTAGATCCAGAGTAAACTAAAAGTGTTTTTTTTTTTTAATAATTTAAAAGAAATCATGGAAGCTAATGCAGCCATCTGGTAGTATTTTCATCAAAACCTCTCATATTGCCATTTTCAATTTTAAATATTTTATGTTACATTCAGAAGACTCAAATTGAAGGCTTCTTAAGCTTTGTTTGAGATAAAATATTACTTTCTAAAGCTGCTTTTTAAAACATTTTGTTTTCAAAAAATCTTTATTACTAAAAAACTAATTTATAAAGAAATACAAAAAATGTCCCAAACAAAACCTTAATTGATAGCCAAAACTATTAATATGAATAAATTACATTGCTTTCAAAAACACTTCTTTTTTAGCAACGTATCTCTATCAAACGAATGCCTAACGACATGATCTTTGAAATGGATCCTATAGAAGATATTCTATCATCTAGAATCCAAATTCGAATGCCATGTGATTTTCAAAGATTATATAGTTACACAGAGACAAGAAAACAACAATAAATCCAAAAATTAAAGAAAAAAATTCGCCACGATCAACCAAATCATTTTAACTTTCATAGCAAACCCCAGGATCCAAGCGCAACAGCCGGCGCAGCACATATCGCCGCATACAAACCCCCCTTCTCAGCATGCCGCTTCACAATGCTTTCCAGCACACCACAATCCCTAAGCCTCTCCGCGCCGGGCATCCCTCCCTGCATCAGCTCAAAACAAATCAAACAAAATCCCATGAAAAGAATCAACTTTTACCACAAAAACCACAAAAGAAGCTTCAGCAAACACCCACCGGAAGGGAAATGAGGTCAAACGAGGACTCCTCACAGTCAACAACGAGACTACGAGAGCATCGGCGACAAGCTTGATCCCCAAGGAAGCATCCACTCTTAGATTCTTCTCTACCAAAGCAACAGTAACTTCAGCCCCAGCTCTACGAAGAACATCGATGGTGATCACAGCTTCCAGTGGCTCCGTGCCATTGGCCATCGGAACTAGCACCTGAGAAGATGCATCGGTAACATGGCTTTCGAATCGAGAAGGGGAAGAGGGGAATTTGATAAGAGGTGTTTACCTTCTTCGATGGAGGAGATGCCATTTTTGAATTGGAGAAGAAGAGTCGAGTGGGCGGGCAATTGCGAGCGAGGCTTCTGAAAAAGAGGGGAAGGGGAAGGAGATGACGCGAATCCGCCACTGGCCCGTAAAACGGCTTCATGCTAGTCGCTATGGCGCTTATCGCGCTCGGCACCGACGGCATAAAGCCCTGCATCTCATCCTTCGGCGTTAACCAGTTCGACGAGGCCGACCCCATTGAAGCCAGCAA
This sequence comes from Dendrobium huoshanense, assembly GCA_016618105.1. Taxonomy (NCBI): domain Eukaryota; kingdom Viridiplantae; phylum Streptophyta; class Magnoliopsida; order Asparagales; family Orchidaceae; genus Dendrobium; species Dendrobium huoshanense. Next base: position 54,269,027 of record CM028360.1, on the reverse strand, counting down.
GAAATTCTTCTTCTTTACGCCAGAGAATTTCTAACCCGCTCAAATTGAGCGGGTTTCGAAGTCACGTAAATAGCCTCCAGTAATACACCGCTAATACATCCGAGGATTTTCTTATGTTCCGCTCAAAATCAAACAAACGGTATAATTTAAGAAATACATGTAATTAGAATACTTTACACTCCTAATTCTGCATACCAAACAGCCCCTACGATAGATTTGTCTGAAAAAAAAGAGAGAAATTTACAAATTATTCTACTTACATATTTAATATCTAAAATTTTAATATTATATGCATAACACTCTATATTATTTTAATATCAAATATATTACTCATATTTTTTTCTACCACTCATATATTTCATTTCTACTCCTCATATTTGATATGAAATGAATTATGAGTTATATGAATATAATATTAAAATTTTAGATGTTAAATATGTAAATAGAATAGTATATGATGATATGTATGTAAATATAGTAGTATAAGTTGCAAATTAGATGGTTGCTGAAAGGTCATAAGTTGCTTATAATGGATGGCTGAGATTTTTTTAAATTTTTGTTATTACTTTTGTTGCGTCCTGGAGTATTCACGGCGGTAGAGAAATATAAAGTTTAACATCTTAGCGTTGTATGAAAATCCGACACTCAATCAGATAAGAGAGAGGGTGCGCCATTCACTAAATACATCAAGTTTTTTACGTGGAAAACCCCTGAAAAAAGGGGAAAAAATCACGGAGTCTAACCTAATATAAATGAATCCACTAGTATTGTAGTTGATTACAAATGATGTCCTTCCTCAGGGGAAGGCCTTAGCTGTAATATCTCGTTCCCTTACTGTTCCTCTCTGATTTGGATTTTTCTCACAGAATCGGCCAGGACGATGTTGAGATCGTCCAGGCCGATTAGTGCATTGAAAACAGCTGATTTCTGGTGTGTTTTCTGGATGATTTCTGGACAGGATCGTCCGGGCCGATCATGAGATCGTCCAGGCCGATCGGTACTGTAGAAATTATCGGCCAGACAATAGCCCTGAGTGAGGTCCAGGACGATCTGGAATTGGTCTGATCGTCCCGGGACGATGTGGATATCGGCCTGGCCGATTAGTTCACAGATATAAGAAAATCAGCTCGTTTTGAAGAGAGAGAAAAGATTTTTATAAAACGAAAATATCTGAGGAGAGAGAAAGAGAAAGGGAAAAAGAGAAAAGCTTGGTTTTGGAGGCCGCGGAGCGCTTTTCGTCCGACGCTGCTGTTGGAGAAAGTGTAGATCTCGTGGTAAGGACTCCGAACTCTGTTTCTGTTTTCAAAAATGTTGTGTTTTGACCGAGTTGGGATCTGTTTTGTGTTTTCGTAGTCGACTTTTCGACATGATTTTGATTTGACATAACTTCCACCGCACAACTTCTAGTATGTTATAGATATGATTATTGTACACGATTTGACTGTATTCTACGAAGATTTTACCGGTCGGAATTGATTCTACGTGATTTTAATCGAATAGAAAATAATCGGGACGTGATTTGATTTGGTTTCTATAGGATAATAGTCTTGTATTGATGTTATAGATATTCTACTGTAATTTGGAAGAATTTGGATATTGTATCTTTTTGCAGGATTTTTGTGTAAATTTGACCGACTACCGTTACTCTGCCCGATTTTCGTACAACTTCTGAATTGTCTGGAATTGATAGATTGAATTGATATGAATATGATTATTGATATGATTGCTTTAATATTGACTATTGAATTGCTTATTGATTGAATTGACTATTGATACTGATCGCAAGTGGAACCTGGTTGAACATTGGTTGGAGATTGATATTGATACCTGTACAGGATGGTGGGCCGACGGGCTTTCCTTTAAACATTGATTATTGATATATTGAAGGGAGACATAAGGAGTTTATTGATATGCCGACGGGCGAAAAGAGTGACGACTCTTATTGATTGAACCAATGTAAATGATATCTACAACAGCAATATGGATTCTACAACAGCAACATAGCCAGTAGATTGTACTTGTTTAGTATATAGTATTGAATTGCATGTTTACTGTATTGATTCACGGGTTTATTGCTTTATCGATTTCTGCTTTATTGATTTGATCGGATTTACTGTATCGTACGGATTCTATTGATTTTATCGATTGATTACTGAGCATTGAGCATTAATATGGACCTGGATAGATATAGATATTGCATTGATAGCATGAACATGGACATCGTACTACTGCCTACAGATTCATTGTACTACTGCCTACTGTTTCTGCATTGTATTGACTGCTTTATAGATTCGTGGTTCCGTATCGCTTTTCTCGACTGATTTCATTGATTTGACCGTATTGATTTGATTGATGGATGTTGATCGATTGAGTTGATTTACCGACTTTCTTGACGCTGCATTGACTGGTTTTATTGACTATTGATTTCCGCTGCATAGACTCATTGACCATTGACTGATTCGGATTGATAGATTGACATGCATATTGATAGCATTGCCGTGCTTTGATTTCAGTTATAGGTATTAGGTGACCTGCTGGGCTTTGTAAAGCTCATTATATGTGGTTGATATTTTCAGGTCAGGGCTCGGGAGCAGGAGATAGGAGTTGATTCAGATCGTCAGGTTTTAGTTCTTTTGATCGATAGATGATTCTTTTGTACTCAGGACATGATAGATTTTTCTACTTGCATTGATAGTGTAGTCCCTGAGTATTGTACATGTTGTTTTGAGATATGAATCGACTGATATATTGATGTTTTAAATTTTATAGATGTTTGATAGATTGTTTACTGAAGGTTTAGATAACTCTGGTAAATTGTTTGGCTATTGATCGACATTCTTTCCAAGTTAGATCTCGGGGCGTCACAAGTTGGTATCAGAGCAGTGTTATTGGAAGAATGGATTGTTACCAGAGTTGTAGGTTTGGATTGAGAGATTGGGTAGATTGGGTAGCTTTAAGAGCTTCATTGGCATACATCGTTGCATGTGTGTATCATTTGTTTTGAATTGTGCAGGTGAAAAGATATGGATCCTCCAGCAGAATCTAGTGTACCGAATGAGCAACACAACGCAGCTCCAGTGCCTTCAGAGAGTATGATGCAGTTAGCTACTGCGATTGCACATGTTATGGGGGATGCCCAGAGTAAGATGAGTGGGAGCAAAGAGGAAGAAGTTGATAGACACTTGCAGATGTTCCACAAGCTGAAGCCTCCGTTGTTCAAAGGGGCTGTAGGACCACAGGCTGCTGAGGATTGGATTATGAGGGTGGAAAAGTTTTTTGACAGCATGCAGTGTCCTGGGAATAGAAAAGTACCATTGGCAGTATTCATGTTGGAGAGTGAGGCAGAGAGATGGTGGATTGGACAGCAGAGAGAGAAGTTTCAGGGGAAGACCAATGCTGAGATCACCTGGGATGAGTTCACTGCAGTGTTCAGGATGTGGTTTGTACCACCGTCAGCTCAGCGACAGATGCAGGAAGCTTTTATGAGATTGGAGCAAGGCCGCAAGTCAGTGATGCAGTACGAGGCCGAATTTACTGCACTTGCGAGGTACGCTGCTCACTTGATTCCTACTCCTGAAGACAAGTGTTATAGATTTCTGCACGGATTGAATAGAGAGCTGAGGCATCCACTAGTACCTTTTCGGATTCACGAGTTTTCTGAGCTAGTGGAGCGAGCCCGATTGATAGAGATCGATTTGGCGACACCAGTATCGAGGTACGATGATACCAGGAGGAGGAGAGATGAGGTACGACGAGATGATTCTGGTAGAGACAGAGATAGAGAGAAGAGAAGCAGGTATGAGGGTTCGAAGGGATCTGCATCGGGATCTGCGTCACGGTCAGCATCGATAGTATCATCTGGTGGTTCTGGCACGTGCATTCACTGTGGTAGACGACATGCAGGTCAGTGCTACCTATTGACGGGTCAGTGTTTTCACTGTGGACAGCAAGGACACAGAGCAGCAGATTGTCCTCAGAAAGGACTGGGTGGAAGGACTGATTCTGGCTCGGGTACAGGACAGCAGAGGACTGTTGGCTCGAGGGCCTACAGTGGGAGATCAGGGAACAGGATGGATGATAGGACTGTCAGAGATCAGAGGGAGACAGTTGCGCCACGACCTCCTGCACTTCCTCCAGTGGTGTCACGCATCTACAGTCTACAGAGTTTACAGCATCGTGAAGATCAGCAACGACCGAAAAGTTCTACTGGTAAGATTGATTTGACTAACCGATTGATATTGACATATGAACATTGCATATTGACATTTGATTGATTGCATTGTGTGTTTGTTTGGATTTCAACGAGTTTTGATTTGGATTTGGATTTCGATCGAATCGTTTTGCTTTGGTTGTTTTGTTCTTCGTACCTGTAGGAAAATGTCGGGACGACATTTTTCTAAGGTGGGGAGATTGTAATATCTCGTTCCCTTACTGTTCCTCTCTGATTTGGATTTTCCTCCCAGAATCGGCCAGGACGATGTTGAGATCGTCCAGGCCGATCAGTGCATTGAAAACAGCTGATTTCTGGTGTGTTTTCTGGATGATTTCTGGACAGGATCGTCCGGGCCGATCGTGAGATCGTCCAGGCCGATCGGTACTGTAGAAATTATCGGCCAGACAATAGCCCTGAGTGAGGTCCAGGACGATCTGGAATTGGTCTGATCGTCCCGGGACGATGTGGATATCGGCCTGGCCGATCAGTTCACAGATATAAGAAAATCAGCTCGTTTTGAAGAGAGAGAAAAGATTTTTATAAAACGAAAATATCTGAGGAGAGAGAAAGAGAAAGGGAAAAAGAGAAAAGCTTGGTTTTGGAGGCCGCGGAGCGCTTTTTCGTCCGACGCTGCTGTTGGAGAAAGTGTAGATCTCGTGGTAAGGACTCCGAACCCTGTTTCTGTTTTCAAAGATGTTGTGTTTTGACCGAGTTGGGATCTGTTTTGTGTTTTCGTAGTCGACTTTTCGACATGATTTTGATTTGACATAACTTCCACCGCACAACTTCTAGTATGTTATAGATATGATTATTGTACACGATTTGACTGTATTCTACGAAGATTTTACCGGTCGGAATTGATTCTACGTGATTTTAATCGAATAGAAAATAATCGGGACGTGATTTGATTTGGTTTCTATAGGATAATAGTCTTGTATTGATGTTATAGATATTCTACTGTAATTTGGAAGAATTTGGATATTGTATCTTTTTGCAGGATTTTTGTGTAAATTTGACCGACTACCGTTACTCTGCCCGATTTTCGTACGACTTCTGAATTGTCTGGAATTGATAGATTGAATTGATATGAATATGATTATTGATATGATTGCTTTAATATTGACTATTGAATTGCTTATTGATTGAATTGACTATTGATACTGATCGCAAGTGGAACCTGGTTGAACATTGGTTGGAGATTGATATTGATACCTGTACAGGATGGTGGGCCGACGGGCTTTCCTTTAAACATTAATTATTGATATATTGAAGGGAGACATAAGGAGTTTATTGATATGCCGACGGGCGAAAAGAGTGACGACTCTTATTGATTGAACCAATGTAAATGATATCTACAACAGCAATATGGATTCTACAACAGCAACATAGCCAGTAGATTGTACTTGTTCAGTATATAGTATTGAATTGCATGTTTACTGTATTGATTCACGGGTTTATTGCTTTATCGATTTCTGCTTTATTGATTTGATCGGATTTACTGTATCGTACGGATTCTATTGATTTCATCGATTGATTACTGAGCATTGAGCATTGATATGGACATGGATAGATATAGATATTGCATTGATAGCATGAACATGGACATCGTACTACTGCCTACAAATTCATTGTACTACTGCCTACTGTTTCTGCATTGTATTGACTGCTTTATAGATTCGTGGTTCCGTATCGCTTTTCTCGACTGATTTCATTGATTTGACCGTATTGATTTGATTGATGGATGTTGATCGATTGAGTTGATTTACCGACTTGCCTGCCGCTGCATTGACTGGTTTTATTGACTATTGATTTCCGCTGCATAGACTCATTGACCATTGACTGATTCGGATTGATAGATTGACATGCATATTGATAGCATTGCCGTGCTTTGATTTCAGTTATAGGTATTAGGTGACCTGCTGGGCTTTGTAAAGCTCATTATATGTGGTTGATATTTTCAGGTCAGGGCTCGGGAGCAGGAGATAGGAGTTGATTCAGATCGTCAGGTTTTAGTTCTTTTGATCGATAGATGATTCTTTTGTACTCAGGACAGGATAGATTTCTCTACTTGCATTGATAGTGTAGTCCCTGAGTATTGTACATGTTGTTTTGAGATATGAATCGACTGATATATTGATGTTTTAAATTTTATAGATGTTTGATAGATTGTTTACTGAAGGTTTAGATAACTCTGGTAAATTGTTTGGCTATTGATCGACATTCTTTCCAAGTTAGATATCGGGGCGTCACATTAGCTTGATGTACATATTATATAGTACATTACATAGTGAGAATACAAAGCATCAATGTTAATGTGTTAGTTTGGTCTGAAGGATTGTAGTCGATGTGCGACGTAAGTTGGGAGGACCGTAGTCGGCGGGCAACGGCGGTCGGAAAGACTGTAGTCAGCGGGTGACATAAGTCAGAAGGGCTGTAGTTGGAGAGCAATGTAAGTCTGAAGGACCGTAGTCGGTGGACGACGAAGGTCGGAAGGACTGTAGTCGGCGAGCGACGTAAGTCTGAACTTTGAAGAACCGTAGTCGACGGGCGACGAAGGTCGGAATGATTGCAATCTGATGATGGAGCTCAGAAAGACGGTGTCTGGTAGAAGTCCATCAATGGGTAGAAATCCAACATCAGATAGATGTCTGGTGAAAGTCCAGCAATTGGCAGAAGTCCAGTGTCAAGTAGAAATTTGACGAAGAGCAGAGGTCTGACGTCGGGTAGAAGTCGGATGTCAGTTGGTGGCCGAGGAGAACTCCGACGTTAGATGATATTCGGGGAGAACTCTGATATTACTTGGAGTTCTGGTGAAACTCCGACATTACTTGGAAGTCGGGCGGAATTCCCACGTCACTTTGAGGTCAGGCAGAATTCCGGCGTCAAGCAGAACTCCGACGTTGTTCGGAAATAGGGCAGAATTTAATTTTTGAAGTTTCTGGCTTGATTTTGCCTCGAGATTCGTGCCCGACCAAGATGTTTTTTTGAGGATATATCAACTTTACTTTAAGAAACTAAAATAATTAAATTTGTTGAAAAAAATTGTGTTTGGCGTTTTTTGTTACATTAATGCTATATTATAATTTCTTATTTATAGAAAATATAATAAAGCTTACAATATATCTCATAAAAATATTTCATAATAGTATTAATCATTCATGATAGAAAACGATTGCGAGATAAATTATTAAGGTTTTATTTGGGACAAATTTTTTATTGTTTTTCAAAGCAATTTTTTTAGTACAAAAAAGTTTTTGAATGAAATATTTTTGTACTAAAAAGATGCTTTAGAAAAAAGATAATCCTAATAATTATTTTAAATGAAATAATTTCTTTAAATAAAATTATTAATTTCAAGATATTATATTTAATAAATAAATAAATAATATGACAGAAAATTTTAAGAAAAAATGATAATGAAAACTTTTAAAATTCATAAATCTATTTTAAAATGAGTGTAACATATAATATTAAACTCATTTAATAAAATTTAAAAAATTAAAATTTATTATAATAAAAAAATTCATCAGAATATCTTTGTTGGCTCAAGAAAAATGGCACGAGTGCGCGAATCCTGCTTTGTAGCCGTAGGATTCCATTTCCCTTAAGTTAGATTGAAATTAACCAGATTTCCCCAAAGAAGGATAGTATCAGGATTTATAGATCTGGGGTTCTTACTTCCTATGAGCGCAAACACTCATAGTTAATTACCCCTCTTACTATGTAAGAGAGAAATCTCGATTAAGGATGAATAAATTTTAGATATTTTTAGTCTCAATTGTGGGGAAGATGAAGGTAAACCCGATCAAGATCCCATGGTTCCGTCGTCCCGGGTATACCGTAGATTTCAGTCTACTAACACTAACAATCATTGATCGTAGTGTCCAGGGAATCTGATTAGCAGCCATGGGTTGCCTCCTCTCAGGGATCCCGAGTAAACTGAAGTGGCTAGATGTTGATTTTAGTTTTAATTTAATTTGAGTTGGGGCTTACTACTTCCTTAGAAGTTGCCCGTTAATTTATTTAATTTGGGGCTTACGGCTCCAATTATGAGTTGCCCGTTAATTTATTTAGTTTGGGGCTTACGGCTCCAATTAGGAGTTGCACGTTAATTTATTTAGTTTGGGGCTTACGGCTCCAATTAGGAGTTGCCCGGAAAGTTTGTTTAGTTTGGGGCTTACGGCTCCAACTAGAAGTTGCCCGAAGAATTTCAATTGGATAAGTCTTATGGCTTCCTTAGAAGTTACCAACGGTGGTGGGTCTTACGACCTAGCCCTGTAAGCTAAGCGGCCCGAATTGTGGGTCTTACAACCTAGTTTTTTAGACTAGGATGCCCAAAAGTTTAAATTTGATTGTTTAGGGTTTAGGATCATTACTATTTATTTAGCAAATTTCCTAAAATGTGGGGCTTACGACTTCAGTAAGAAGTTGCCCGAAAGCGGGTCTTACAACCTAATCCTATAAACTAGGATGCCCAGGTGAGGGGTTTAGGTTTGTGTTATCACCTAAACATTTCCTTCAAATGTTGAACTTACGGCTTCTATTAGAAGTGGCCGGGGATTTTAATTGGGTTTAGGGGTTAGGTCAATTTCTACCTAAAACTTTCCCCTAAGGTCGGACTTACGACTTTCCTACGAAGTAGCCATAGAAGTTTGTACATGAGGGCTTTGGAGAGCAGTTTGTAGAGTTTAAATTGAGAGTTTTGGAGAGCAATTTGTATGAGAGATTTGAGGAGTTTGAGATAGCTTGTACAGTTGTTTGAGATTTTTGAATTTTTGTATATGGTTGGGTTGTATGTATCAAATAGTGGAAAAAGTATTCTTCTCCCTCTCCTCTATTTTTTGATTTATTATACATATTTTTTAACAAATAATTCAATTTTGATTATTTAATTTAAGTAACCAAAAGGTCTAAAAAAAATTTATAATAGCTCTCAGATTTTAAAACTCTCAAATATTTAAAAATTATTGTATTTTTTTTTAAAATGTCATCATATTTTAAAACTTGAATTTTCCTTTAATCAATCAATTAATTTAAATTAATTAAAAAAAATTAATTGATTAATCAAAATATTTAAATTTAATTAATCTATAATTATTCCAAAAAAAGTTCTATAATTTTTCTCGAAATTTCAGCAGCCTCCCGGCGTCTACTCCCCACCGAGGGAGAAATCGGGACGGCACTTGCCGAAATTTCTTCCTACCCGGACCTAAGGTCAACGGCGTAGGATCTTCGAATTAAAATCATCTCATCAGGATCTAAGATCGACTGCGTGAGGTATTCAAATTTCAAAATCATGTACCCGGATTAAAAATTAACGGCGCAGGTCTTCAATTTCAAACCATCCTAGTCGGACCTAAGGTACGACGGCCGAGGTCTTCGACATCTATTTGATATATTTCTTTTTTTTATTTCTTTCCCTTTCTTTTCTATAATATGTACATAATATTATATTATTTTTTTAAAATATGATTGTATAATATATAATATTATATTATCATATAACATTATATATAATACATGTCATAATGAAGGGGAGAGGAGCCGAAGAAGTGACAGTGCAATCTCTGCACCTTTAGAAAAGCAACGGAGCCGAATGAGTGTTGAAGTCGGGCAGGGACAAAGGAGCAGAAGGAGCGGCGGGTGCAATCTCTTCAACCTCCTGCGAAGAGTGAAGTCGAACAGGGAATGAAGGAGCCGTAGAAACGACTCACGCAATCTCTGCACCTCCCGTGAAGATCGAAGTCACTCAGCCACTAAGAGTCGAAGGAGCGGCTATGCAATCTCTGCACCTTTGGCGAAGCAACGAATCCAAACAGCGACCACCAAAAGAGAAGTGAAAGGCGAACCCTAGACCTCTCTTGCGAAGGAACGAAATTGAATAGCCACGATGGAGTCGGAGCAGCGAAGCGAACGAGAGTGTGTCCCTTTCTTTTTGAATTCCTTTATTCTTTTATTGATTTCTTTTGTTGAATGGCCGTTGCCAGAACGAAATAATGCATCGTTCGGTGAGGTGGGGCCGGCAGAGACATGTATGCTGGTTAATTTTTTTTTGTCATATTTTTTTTTTTACAGTCAACAATCTTACATAAATTTGTTTTCTTAGGTGTTATTTGATACAATTTTTTATTGCTTCATAAAGCAATTTTTTGACATAAAAATTAAAATTTATTATATTAAAAAACTGCTTTAAAAAACAGTAAAAAAACGATCTCAAATGAAACCTTAAGGTCTAATTTAAAAAACTTTCTAATTGCTTTACATTTTAGACCGCAACTATAAATTCTATTTGGCTATTATTTTTTGCATTTCTAAAAAAATATTTATACTGCAAAGTTGATTTTTACAAAAAGCCTCCAAAAATTTTACTTTTCTCACCACAATTTCACAACCCTCCCAAGCAGGGCAAATTATTGCATCAGGTGACCGAACACGTTCGGTCCTCTCTGTCTACAGTAAAGCGCAGCGCTTTACTGTAGACAGAGAGGACCCGAACGGATCCTCTCTGTTCGGTCACCTGATGCAATAATTTGCCCCCAAGCAGCCACTTATAGGGGTGTAAGTGAGCCGAGCCGGCTCGCGAGCCGGCTCGAGCTCGACTCGTTTATGGGCTCGCGAGCCGAGCTTATCGAGCTCGCGAGTCGAGCTCGAGCTCGAGTTCGAGCTCGTTTAGTAAACGAGCTCGAGCTTGAGCCAGCTCGGCTCGTGAGCTCGCGAGCCGGCTCGAATAGTATTTAGAATTTTTATAAATTAATTAACTACCATTTTTATTAAATTTAAATCTTAAAAATCTATATTTGGTTTTAAAAAAAGAAAAACTTTAAAACTGTAGGTGCAGACTATAGCTTACAGCCTATAGTGCAACAGTTCCAAAAATATTCACATTAAATGTTAAAGCTGCTACACAGTTCAAAAAAAATGTATATTAAATGCTATTGTCAGTTTAAAATAAACAAAAAAAGTAGAAGCTGCAGGTCTTAAAACACGCAAAAACATCTTTTTATTCTGGGGAAAAAGTAACCATCGCGTCAACCTGTCCTTAGCCAAAAATGAGGCGGAAAATGTTGAATAACAGGCGGGAAAATGAATTCGAGCGGCTCGACGAGCGGCTCGACAGCTCGTTTAGGTGTTGCGAGTCGAGCTCGAGCTCAACTTTTGAGCTCGACTCGAGTTCGAGCTCGAGTTCGAGCTCGATATTTGGCTCGCGAGTCGAGCTCGAACACCCCTTGGCTCGAGCTCGACTCGACTCGTTTACACCCCTAGCCACTTAATGCAACAATCAATTAGAAAGAATGAAAATTTAAAATTTATAAAATTGAAAGTCTTTCATAATTAAAAAATCAATAAATATTTTTTTTTTCAAATCAAACTTAAATCAAATTAAATTTATATTTTTACTCAAAATGAATTCAAAATAAATTAAATGAGCAGCTCAATAAATATTGGTGATTAATCCAATAAGAGCTCAATTAGAACAAAATTAAACTACTAGCATTGAGCTGATCATAAGTTAGAGCCAACTTAATTCCAGATCAGACCATTTATGTTTCGTTTGGTACAACTTTCTTATTATTTTCCATAACAACTTATTAATATGAAAATTTCTTAAAATAAAAAAAATAATAATAATCAAAAGCTATTCCAAATGAAGCTTTAAATTTTGTTTGGGCATCTTTCTTATTATTTTTTAAAGCAGCTTTCTAGTATAAAAATTTTAAATTTTAAAAAATTTATACTAAAAAGCTGCTTTATAAAGCTTTAAGAAAGCAATCCCAAACGAAGCAATAGATGACTTTTTTATTAATTCTTATTTTAAGAAGCAATAAAAAATCGTCCCAAACGGAAGCCTGTCATAGGTTAGAAGCATCATTTCCCAAGAAAAAGTTTAACTTCAACAAAACTAATGCTTATATGAGCCTTACCAAAGACAATCAGAATCTTCTTTACCAAATGATCATTAACATAAACAGTAGAAATACAACATCGTCTACAGTTCTTAAACCATTATCAAAAGAACTCTAACAATTCTGGAACCAAACAGCTCCTTACCAGAAGTTACCAAAGTATTTTATTTTAATGGCCATATATACATGAAAGGGAAAGAAATATATAAAGCTAATCAGCATAGGAAATAATCAAGCAGTCTTCAGTTCTGAAAACTGCATAGAAGATTTTCCAAATGAACTCTTCAAAGCATGAAAACTGCATATAGATGTGTATTAACTATCCAGATGGTTCTCTGTGTCGATTCACAAACAACTTCCTTATATCTTCAGTGACAACATTGCTCCTACCATATGACAATGCGAAGTTTTTTAATACAATAGAAAATATATTGAAATAAATCAAAAGAAAATTGGAACAATCTGTGTCCATCTGTGCGGACATCTGATGGTCCAGAGGTCAACTAAAACGTGCCACGTCATTTTTGTACTCGGTACCATTGGATACCTGGTGACGTGGGGCTTTCTGATTGGCCTCCAGACCGTCCGGTGTCCGCACAGAATAATTTCTCCCATGCCTGCTCACAAATAGTTCCCAACAAGGCTATAATCATGCTTAATACCAGCAAATTACATAAGCATGCAGATATTACATAGAATGATGTACAGATTATACAAATATATGCAGAGTATGTATCTAAAGAGTAAAGCCTACATTTCTTTATACCATCTCTCCTAAAAATACTTTATGATGCCTAAGCCTACAACCATTTTTTAAAGTCAAATTTGAAGGCTGTTCCACATCACCCCAGGAATCATCCTATATGATGCACTGAGACTTTATAATGTCAAAGTATGTAATTCTCAAAACATGCAATACATGATGCAGCGTATCAACAAGATTAATGAACAGATCACAAATAAAAATCAAGTAAAACACAGATCTATGTTAAAAATTAGGGGTGTTAAAACCGGTCGACGAATCGGGTTCGGGTCAAATCCGAGTTGACCAGGGTCTAAATGGCCTATTCCTAATAAGAATTCGCTATATTGAAGAAAAAATAAGTATAATGAAAAGAGGTAGCTCACATAATATAGCCTATTCCTAATTATAGGTAGATATATGTGTAAGAAAATCAGCCCAATCCCTCCACTTCCACTACAAATCCCTCAAAAAAATTTCACATAATGTAAGTCGCGCCGCCAGCTTTTGGCTCAAGCTCAACAGATTTTGAGTCAAAAACTCTTAACAATCTCCACCTTAATGCAAATTCCCAAAAAAAACAAAATGCAAAACAAGACTCTGATCATAGACAAAATATTCTCCACCTCTTCCATAAAATTTACAATATAAAAAACAAATGCAAATTCTAAGCAATGCTCAGACTTATCATATCAGCAGGATTATCATGGGTGTTGACTTTACTCACAACAATATTACCATAAAGCTATGATATCACGCAAAAAATGATACCAAAGATCAATATGTTTGTTCTCTCAGGAAACATCTGATCATTGGTGAGAAAAATAACACTTCGACAATCGCACAAAAATCTGGTAATTTGCAAGTTTTTATTGAGTTAGCCCTTCAACCAGATAACTTCCTTACAAACTTCAGCAGTAACCATGAACTTGGCCTCAGTGGCAGAAAATTCTGTTATAGTTTGTAAGGTAGCTCCCCTACTAATAGCACAACAACTAATGGTGAAAACATACCATGTAAGATATCTTCTTTATCAAGGTTTCTAACAAAATCAGAATCAACCTAACCAATTAATCCATTTCTAGTTCTCCCAACCTGTAAACAAGCATCAAAAATGCCTCGCAAGTATCTTAAACTTCATTGAACTTCTCTCCAATGTTCCTTACTAGTATTTGTCATGTATCTATTTACTAAACTAAGGCTTCGTTTGGGGCGACTTTCTTTCTGCTTCTTAAAGCAGCGAGAAAGCCGTCCCAAACGAAGCCTAATTGTGTATGACAAATCTAGGCATGAACAAAAAATAAGTAGAAGGCTATTTATTAATCAATACCTTCAGCCATATTCAAGACATACACAAACAAATCGGCTTCTCCACACCTTTGGGGAGCTCTAATATTTCTTCTAGGCTTTCCTTTTGCAATGCAATGCTGTGGTGGTGGTTGTAGTGGTGATAGTGAGAGAGCAACACCACACTGTATCTCTAAGCTAGACTAAGATGTAGACCTTGATGTAGATTAAACTCCACCTAAGTGCTTGATTTATGTTGATTTGCCTCACAAGAATTTTTAAGAGGTAAATCATGAAGCATGGTGACTTCATCAAACAAAATCTCTATTAATTATGACTTTTATGTTCTCTAGACACTAAATCTTGTATCATTTGACCTGAAACTTATAGCCAAGATTTTGATATATCTAAGCAGGACATCCAAATATCTTCAAACTAGTGTACTTTGCATGAGTATCAAACTATTCCTCCTATGGAGACTTTTTATTAATAACTGTTGAAAAAGAGTGATTAACAAAGAAACGATATAGAAACTGCTTCTGCCTAAAAAGACTTAGGTAAACGAGAATTAAAAATCATATAGTGTACTTTCTCCATCTATGTTCTGTTCATTCTCTCTACTACAGCATTCTGCTGCAGAGTACGACAAACTGTTAAGTATCTTACAATCCCTACTTATTTACATAGAGTATTGAACTCATTAAAACAAAACTCCAAGTCATTATCAGTGCTGATACGTTTAACTTGCTTCCATTTTTGCTACTCAATCATGTGGGCAACGCGTCACTCATTTGCTTCAAGAATAACACCCAAACATTTCTGGAGATAGTTAGCAAGTAACTAGCACCACCCCTGGAAGGCCCCCAAGATAGTCCCCAAAGATCATTGTGTATATAATTGAGTGTTTCCTTTGTACCGCTAATGCCCTTTGTGAATCTGACTCTCTTTAGCTTCCCAAAAATGCAGTGCTCACATAACTTCAATTTAATAATATTATGTCCATCAAGAAGTGTTCTTCTACTTGATTCAGCCCAGGAAGCACATGCCAAAGTCAAGCAACATCATTATCACATAAGAAAGGAGTAGCTAAAGTTGTATCACTTGTAACCATACAACCTGACAAAAGTTGTATCACCTGTAACCATACAACCCGACAAGACATATAAGTTGTCACACATTTTCTAATCTTTCATCATACCAAAAGCACCTTTCTTAATCATCAGACTCCACCTTCACTATTTTATTTGTAATTTTGTACCCTTTTGAATCAAAAGTACTCAATGAGATAAGATTCCTGTTCAAAATTGAGATGTGTCGCCCATCGCCTAGTGCTCTGACAACTCCATCAAACATCTTGATTTGAGTGTACCATTACTAACTACCTTAGAAGATGCATTGTTCCCACCAACACATCACTTATAGTCACAATTTCATATGTTGAAAACTAGTACCTATGAGGACACAACAAGCATGCAACTTGAATCAAGAATCCGATCCTCGTAAAGTTTGGAGTCACCATCATAAGCAACGAGGAGTTCTCCATCACTATAATCTTCCACAACATCAACTTCACCGAATATTTTGGTTATTCTCCACCTTCTTATTTGACAACTTATAACATTCAAATTTAATATGCCCCTTTTTTATACCTTTTTTATTGTGTGTTTCTCTAGTTGCCAGAAGTTCCAGCAACATAATGACAGGAAAGTAAGAAAATGAAGATAGATTATTGTTTCATAAGAAATCAAAAGACAATTTCACGCTAGATATAAGCCTCCTTTACAACAAAGAAATGAAATAAATAAATTTTAGTAGACTAATGGGTGTAAAGAAACTTGCCTTCCCTTGAGCTGTATAAGACTCCTTTACAACAAAGAAATGAAATAAATAAATTTTAGTAGACCAATGGGTGTAAAGAAACTTACCTTCCCTTGAGCTGTGGGGGGATCAAAGTACCACTGACAGTATCAGGGATATTTCTTGAATGGGGTAGGTTTCCTCTCGGGTGCTTATTAGGTGGGTGAATGAAACCTGATCCATTTGGCTCCCTCTTCCTTGATGCTATTTCTGCAATAGTAGAAGCTATGCGAGAAGAGTGGTCATTGCCAGCGCATTGTTGTGGTGAAAATGATGGTGATGAAAGAAGAATAGATGCGTCAGGAAGTTTTTCCATTGATAGTGCATTAGAAGGAACGACAACATCTGGATGACGATATGTTGAATGTGAAGAGCTCCTGAAAACATATGAAATTAACCAATCGGAAAGGAAATATGTTGCAAACAAATATTACAGCTTTCTTGAAATAGAAAAAGTCTAGCCATTTAGCATAAGGTTTCTATTTTTGTCTGAAACAACTACATTATAAACTTCATTATAAATGGCCTTATCTCACAAAGAGTAATGCTACTAGTGTCACATTATATTAAAGAGATTTTTACATACATAACACCTAAAATTATTGAAAATGCATATTTAACACCGAAATTTCTATATTTACTAATATACCACCTAAAACTTCTCTTTTAAAAAATTCTAACATTCCGTTTAAACCTTCCGTCAAAAATAACTATCAACGAATATCTTCCCCGTCAATGGCATCCTTTCACGGTGAATACAAGTATCTCATCGCTTCAATGGAGTGGTAGAATAAAAGGAAAATGGGACTTTAGGTGGTATATTAGTAAATATATAAGTTTAGATGTTAAATATGTATTTTCAATAGTTTTAGGTGTTATGTATGTAAAAATCCCTATATTAAAAATGTAAACCATGATGTGATTTCATAAAATTGTAAACTATGTTAGTTGGTGTGACCATTCATAGATAGTTAGTTCAAGAATTAAATAGTTTTGCATTTTGCAATTGAAGATGAACCATCTATAAGCCGCATAAGACAGATTAGGATAGTTAATCCCTGTAATTAGTCTTAGCTTTATTAATCATCTGTAATCCATTATATATATGGGACCCACACCTGTAATAAGATTTGAATACTCTTTTTCCCTCGTTACCTCTGTTCTCCTCTTCCTCTCCGGCGTGATCATCCCCACGTCCTTCTTGTTCTTGCTTTCATGGTATCAGAGCTATCATGGGAGACCAAGGCTCTGTGAATTCCGGCACGCCGCCGGCAAACCATTCCGATTCCGCTGAGTCTGCAATCGTCATCCCACAGCCGCTCAAATTTCTTGTATCTAACATCAAGAATCTCGCTCCTCACCCGCTCACATCAGAAAACTATCCAATTTGGCGTATCCAGATCCTGCAACAGTTCACAGCAAACGGTTACAATGGACACCTCAACGGAACCATACAAGCTCCGGCAGACGAAAACTCTGATGCCTACACTCGATGGCGCATCGTCGACAGTAACCTTCTGTCCGCGCTCTTTTCGACCATCTCTCAACCCGTTCTACCCTACATCATTACTTCGACCTCCACCAACGAAGCTTGGACGATTCTTGAAAAACGTCTCCAGCCTACCAGTCGTTCCCGGGTTATGCAGCTAAAGAACGAACTGTATCGTCTTACCATGAGAGATCAGACACTGCAAGATTACCTCACTCGAATCAAATCAATTGTGGACAATATTGTGGCATCTGGCTCCAAGATTGAACCAGAGGATGTTATGCTTCACATCCTAAATGGTCTTCCACCGACCTACAACTCATTTAAGTCCACAATTCGGAACTCTCTGCTGCCCATCGATTTGGACACCTTCTACTCACTTCTTTGCAATGAAGAAATTCATCTTCAGACCAACGCTCTTTACGCTTCATCTTCAAACCAATCGCGCGGAAGACCCAACAATCGACGGATGTTCAAAAACAAGAATCAACAAGCTTCCTACCCACCACCGTCCTCAACTCAATCTATCCCAACGATCCCAAATCAGCCTCGACCGACTTGTCAGATTTGTGGGAAAATTGGCCACATAGCTCTAAATTGTTGGCATCGTAACAATCCTAAATACGCACCTACAGAATTCAAACAGCCACGAGCTCTGCTCGCGAATCCGCCGTACTCGGTAAATCAGGACTGGGTCCTAGACTCAGGTGCCTCGGCTCACATTACTCCAGATGCTAGTAATCTCTACCATCCCATGACTTACAGTGGCTCGGACAACATATCCATTGCAAACGGAACCTCCCTACCCATTCACTCTTCCGGTCAAGGCCTTCTCCCGCTCCCGGACAACACACGTAAGCTTCACCTACGCAATCTTCTACATGTTCCCACACTAACGCACAATCTACTCTCTGTTTCTAAACTAACCACCGATAATTTTGTCTCTATCTCATTTGATGCGAATGGTTTCACCATCAAGGATCTTCAGGACCACCGTCCGCTGCTTCATGGTCATCTACATAATGGCTTGTATCGACTCGAGCTATCTCAGGATTCACGACACAAGGCGCTCGCAACAACTCACTCGTCCGCAAACGACTGGCACGCCCGGCTTGGTCACCCCAGCTCTCATGTTCTTAATACTCTTGCAAATAGATTTTCCGAAATTTCCTCTGTTTCGCATTCTTTTTCTTGCACTTCTTGTAAACTGGCTAAAAGCCACAAATTAGCTTTCAATAAAAACATTTCTACTACTACCTCTGCTTTCGAACTCATGCATACAGATGTCTGGGGTCCTGCATCACACCAATCAATCGATGGCTATCGCTACTACGTGGTCTTTATTGATGATTATACGCGTTACTCCTGGCTTTACCTCATGCATTCGAAGCAAGAAACCTTGTCCAAATTCAAGATACTCTGTAACTTGATCCAAACACAACACGGCTGCACACCAAAGGCTCTTCGCACGGATGGAGGCGGAGAATTTACCGGAATTGAATTCAGAAACTACCTCAGAGATCGCGGTATTCAACAGCAAATTTCCTGTCCACACACGCCAGAACAAAATGGATTAGCTGAGCGCAAGCATCGCCATCTTCTTGAGCTTACCCGTGCGCTTCTTCACGCCTCTAGTCTACCATACAAATTTTGGGCAGAAGCGTTGACGACAGCTCACTACCTAATCAACCTCCTACCGTCAAAAGCCATTTCCCTACAAATTCCCTACGAGAAACTGTACAAAATCCCGCCAACCTACAGCCAACTTAGGACTTTTGGCTGTCAGTGCTTCCCATGGCTCAAGCCATATACTCAAACAAAGTTGGCACCACGATCAGCAAACTGTGTGTTCCTTGGTTACTCCGCAACACACAAAGGGTATAAGTGCCACGACATTCAAACAGGCAGGACGTACATCTCTCGGCACGTTCAATTCAATGAGCATCACTTTCCCTATAAAGAACTACCTCAAAATCCAGATTCTTCACCAACAATACCTTCACAGTCGACCTCTCCGTTTCTTCTTCCACCTCCCACGGCTCTTCCCACAAACACAACCAAACCCCTCACGGGCTCACATCCAACATCACCTCTCCTCTTTCCTGCGACAACTCAGACCAATTCATCTGATAGAAACCATAGTGACAGTACTCATCCTCTTCCCATTGACTCACCACCGAATATTACCCAACAACCAACCCATCCTATGCAAACTCGTCTCAAGTCTGGAATAAGCAAACCAAGACAACTTCTGAATCTTCTGACTCATGTCCAGTCTCCGCCTACACCAACAACGTTCAACCAAGCCTCGAAACTCGACGTGTGGAAACAAGCAATGGCGACTGAATATGACGCTCTGATGAAACAAAACACTTGGACTCTCGTCCCCTGCCCCGCCAACAAACCCGTACTCGGATGCAAATGGACTTATAAGACGAAGCTTCTTCCCAACGGGCAAATCGACCGTCACAAAGCAAGACTCGTAGCTTTAGGCTATGATCAACAATTCGGCATCAATTATACAGAGACTTTTAGCCCAGTTGTCAAAATGCCAACCATCCGATTTCTTCTAACGGTGGCTGTCAACCGAACATGGCCTATGTACCAACTCGATGTATCAAATGCTTTTTTGCACGGTGATCTTGATGCAGACATTTATATGAAGCAACCGCCGGGTTTCGTCAACTCCGCTACCTCCAATCTGGTGTGTAAACTTCGAAAATCCCTATATGGTCTCAAACAGGCTCCTAGGCAATGGTTCAACAAATTAACAGGATTTCTACAATCTCAAGGATTTGAATTCAGTCGATCCGATCCCTCCCTCTTACTTCTTCACAAACATAACATACAAATATATATTCTTATTTATGTGGACGATTTTCTAGTCACAGGAAACAATGATTCCGCCATTCAGTCCCTACTCCGACATTTACAATCCCATTTCGATCTCAAGCAGCTTGGACAAATCTCGTTGTTTCTCGGCATACAGGTAACTCAATCCAATTCAGGTTATTTTCTCTCGCAACATCACTACGCCAGTAAGCTTCTTCGTGACGCAGGTTACACAGACTGCAAATCCGCGCCTACGCCCGCTGTTCCTAACAGGAAGAACATCACCTCCTCAAGTCAACCGTTCGGGGATCCTACACTTTACCGCAAACTAGCCGGATCTCTTCAATATCTATCGATCACAAGGCCTGACATTGCTTTTGCTACCAATCAAGTCTGCCAGCATATGCAAAATCCATCAGACCTCGACTTCAAAGCTCTCACACGGATTCTTCGATACATCAAAGGCACGATTGATCATGGCCTTCCAATCACAAAAGGACCTCTCGAACTACACACATACACCGATGCTGACTGGGCGGCAGATACATCTGATCGTAAATCCATCTCCGGCTACTGCACGTTCCTTGGTCGGACGCTACTCACCTGGACGGTCAAAAAGCAGATCACCGTAGCCAAATCCTCAACAGAGGCGGAATACCGATCACTTTCAGCTGCCACGTCGGAGGTCATCTGGTTGCGTCGTCTCGCCGAAGAGCTTGGCATCCCACAGCCATCCCCCACCACAATATACTGCGACAACACCTCCGCCATTGACATTGCAAAGAATCCGGTCTTTCATAATCGAACGAAACACATCGAAATCGATTATCATTTCATTCGTCAACACATTACTACCAAAGCCATTCAACTCCAGCACATAGCCTCCAAGGATCAGCTTGCCGACATTCTGACTAAAGCCTTCACGATCTCTCGGTTCACCGAGCTTCGCAGCAAGCTCACCATTCGTTCAGGGAATGATCAGCTTGAGGGAGGATATAAGCCGCATAAGACAGATTAGGATAGTTAATCCCTGTAATTAGTCTTAGCTTTATTAATCATCTGTAATCCATTATATATATGGGACCCACACCTGTAATAAGATTTGAATACTCTTTTTCCCTCGTTACCTCTGTTCTCCTCTTCCTCTCCGGCGTGATCATCCCCACGTCCTTCTTGTTCTTGCTTTCACCATCAACCCAAGATACAAACAAACAAAACTAACTTCACCTATTAGGAAAGTACTAGCATTTTGCATTGCCAGCATAAAATGAGCAATCTGCGTTATGAAATCTCCTTGTAGCCTCAATCTTTTATAGGATTCTGAATTCAAGGGTGCCATAAACCAAATATAAAATGAATAGCACTTCAATACAAGGAATCCTAGCTTACTACACGACTTAACCACTTCAGTCCCTTAGAGAAAAATTCCAATTCAGCAAAAGTTAACAGTAAATTTATCATGGGACTAAATATTCTCAATAAAGCAACTTCCAACTAGAATATTATAACCTTCAGCTGCAAAGATCTGAGATCTCAAATAAAGAAGACCCATTCATAACTTAAGTTTGTTTCCTATTCAAACATAAGAGGCCAAACAGGGATTTTTAGGTTCTACATCAACTAAGGATTAGCTTTAATTGATGTCTAATCTATATTCCTGTTTGATTAGCTGTGTCAGCTAATCCAAATTGGCTAATCTAACTTGGCTAATCCACCTTGATACTGATACAAATAGAGTTAATTTCATCCCTCCTCATATCCAAAAATTAAACTCATGCATAATAAACAGTAATTGACATATGCCATATTAATCCATCAAGATTATTATTATCTTTAAATTCCAGAATCTTAAACCCCAAAACCCAGTGCTGCCATGCCAGGTCAAGCGACCAGTCACATGAACGTCACAAATTACCACCTTTTTTGAGGGAAAAAAAAGCTATCAAATTTTGTTGAAATAAGATTTCGGTCCAGCACAAACCCTAATTTATACGATGGAAAATGCAAGCCCAACTCCCACTGATCCGACGCACTGCATAAGAATTAAATAAAGAGACAATATTGTTACGATTTCTGTTGGCATTGAGGAAACTGTAGAGGAACAGTCGCAGCAGCAGCCGATTCGTTTGGTCTTTCCTTCTCCACCCGTCGTTCATCTCTTGTATCTTGCTTGTAGTGTTGCGGCTCTTCGTCTTCTTCAACCTCCTCGTCCTCAGAAGACGATGCGTAATCCACTAGCGACATAGTTCTTCCTTTCACTACACTCTTGGTCTTGCCCTTGGTCTGTGTTCTTCTAACCTCAAAGAAATAGCTTGCGGTGACGGATTTTCAGTATCACGGAATCCCGGGAGGAACTTTGTTTTGGGGGGTGTAAATAAAATAAAATTATAAATAATTATAAATGATGGGTAATAAAACAAAGAAAAAACTTACAATATCAAATTAGAATCTAACAAAAAAAATAAAAAATAAAAATCCTAAAAAAAAGAAAAAAAAAACGGTCATAAAACACCAACAAATAACAGGTAACCCCAACAGAAAAAATCATCCAAGCAGAAATAACAAATTTTCCTAGAACAAGAAGCAAAAAAGTAAACAACATTCCTCCTAACCGAGCAGCCAGCCAAAACCAATCGAACCCAGAAGAAAAAACTTCAAAGCCAATCAATAGAGAAACATTCACTCATGTAGAAAATGAGCAGTCTCCAATGAAATACAATGAGTCAGCAACATCCAAGACGTAGCCGTGGACAGGCTCAAGGAGAGAAACGAACCACCACTAGTAAAAGCTAAGCAAAGATATACAGTGAGCCAACAACATCCTTGTCGCAGCCCTGGACAGTCTCCAGAAGAGAAGAGAACCACCACCAGCAAAATCCAAACTCCCCAGAAGCAGAAAGAAAGGAAAAGAACCCAATCCGGCCCCCAAACTTGCAACAATGCCTATGGACAACAACAAAAACTCATGAACATCTCTTGAATCCTAGAAACCATTAAGAAAATAATGAGAATAAAAGAAATAACTCCATACACATAAGAGAAGACACAAACCTTCAGTGGTTTCAAAACCGACCATCCAAGGTTTTTAGAAAAAACATGGTTGCCAAAAAGTCAACCTAGACAAAAATCCAATAATATAATACAAAGATTTCAATTGAGAAATATTACCTAATAGATTAGAATAGATAAGTCTACTTAAATATCAACATTACAAAAATTATTCTCAAACCTCCTGGAATTCCTCTCTTTCCCAATAAAGTAAATTGAACAACTAACAGATAATAAAAAGAAATTCTTAACAAGAGAATCAAAGTGAAAAAAAGATAAAAAATCCAATAATTGCTCTAAATTAGGCCTAAACAGAAAAAAATTAATATGAGACAAAAAGTTAGAAATAATACTAAAAGAATAATCACATTAAAAAAATAGATGATTATGACTTTCATCAACTTTCAAACAAAGAAAATAAAAAGTAGAGACGTTAAGATTTCTCTGAACAAAGATGTTAGACATTTTAAGCCTCTTCAACAAAGCCTTTCAAGCATAACAAGAATATCGCAAAGCATATCTTTTATGCCAAATCAACTTATATCTATTGAATCTTGATTAGGTTGTTAAACCTAAATTAATGTCCCACCAAGGCTAACCAGGAGGGGGGGGGGGGTTGAATTGGTAATTTAAAAAATTCTCTTGGATTAAAAACTTTAAAGCCATTGATTCTTGAAGCAAGTTAATTAAAGTTTCAAAATAACTTTTCAACCAAAAAAAAATAACTTGTAGTAAGTAAATGCGGAAATTTAAACAACACAAAGATTTATAGTAGTTCGATCAAACACAACCTACATCCACTCCTTGAAGACTACCTCTTTAGGTATTGCACTATTACCAAAGATACTCTCATTTTGCCCCCATATCAAGGCGAAGAAGCCTTTACAAAAACCTCTCTTCCACCAATCCCCAGCGATGCAGAGGACCGCCGTCCTTTCACACCCTCCAAGTGTCGGCAGAGAACCGTCGTCCTTTCACACCGTCCAAGTGTTGGTAGAGAATCTTAGTCCTTTCACACTCTCCAAGTGTCGAAAGAGAATCGTCATCCATTCACACTCTCCAAGTATCGGCAGAGAACAGTCATCCTTTCACACCCTCCAAGTGTAGGCAAAGAACCTGATCTTTCTCCAAAGATCTTCTCACGAGCAATCTATAAAGATAAGAGGAAAAGTGATAATCAAATAATACAAAGAGATTCTTACCTTTGTGTAACCTTGTGAACCCTTCACACTCCACTTATAAGAAATCTCTCTCAAACACTCTCTCACACTCTCTCTTTCAATTGCCCTTGAAAAATCTTGAAGACAAAACTTTCTCACGTTAGTTTTAGTAAACCTTTTATACTAAAGACACAAAAAATCGTTCATGAAACTGAATTTTTCAATTTTGAGCATACACGATCATACAGTGCGATCAAATTTCGTACATACGAACAGTTCAAATATTATTGCATACGAACCTATTGTGAATTGGTACGAAATCGTTTCGTACCCGATCATCATCCGGTACAAGCAGTTATAAAATTTTCAAATTCGTTTGTACGAAGCAGGATCCCACAATTTTGTACTATGGATGGCATACATACGATGACTTCATCGTCTGGTAAGATCAGTTATAAAAAAATTTCAAATTCATATGAATGAAACATCAGGATGAAAAGAGACCTCACAATTTTGTACTTTGAAATGCATGCACGAACTGGGTTTGTACAATACGATCCATACTTAGAAAAATTAATTTTGAGCGAACAGGGACCTATTTATTTTGTACTCTCTAAGGCATGTATGAACAGGGTTCATACAGTACGATCCATATTTAGAAAAAATATTTTTTGAGCAAACAGGGAGTCGTCCATTTCGTACTTTGGAAGACATGTATGAACATGGTTCGTACAATACGATCCATACTTAGAAAAATTTTCATTTATGTTAGTTTAACTGCTCGCCGGAAAAATAACTGACTAGATCGTCCTATACGAACGGATTTCGTATAGTACGATTAGTTTAAAAAATGTGAAATTTAAAACTCTCTCTCGATGTATGTGTGCTTAGTTACTCAATTACAATCATACTCTCTCAGACTCAAGAAAATAAAAAATACATACTTCAATTTCAATAAACTCTAAACTTATCTTGATTTGAAGTCTTCAACAATCTATAGTATGATTTCTCTGAAATGTTAATACACACAAAAGCAAAAAATAATTCTTTCAAAATATGTTAGGAGAAATAATATTCAAATCAATAATATTTGGAATAATAAAAAATATATAAGTTGTAAGAATATCAAACACGAAAGAACATAAGTAGCAATTATCTCAACAATATCAATCCACTTTATTAAAAATATCATAATAAGCTCTATAAGACATTTTAAAGGACGGATGCAAAACACCTCTCCAGGAAATGTTCAAAGCTTATGGATCAGTAATAATGACTTGAGATACAATAGAAGTAATAGCTGGAGACAAAGACGGAGATAAATTCCAACAATTATGAGAAATTCAATCCCCTAACTATCTATTAAGAGAATCAGAAGCCAATTTTACACTATCTGAAATAGCAATCTTATAAATAGACCTCCCCAAGCATCAAGGATCCCAATATAAAGAGAGATAACTATTAGAAAAAAAATATTAAATTGAATCTTGCTTTTAATACCTCTTGCTACCAAAGAGACATTCTTCCAAAACATGGAAACCGACTACTGCCAAGGCTTCCAAAAAGATAAATACTTAAACTTTATCCAAATAGCCAAAGTACCAATATCATTAATGATTCTCCAAATAAGATAATATATATGAGCAAAATTGAGAGCTTCAGGTTCAAAAATACCTAGCCCCCCAACTTCTCTATGCTTACAAACTTTATTCAAAACAATGATATGAATCTTCCTACTAGTAGGATCACCATGAAAAATGAAATTATAGCACACCTTTCTAATAAATTTAAAACAAAATTTAGACATAGCAATCCCCCTAATCCAATAAAAAATAACTTTAGAAATAATAAAGCTAAAAAATTGTACCCTTCTAGCAAAAGAAACTAATTTAGCTTTCCAACCAACCAACATAATAGTAATCTGACTGAATAAAGGCTAAAAATTAGTAGCTTTTAGTTTGTTACTAGATCGAGGTAAAGCCAAGTATTTTAAAGGATACATAGTGATTCTAATGCCAAGAATATAACTAATTGTAACTTCTAAATGACAATCTTTATAAATAATAAGAGAGTTTTTACTAGCATTAATAAATAAACCAGAGGCAGCCGAAAAATAAGCCAAAATATCATTAAGATTTCTAGCATTCTCTAATGAAGCTTTCCCAAAAATGAGAATATCATCCGCATAGAGAATACAAGAAATAAAATTATTACCAACCTTAATCCCCTCAAAGCCATTATTATGAGAACAATCATCCAAAATATTAAATAGAACATCCATAACTATACAAAAAGATATAAGAAGAAAGCAGGCAACCTTGCCTAAGATCTGAATAAGAATTAAAAAAACTCATGTATAGAACCATTGAGAATAACAGAAAAATAAACATCCTCTATGGAACCTTTAATCTAAGAGATGAAAGTATGAGTGAAGCTTTCTTGAATCATCCTAGAAACTAAAAAATCTTTAGAGACCGTATCAAAAGCCTTATGAATATCTATTTTAGCACAAAAAAAACTTATTCCTAGAAGAGTAATTAAAATCTCTTAGAAGTTCAATAGAAATAATGATATTATCTATTGAAATCCTCTTCTTAATAAAACCAGATTGACTTCGATGAATAGTAAAAGGTATAACACTCTGCAACCTATTAGCCATAATTTTATAAAAAAATATTGCATAAAAAGATAGGCCTAAAATCTGAGACATTAGTATCGTTAATCTTTTTTGGGGATAAGGGAAACAACATAAGCTTTAGTAGCTCTCGACATAAATCCAAAATTGAAATAATAAAAAATAGCTTTTCACAAGGTAGGACCAACAATCTCCTAAGTAGTCTTAAAGAATTCAAAAGTATAGCCATCAGAATCAAGGGCAGAAGTTTTAGGGCTGTTAAAAATAGCCTTTTTAATTTCTTCTACCAAAACCGGCAGAATCAAAGCAGCTTTTAAACAATCCAGAATAACATTACCAACATGAATATTGAAATAAGTATAATTAGCCCGAATAGGAGAATTAAATATAGTTTTAAAACGACTCACAAAAGTATTAGTAATTTCACTGGGATCTGTAACAACCTATTGAGAAGAAGAAATACCATGAATCTTATTATAGTTTTGTCTGCATCTAGTTTTAGAATAAAGAAACCCTAAGTCATCTTCTTCACATGACATCCATTTCTATTTAGTCCATTGAGAAACCCAAGAAGACCAAAGAGAAAGATGGTCTTTAATAAGAAAAATAATATTAATAAGACTAAATTAAGATTTTGATTAAGCGGGTCCTTATGTAAAAGACTATATAAATCACTTTGCTGGTTCTTAAGATTCTCAATAGAAGAATAAAGATGCTTAGAGGAAGCCCAATCTTGCTGTTTAATCAAAGCTTTAAGCAAACAAAGCTTACTATAAACGTTATTAATATGATTACTAACATAAGGTCTTAAAAAAACCTCAATTAGCAACTTCCATAAACCAGCTTTCTTGCACCAATAATTAAAAAAAAAATCTACAACCGACAGAAAAATTATTTTTGTTACAAATAATAAGAGGGGAGTGATCAGAGCAAAGAGGATTATTAACAACATAATAAGAAGAAGGATAAGCATTCAACTAATAATTATCAACATAAACCCTATATAATTTAATATGAATAGGGTTATTACTTTCTTGATTGAACTAAGTATAAAAATTATCACTCGACGAAAGCTCTATAAGCCTAGAATTAAAAATACAATGATACAATGCCCCCAAATTGCTATAAGAAAGAGTATTACAACCACAATTTTCATTGGAAAAACTATAAAAATTAAAATTACCCAATATAATCCACAGTGAAGTAATATTAGAAGAGAGATTAAAAATATCATTCCAAATATTAACTCTATCTGCAGCAGAATTAGACGTATAAATAGTTGTAATAAAAAAAAGGAATATGAACCAAACTTGATAATCCTATGAACAAGCTGAATAGTAATAATAATATAATTAAAAGAAATACAATAAGTATTCTACTTTAACCTAATTCTAGCTACCAGCCGCATAAAACCTAAAATTATAACAACAATCTTCTTGCTGAAAAATTTCGTGTCTTGCGTCAAACAAAGAATTACCAACAAGATCATTATTGACTTTAGCTTCTAGAATGCAACAAAATTCAGCCTTAAACTTTTTAACAATATCAACCTAAGACATAACTTTATCAACAATTAAAGCATCTAACATTCCAAGAAATAAAATTAGGAAAAAATATATTAATGTTTAATATTCAAGGTAGAGGCCTTCCTGATTGCTTTAGATCTAGTAGACTTACTAGTAGCAATTGGAACTTTAAAACTAGACTAATCCATAACAGAAACATCAAAGGAAGGAACCCCCTTTAAAGAAATATTCACATCCTCAGAGAAATCGTTATTAAGGGAATCCAGTACCTGAAGCTTATTATGAGAATAAAAAATAACAATTGAAGATTTTGCCATAAAAGGAACCTTAGAATCATTAGAATTATTGTTTAAAATGAGATTAGAAGCAATCTCTTTAGAAGGAAAATTTAAATTAGGTAATGTCTCGAGGAGGCAACCAAAATTTTAGAATTATCTACAACCTTCAAATTTTTTGAATAAATAATCAAATTCTTTTGAGAACTGCTAGCAACTTTAGACAAATTAGCATTAAAATTAATATCAGAAATAGAAGCCTCATTATAAACTAATAAAGAATCAGAAAATAATGAAGGATTAGTTGAGCCCTGATTCATATTTTGAACCGAAAAATTATGAGGATTTTTGAAAGAAGATGGTCTTGCTGAATGTGAAGCATCTTTCCAATCCTTCTTGCTTTTACTTCTTCCTCTATTAGGTTTATGAATATCAATCGGCTTTTCACTAGCCTCCTGCAGCTGTGAAGGGAACAATGTTGTGGGATGAACAATAGAATCACATCCTTGAGAAGGAGTGAGCTTCCAATCATAAACAACTTTAAGAGGAAAAATGTTTCTAGCAATTTAAATATTAACTTCATCAGGAAGACTACAATCCTTAGATACTAAAATACAAACCCTAGCAAAAGTGAGACTAGTTTGCTCCGTTGTTAAAGAATTAACATCAATCAGAACCCCAAGCAAACTTGCTATTTTAGAAATGCCTTCCGACGTCCAGTAAACTAAAGGCAGATCAAGAAATATGACCCATAAAGGAATGGACATAAACTCTTCGCGTTTAGGAAAAAAAAGAGGCAACCATTTCTAGATAATAAATGGTTTACCAAAGAAAAACCAAGGACCACCCGATAAACTAGATCATAATATTTCGGACAAGAAAACTTCATCAGAAAAAATCCCTCATTCAAAGCAAGCAGAGTAAAACAACCTTTCAATTTCTAAAGCTTATGCATGATAGATTTTAATGCTTCAAAGTAAGACCTCTTACCCAACGAGTAACCTATTAGCATTAGGCCCCATTTATAAGCTGCGACAGAGACATCACCTTCAGTGAAAGAAACAAAATTATAAGAAGAAGGCACAAAAAAAAAAAGAAAAAAGAAAAAGTTTGGATGAAGATTGACGAGATATCAATAAACGATTCCAAGCTTTCATTCCTAATGGGAAAAACCAGAAATCGGATAAGGATGCATATTTGATTTTAGAGGAGGAAAATCAGAAAAAGAATACATGAATCAATAGAAGAAAAACAAAATAGCTCTTATTGAACAACAAAAACCCTATAAGATCCACCAAGAAGGTTGAAGAAAAACAAAAACCTTAAAAAAATAATAATAATAATAATAAAAAAATAACTGAGCGAAGAAAAACCTAGGGAAACCAAGAAACTCTCTGAAAGCTTATCATCGCCCTCATGCCGTTCCAATACTTGGAATCTTCTGTACATCTCGAATCCCATGAGGACATTGGGGGCGGTGGGGTTATATAGGCAAATGTTTGAATGGATCGAACCTTATTGCGTTGATGCCTAAGTGTTTGTCTACGGCCCCGTAGGGTCTACAGATTTATGTTTTTTTTACGCATGTAATATTTGATCATATATGGATCAAATGATGGGAGTATAAAACAAATTTTTCTCTCTCCCATGGACTCTTAACTCATTCATGACATTGTTTATGTGGGATGCCATATGAAATTTGTCTTATCCTTTTTATAACATAAGAAAAATACATCCATTCAACGTTTAATGATAAATGAACTAACTCATGAATAGGCTCATCATATAACTTGGCCCAAGCTCAAACTTAGGATTTATTTGTGACGGCTTTCTTACAACTTCTTAAAGCAACTTTCTGGTTCAAAAATTAAAGCTACTTTAAGAAGTAAGAAAACTGTTCCAATCGAAGCCTTAATCAATCAGTCAAATGCATGCTCAAATCAAGATGATTTTCGCTTAACTCTATTTGTTCGCACCCCTAACATCAACATCCTCGTTAATTGTAAATCATGTATTGACCTAAACCATTTGCACAATAATGAAGAGTGACAAAATTTAAATTTTTGAAAACATTTTGAAGCTTCATAATGTTAGATTTTTTTTTTTGTTACTTGAAGTTTTCAAAAAAAAAAAAAAAAAAAAAAAAAAATACTTGCATTTGAAACAATTAATAAAGATTATGCCAATTTGATTTAATACAAAGCAATAAAAAAATAAACATTAACAAAATAAAATAAAATTTTACTATGATTATTGGTCTATCTGACCATAAGTATATTTCCCTTCTAATTATTGCCTTGAAATATTAAACAACCTGGGGTTAATATCATCATGCCTTGAGAATAGCTCATAAATAAACTTCATGTGGTACCGTTTCTTACCCTTTCACTGACAATATCTCATCGAGACTTCCTCAACTCATCCTCATAACTAAGGGTTTAAGGACAACACATTTCAAGCAATTACTTTGATGGCCTTGCCTGACAAAGGCTTGGTTTGGGACAACTTTCTTACTGCTTTCTAGGACAATTTTCGTACTAAAAAACTGTTTTAGAAAGCAACAAAAAAGCTGTCCCAAACGAAACCAAAATCTCACATCAATGACCTTCCCCTACAACATCTAATCACAATTTCGTCTCCTTTTAATCGTTCGGGTAACTAAATATGCTGCTGATTCATTATTGTTTTTCACCAACGAGATCGTTGTAACGCCCCAAGATCTAACTTGGAAAGAATTTCAAGCAATCCATCAACAATTTACCAGAGCTATCTATAACTTCAATCAAACAGTTTAGCAAAAACCTATAACATTTAAAACATCAATGTATGATTCTATTCATATCTTAAAAGATCATATACAATACTCAGGAGCTACACAAGGAATACAACACAAGAACTAAAATCTATCATATCCTGAGTACAAAAGAATCACTATCACCAAAAAGGACAAAAACCTGGAGATTCCTGATCAACCTCAATCTCCTGCTCCCTTGCCCTGACCTGAAAATATTAACCACATATAATGAGCTTCAAAAAGCCCAGCAGGTCACCTAATACCTACAACTGAAATCAAAGCACGGTACTGGAGACAATATGCATGTCAATCAGTCGAATCCATAACAGTCAATTGCACATGATCAGTGAATCAATGCAGCGGATACAAAAATCAATAATTAATGCCCAATCGATACAATCCAGAGTCAGCGATAGAAGAATCGATAAACAGTAGAAAATCAGTCGATCAGTCAAATCAATCGTATCAAATCGAATCAATCAAAACAATACTATCTGGTCAATTAAATCTATCGGTATGAAATCATAAAATCAATACAATAAAGCCCAGTCTATACTAGCAATGAATCAATTACAATATCCATATCCATACAGTATCTATAACAGTAGCAATGCGCAATGACAAAATATAAATATCAATGAAATCGTACGATAACAGTAAGTCCGTAAATCCGTTAATAAATCCAAATCAATAAAGCAATAAATCCATCACGAGTCAATACCGAACACATGCATTTCAATGTAATAATCTTACTGAGCAAGTACAATCACTGGCTATTAAGGCGTTTTTCAATCCATAGTGCTGTTGTAGAAATCCATAATCATATCTATCCGTTGGTTCCATAAGAGTCGTCACTCTGTGCCCGTCGGCATAAGAATCTCCTTATGCCTCCCAATCGTTATATCAATGATCAATAGAGGATATCGCCAAACCCTTTTTAAAGGAAAGCCCGTCGGCCCACCATCCTGTATAGGTCAAGTCAATCTCCAACCAACGGTTCAACCAGTCTTCACTTGTCTTTCAGTAACAATAATCATATATTCACATTCGTATGCATATCAGTTCAAATCATCAATTTCAGAAAATCGGAAATCGTACGAAAATCCAGCGGCATAACGGTAGTATACAGAATTTACAAAGAAATTCCTAAAAATCAGAAGTTACCAAATTAATACAGAACGTGCACGACAACATTATAAGACTTCTATTCTACTGAAGCAACATCAATCAACATCATGATATTTTTCTATTCGATCAAAATCGCACAGAACCCAAAATAACCGGTAGAATCGTTACAAAAAATACTCAAAACGTGTAGAGAAATCATATCAATAACATATCAAAAGTTGTGTGGTGAAAGTTTCATCAATACAAAATGCGGCGCGTTTTTCGGTAACGAAAACACAATTCTGTGCACAGAACGACCAAAACTCAACATATTCGAAAACAGAAATAGGATTCAGAGTCCTTACCGCGAGATAAACAATCCTTCCAACAACGGCGACGGACGAAAAGCGCTTTGCGGCCTCCGAAACCAAGCTTTTCCTTTGTTTTCCTTCTCCTTCTCTCTCCTCAGATATTTGTTAAAAAAAAAAGATTTTTCTCTCTCTTCAAAACGAGCTGATTTCCTTATAACACAGACCTGATCGGCCCGGCCGATCGCCACATCGTCCAGGACGATGTGAACAAAAATCCAATCGTCCAGGACGATATCTCAGGACGATAATTAATTTCCTTGGACGATAAAAATCCTTACTCACTGACTTTGCCATGAACTGATCGTCCTAGGACGATCCAAAAATCGGCCCGGACGATCCACCCAGAAATCAGTTGTTTCTGATCGTTCTGGACGATCTGAACATCGTCTCGAAGGATAGGAAATCAAAGAAACGAGCTCTCACAATCGTATCATGACTTCCTCATCCATTCCTTCGAGTGAGATGAGATTAATAATATCATAAATGAAATAAACAATCAATGTTAGATTTTTAATAAATAAATATTATAATTTTAAACATTAAATTATGTATTTAGGAAGGGCTCATATACCCTAATGATCGGCAAATTATTACGTCCGGTCACCGGACGTCCGAACATCCAATCCAGATGCGCCACGTCGCTCAAATACAGTGAGATCCGGTGTATTTTGATGATA
The DNA here is from genome assembly GCA_016618105.1 of Dendrobium huoshanense. NCBI lineage: Eukaryota > Viridiplantae > Streptophyta > Magnoliopsida > Asparagales > Orchidaceae > Dendrobium > Dendrobium huoshanense. Next base: position 54,235,110 of record CM028360.1, on the reverse strand, counting down.
TGGCGCGTCTAGATTGATGTCCGAACGAATCCGGACACCGAACGTAATAATTTGCCCTAATGATCACATCCACATACAATTTCAAAACTTTTATTGTAGTAAAAATTGGCTCATTGGGTTCATCATTTAATCCAAATTGGCGGCTTAGCCCCAAATCTCAACCCCGCCCCTAATCTTCCGTTCCTCCTGTCCCACTCTGCTCCTTTCCAAATTGGTCTCGTCTCTGATATCCACTCCCGAAGAAGGAAGCGATTTCAGGTAAGATAAATGGAAAAGCCGGAAGAGATCAGCAGCTCAAGGATGTTCGGCGGCTATAATCGGCGCTTCAAGCATTTCAGTCCAACCCTTGGCTGTTCCATGACCTTCTCCATCTACTTCCCTCCTACTCTCCAGTCTCAAAAGATCCCTGTAAGCAATTTTCATTTCTTCTCATTGTAATGATATTTGTTTATTTAACCATGTTGTGAGACTTCTCTGGTTGCATTCAATCTTCACTCGTAATTGCATTTTTTTCGTTGTTAAAATCGGGTTGTTGTTAGCCTCATCGGGCTGGTAGACTGGTAGTAGCTGTTGTTTCGTGTTGGCTTGTGGCTGCTTAGATTGAGAGCATGTATCGGCCGTGCTCTGATGGGGTTTCTGGTTTTGATTTCTGCTTTCAGTGAAGCTGCTTGTAGATCTCCATTTGTTCGATGCATAGTTGGGCTGCTGCATGATTTAATCCGGCGAAATTCTGTTTTACTTTTTGGAGGAAGTTTTTAATGCAATGTTGTGTTCATTGGATAACTAGTTGATCACAAGGGAAAGTAAGGTGATTTTTTAGGTAGGCGTCGCTGTTATAAACATGGAACATAACCGGTAATGTTAAGTTATAGGCCCTGTTATAATGCAAGTATTAAAATTCCTTCTATTTTGAAAATGTGATGCAAGTGTTGTGAGTTGTGATTTTTTTATTTTTCAGGGCTGTTTGGCTGATTGCAAAGTTCATGTAGGGAAACTATCTTTACTATTTGATTGGGTGGAAAATTCAGAGTGATGTCCTGATAAAATAAATAAATAAATTCTAAAAATCTACATTATTATGTAAAATAAATCACCTAACGTTCTAAACATATTTGTGCCATCTTTGCCACTGTCAGAAGACTACCTCCTCCCAACATGTAGCAGCTCATCACAGTGATCCTACCGTATAGGACCTAATACTTTTTTCCTCTAACCTCTCCATCCCAGTCACTCTCATCAGCTCATTGCAACATATCACCTACATTGTTGTATGACCCACTTAGCCCACGCTCCCATGTGGTTTTCTCCCTCTGCCTCCACCCCATTGCTTCCCTTCCCATTCTTGTTCCTAACCAAGCACATCTCCTACACCACTCCGCTCGCCATTGAGCATATCACTAATCTCATCTCTCTTCTCCCTTTGCTTCCTTCTCCTTTTTTTCCTCATTTGCGTTGGGATGAGCGTAGTCTTCTGCGAATTCAAGGATTCTGTTATTGCCTGTAACTCCTCACTCTTCTCCCAGGTGAATTAACATATTTGAAATTTGCCCTATATGAGGAATTTGGAATTCTTAAAAATGAGGCTTTTGGGGTAATCCAAAATTTTTTAAAATTGTTTTACATAGTTTCATTTCATTACCGAACACCTGAAAAATTAAATGCCATGCATTGTTTTTATGCCACACTTCTAATAACTGAAAAAAAAAAAACCATAATTTATGACATACTAATCTTATGTCATATAAGCTTATCTATTGGTGTATTATTTTTTTTAAGCATAACTAGAGCATGACAGTCATTATATTTATAGAAGAATGATCCATATTTGGGCATGTTTATTAGATATATCTTTTGATGTAAATTAGAAAACACGTAAACTTGCGCTAAATGATAATTAATTATTGTCTAAATTTGAAATCCTCCAAGAAAATCTGAGAGCAAAATATCAATGTAACATTTAGTATTCACACTACTAAAAGAAAATTAGATTGTAGTAAATTTGATCAAATTTTAATTGCACTCAAAACCAATAAAAAAATACATAGATGTAAAAGAATAAAATTACAAGTCATAAAATAGAAGATTGATACATGTGCTTATACATGGAGAAGCTTCCTACTAAAGTTGTCATCAAGACTTATACCACACTTAAAGAATTCACATCCATTTTCATTCACAAGTTTTGAGATAAAATATGGAATTTTATCAAGCATCAACTAAATTTACATGCATAGACCCATAATTGTTTGTATCACAAAATTCTAGAATTGTGTCCATTATTTAAAAAGGCATAGGTGTTTTAATTGCCTGCATAACCCTTGAGGTATGGTGCTTAGGCTCCATAATCTTTATTATTTTAATATTTCATAAATAAAAAATATGATTTAAAATTTAATGTAAGAAAAATTAAAATAAAATATAAAATTCAAAGTCTACAATCTGCTTTATATTTTGACTCTATAGTTAATTGGTATAAACATATAAAATCAAATAAAAGGAGATGCCAAAATAAATTTAGGTGAGATACAAATTATTATAGGGTTCAACAAAAATAAGTGACTCGTCGTTGAGGCAAATAAAGAACAACATGGGAGACTCTAGCAAAGCGAGTGTAGATTGGATCTAAATGGGATGAAAGGGAGTCGAAGGCAAGTCAGGCTTATGGCTTCAATGATTTTATAAGCTTGTTGGAGAGAAATTGGGTTGATGTGGAACAACCAATTATATCACTGCCCGATATTCCAATGAGTACTGTTACGAGCTATTATTCTAGTTTTCATTCTGCTATTATTTAGGAGCCTCTATTTGAGGATGCTGCTACGTGTGCGTTTCTATTTCATGAATTTTCTATTTCGAGCTTCTATTCACAGGAAAACAGTTAAGTTGTTGATTTAATATTAGCTGCTTTGGATTTTGGATAAAGTTAAAATTTGAACTTGAGGGTTATTTGAAATCAAGTTGGACTGATTTTTTGCCACTATATCTACTAGCTTAAAGATGATGAGTCTATAAGTAAATGTTTTGAGTGATGTAATTTATTATCTTTAATTTAGTAACATTTTTTTTTTCAAGTTTTAATCTTATGCGTGCAACTTGGATATGTATTTCTTAAATTAATACTAAAGTGGTTCATCAAATTTTGAGAAAAGTCATTTTCTTATAGTGGCATGAGACCTAGATTTTTTACTTGGATGAGTTTTTTCCTAAACATAATTTCTTCTGCATATTTTATTATTGGCTTGCCCATGCTATTGATTTTTTTTTTTAAGTTTGACAGGATTAGAAATCTATTTGTGGCGATTAAGTTGCAATTGCCCATTGGTTTTTCTTGATTCTTATATTGAATTTGTTCGAATTTATTTGATCATTACTTTATTGTTTGAGTTATAATTTAATTGAATATATACATTAAAAGAAAATAAGTTGTGACTTATTTAGTGGCTAGCAATTTTCATCTTATTAAATTTCCTTGCAAGATTTACAAACATCGCATCATATTAGTTGCATTAGAAAACCTTAAACTTGAATCATCTAACATCATGAATTGTGGAACATTTAGTGTTGTCTTGTTGTTCATGTTGGCATATGCTTACTTTCAGCTCCTACTAATGATTTTCTGTTGTATGTTGTTATTCAATTGACAAACGTTGACCACTTGACCATATGTTGTTTGCTGGAGTTTCCAAGGTGTTGTCTAAATTTAGTGGAGAAACTTGAATTTAAAGTAAGAGGCAAAATGATTTATCTCAGATTTAGGGGCAAAGCTTTTATGCTATACATAACAAAAGAGATGTGATGTGAAGAGCTTCCATGCTGTTCATAAACCCATGAGAGTTATCCCATTCCTAGTGGTGAGGACCACAGTCCTCCCTAAATCTGTTCCTATCTAAATTGGAGACAAACTCCACCGAATTAAAAAGAATGGTTCGAGGAACACAATAATTATAGCTCTGATGCCAATATAAATTTACATATACAAAAGGCACACTGTTTGAGTGGTTTAAACAGGATTGAAGATTGCCACCATTCGTGCAGTGCTCCTAACAATATAAACTGCACTAGGAATTATTGGTTTTCCACTGGATCAAATACCTCAAGATGGTGAATTGTGTGGGAGAAGTATAATAGAGGAAAATCAAGTGCGTGACATCACCTCCCAAGTGGGCTGTATACACCACACACACTAGCCTTTCACTTTTCTCAGCCTTTAAACACTATATAAATTTGATTTATGGGTTTTTCCCATTACTCAATCATGGTTTCCATGAAGCCTTATCAGCTTATTTCTTTTACCGTGGTATTTGGGATGTTTCATTTCAAAACCAAAATTAAAGCTTAAGGGTCAACTTTATTTCAAAACATGGGGCAATGACAGGTTTTTAACTCATCTAGAGCAGAACTGAGGGGTGTGTTTTATGCAGGAATAAAGACAAAGTATTCAAAAAATTATTCTGCTATTTAAATGTAATCTTTTAAAAGAGTTACTTGGCTATTGTTCCCTTTATCCATCATTTCTACTCAGGTGGGGAATGCATTTTTGACAAAAGTAACAAATTATTGGTGAGGAACAAGTGGTGATGCGAATCGTTTTGATGCATTCACTTTACTAGTACCCTTAACCCATGGGGAAGAGAGCCTTTCATATTTAGTGAAAGAGTAATTCTAATGAACGAGTTATATGAGAGGCTTCTTTTTAAACATCACAAAGTGGCTAAGAAGTATGCACAATGCTGGGAATGTTTTGGAGTTATCTTATGTACTAGCAGCTGTATTGTATTCAATGGGCTTTCATAAATCTACTTAAACTGGAAATGTGTGCTTTAAAATAGACTCAGACTATTAATAACTATGACAATATGAAAAAGCTCCCAAGTGAAGTGTCTAAAAGAAATTGTAGCGATTTTGCTTAGAACAAAAAGGAGCTGCTTCAATGCATGCTGACTGTTAAACTAGCATATAAAATGAAAATTCTTATGTATTTTTAATATATGATTCAATTTTTTAATCAATTCTACAAGTGGTTCCTAGGGTATAAACATGCACATTTTTCTTATTGCTTGCAGGCCATCATTCATATCAAATTAGACAGCTTGTATTTATGCATATTTAGGTTGAAATTTGTTATAGACCTTTAATCTTCTTATTTCTGACACAATTTTGTGAGACACGGTTTCAGTTGAAGCTCTCTTTGTTAAGCTCTTACCACTTTTATTTAAAATGTGTTCCGGATGAGCTGCTTTTATGTGTAAATTGAAGTATATTACTTGCTAAAATAAATTATTGCTGGCAGGTCCTTTATTGGCTATCCGGGCTGACATGTACTGATGAGAATTTCATTATGAAATCTGGAGCCCAGCGGGCAGCTTCTGCCGAAATGATTGCTTTGGTTGCACCTGATACTTCTCCAAGTGAGTTACAACCTTTCGTAAATACGAGTCCACCCTCTTTGAAAACCATTTTTTCTGCATATACCAAATTAAAGCTCCGTTTGGTTTGGCATAGCTTTCAGTTTTTTGTTTCTGCTTCTTTTAATAGCAGAAGCAGTATAAGGTGTTTGGTAAAAGATTGGTGATAAAAAGTCTAGTCTCATGAAAGATGAGAAGTAGCTTTCTTAGAATGATACTTTTGGTAATTTGCCAAAAACTGTATCAGTTAATCAATTCAGAGCAGTGTCACAATATTTTTTTACAAAAATCACTAGTCTTTTTACACTTTAGACATAAGCCTTAATATTTTATCACACAATTAACCACTTTACCCCAGTATACCACAACGCAACATTATGTTATACAACGGAACAAAAGACAACTGAAGGTCTCTTGCATTAATCACATTTTTGGCATTCTAGAAGACCTATAACGCCATCAGAATGAACTAAGGTTGAGTACAGGAAACAAACCAAGACACGTGTTCTTGCTTGAATTACACATTCACCTGGGAACTCAGAAACCTTTGATTCACGCAACCAAAAAAAAAAGACTTGAAATTCTAAATAATCATCTTCCAAGGCCTTGTCTAGGAATTTGCAATTGAAATGCTGAAAAGGGTTGGCTTTATTGAGTTTCAACTCATAGAATTTCTGAAGTGTTTCGCATAATGTTAAGGCAATTATACTGATTCGGCTGCCATTATGAATTGTAGGATTGGCTAGTGCCAGTTTAATGCAGTGCATATGTTTTAGAAAGTTCTGTGTGCTGACTGTACTTCATATTTTTGTCTTATTTCCATTTTGCATTCTTTCATTTCTTCCTTTCCACTTCACGATTGTTGAAGTTGTTCCTGATATGTCTCACCTTCAGTGTCTGCAGCAGCCCTAATACTTTTTTAAGTGATTATTTTGCTTTTTTCGCTCATTTCAGTAGCTGTTATTAACTGTATTTATTTTATTTTATTTAGGGGGACTAAACATAGATGGAGAGGCTGACAGCTGGGATTTTGGTGTTGGTAGGAATGAAATAATTGATTTTATATGGACTTTTAACTTGTCAAATGTTTATTTTTCATAATTATTTCTCTTATGCTTTTTTAAGTTTTTGCTTATTCAAAATGCGACATTAACATTTTCAATTTTCTTGCTTTTATTTTTGCGATTAAATTCCATGCAGTAGTGTCTCTAAGAAAATTTTACAAATCACGTGTTCTTTTAGTAAGCTTAAACATCTGAGAGTGACCAATGCCTTTGTGTTAAAGAGGCATGATTGAAATTCCAAATCAAAACAGAAATCTGTTAGTTGAAAATATTCATCTCCCTTGTTATTAAATAAAAACAAAAAAATTTCAAGCATTCCTGTACATTTTATCAAGATGTGTTTTTTGTGTGATTGGAAATTGCAGTTCAATTGGCGCGCATTCTGTAAGTTGGTGTATTTTATATAGATGCAAGTAAGCAGTGCTCCTCTTCAGCATTGTCCTTGTAGCCTGAACAATTTTCTCCAAAATGACCGAGGAACACCTTATCTCTATCATATACTTTAGACTCCAATATTATTTAAAGCCTGACCACCTTCCTGATGAATGCAGTCACTACTGTTGGAATTTTTATTGCCTCCTCCCACCTGATGCATCTCTACGTTTGGTATGCCTTCATAACGCGACATGTGGCAATTACTTTACCCATTTTGACCCGACGATAGCCCATATACTTTTCGATATTTTTTAATATTTTTCGGGTTGGGCCGTCGTAATATACATGAGAATGGCGGGAAAATGAAAAAGTACGCGGCTTTTACCTATTGTATTAAAACCTTCTATGTATTAAACCTAAGATGTTCTACAGGATATCGTTCTACAGTGTCTACGGTTCCCATAATTTTTATTTTTTCTGACGTAGAGAAAAAGTTCAGTATTTTAGGAGATGGAAGGATCGACTGAAGGTTCTTGTTTCGAAGACTTATTTTTCTGCGAGGAAACTCAAACTTTAAGCTATGATGAAGGTTTTTCTGATTTAATATTAGTAAGTATTTTAAGTATACTGTTTGTTTATATCAACGTTTTACTGTTTCGAACTCGGTATTCTATATTATATATGCGTATACGTTCGGTAATGATTATAATGGATTGGTACAATATCGGTTTACAGTTGTACAGTGCTAAACCTCTCAATACCGAGCAATACCAAGCAATACCGATCAATAACGCCTTACCTCGGTATAAGGTCGGTATTAAGTATTCTATATTGTACCGAGTAAAACCTATCAATACCGAGCATTACCGAGCAATACCAAGCAATACCGAGCAAGAACGGCCTACCTCGGTATAAGGTCGGTATTGAGTAGTCTATATTGTACCGAGCACAACCTCTCAATACCGAGCATTACCGAGCAATACCAAGCAATACCGAGCAAGAACAGCTTACCTCGGTATAAGGTCGGTATTGAGTACAATATATTGTACCGAGCAAAACCTCTTCATACCGAGTTATACCGAGCAAGAACGGCTTACCTCGGTATAAAGTCGGTGAGGAGTAGAAAAAGTCGGTATACTATCGGTAATTATATCAAAGTAATTATAATCTAATATGGATGTTTGAATATTTATTAGGGTGTTTACAATTGCGAGAAAGATGCATATGAAAAATATTGCCAGTATGCGCATTCGACTGGATTTAGTGTTCGGAAAGAACATCACCATTTCTGGCCAAATACAAGGTTAATCAAATCAAAGGATTTTGTGTGTTCTAAAGCAGGTTTCAAGAAGGAGAATGAAAGTGGTACTAAGTTAAAATATCGGAGATCATCTACAAGAACAGGATGTCCAGCCATGGTTAGATTTTCGGTGAGTAAAGATGGGCTTTGATCAGTGCATAAATCTATAGAGAGTCACAATCACGAACTAGCTAGGCCGGATGATCAACATTTGCTTCGGTCGGCAAGGTCAATTAGTGATGATAATGCAGCTGTTTTGAAATCTATGACAGAAGCAGGTATAAGAACTGTTGATGCATTTACGTACCTATCTGATGAAGTTGGAGGTGTGGCTAATCTTGGATTTACGAAGCGCGATGCGTACAACCATATCCAAAAAGAAAGAAGAGCGAAGTTTGAGAGTGGAGACACTAACTCACTGATCAAGTTGTTTAAAGAGAGGGCGTTAGATGACCACATGTTTGCATGGGATGTTGAAACAGATGAAGACGGATGTTTGTTGAATTTCTTTTGGGTTGATGGTCTGGGTAGAATCGATTATGACTGTTTTGGAGATGTGATTATATTTGATACTAGTTACCGTTTAAATAAATATAACTTATGTTGTGCACCAATTGTCGGAGTGAACAATCACTGACAAAATGTTCTTTTAGGAGTTGCTTTTTTATCTGATGAGACAATAGCTTCTTTTACCTGGCTTTTTCAAACATTTATAAGAATCATGGATAACAAACATCCCATTACCATTTTTACTGATCAGGACCAAGTCATGGCTAGGGCAATAGAGATTGCATTGCCTAATACACGACATCGATTGTGCCAATGGCATCTATACAAGAAAGCACCTTCTAAGGTATGGTGCTTTAACAGTAACAACAGAGTTAAATGCTTATTTTATTACTGTTTCAGATTTTGTGATTCAGCTCAGGAATTTGAGAGCAAATGGACGGAAATGATATCAGAAGGAGAACTCCAAAATAATCAATGGTTGAGTGATCTTTACAAAATCAAGGAGAAGTGGTCAACTGCATTCAATAAAGATTGTTTTAATCTTGGTATTTTATCAACCCAAAGGAGTGAGTCAACCAATCATGTATGCCATGGTTATTCCAAGCCAACAAGTACTATCACGGAGTGCTTCCTCGGTTTGGAGAAGATTATGAGGAATTGACGTCGAAATGAACAAGATGAAGAATTCAAATGTAGTCAAACTGACATAGTTCCATATATGAAAAGTAGTTCAGTATTGAAGCAAGCTGCAAAATTTTATACAAGGAAATTGTATGGATTTTTTGAGGAGGAGTTCTTACATGGACTTGGTGGATTATGCGTTGATAATACATCATCAGATTTATCAATGTTTTCTGTTTGTAACATTGACAGCTCCATTGACTCACACAGATGGATAGTTAAAATCAGTTCAATTGAAGGTACCATTGAATGCACATGTGCTAAGTTTGAAATGATGGAAATATTATGTGCACATTGCATGAGAGTAATGAGACAGTTAGACATTATTAATATTCCCAATAAATATTTACTCCCTAGATGGTCAGTCAATGCTCGAAAAGATTTATATTCTGGAGGTAAGATCCCAACTCTTTGTAGTAATGCCTTTCAAATAATTTCGGGTGATAGCAACTTGATTTTCAGAAATTATGCATGCCGTTTTGCATATAAAATTAGCACAGAAGCACAAGATAATAAAGAAGCTGAGAAGTGTGTCATAGATGATTTGAGTACTTTGGCTGAAAAAGTTCATTCCATCAAGCTTGGTAGTAAAAACACACCAAATTCTGGAGCTGGTAATGAAACAATTAAAGATCCAAAGAAATGTCGGCCTAAGGGAGTTTCAAATGCTAGATTGAAGGATCACTGGGAGAAAAAAAAGCCGAAAAAATTGAAACAAACCGCCACGATACCTTCAACAAGCTTACACTTTACGAATACAGAATCTGGTAGTCAATCGTCTTTCATGTAACCAGTTAATTTTGCATGTAATTTATGACATTAATATGATTTTCTGAATGTATAACTGGTTACATGAAAGACGATTGACTACTAGATTCTGTATTCGTAAAGTGTAAGCTTGTTGAAGGTATCGTGGCGGTTTGTTTCAATTTTTTCGGCTTCTTTTTCTCCCAGTGATCCTTCAATCTAGCATTTGAAACTCCCTTAGGCCGACATTTCTTTGGATCTTTAATTGTTTCATTACCAGCTCCAGAATTTGGTGTGTTTTTACTACCAAGCTTGATGGAATGAACTTTTTCAGCCAAAGTACTCAAATCATCTATGACACACTTCTCAGCTTCTTTATTACCTTGTGCTTCTGTGCTAATTTTATATGCAAAACGGCATGCATAATTTCTGAAAATCAAGTTGCTATCACCCGAAATTATTTGAAAGGCATTACTACAAAAAGTTGGGATCTTACCTCCAGAATATAAATCTTTTCGAGCATTGGCTGACCATCTAGGGAGTAAATATTTATTGGGAATATTAATAATGTCTAACTGTCTCATTACTCTCATGCAATGTGCACATAATATTCCCATCATTTCAAACTTAGCACATGTGCATTCAATGGTACCTTCAATTGAACTGATTTTAACTATCCATCTGTGTGAGTCAATGGAGCTATTAATGTTACAAACAGAAAACATTGATAAATCTGATGATGTATTATCAACGCATAATCCACCAAGTCCATGTAAGAACTCCTCCTCAAAAAATCCATACAATTTCCTTGTATAAAATTTTGCAGCTTGCTTCAATACTGAACTACTTTTCATATATGGAACTATGTCAGTTTGACTACATTTGAATTCTTCATCTTGTTCATTTCGACGCCAATTCCTCATAATCTTCTCCAAACCGAGGAAGCACTCCGTGATAGTACTTGTTGGCTTGGAATAACCATGGCATACATGATTGGTTGACTCACTCCTTTGGGTTGATAAAATACCAAGATTAAAACAATCTTTATTGAATGCAGTTGACCACTTCTCCTTGATTTTGTAAGGATCACTCAACCATTGATTATTTTGGAGTTCTCCTTCTGATATCATTTCCGTCCATTTTGCTCTCAAATTCCTGAGCTGAATCACAAAGTCTGAAACAGTAATAAAATAAGCATTTAACTCTGTTGTTACTGTTAAAGCACCATACCTTAGAAGGTGCTTTCTTGTATAGATGCCATTGGCACAATCGATGTCGTGTATTTGACAATGCAATCTCTATTGCCCTAGCCATGATTTGGTCCTGATCAGTAAAAATGGTAATGGGATGTTTGTTATCCATGATTCTTATAAATGTTTGAAAAAGCCAGGTAAAAGAAGCTATTGTCTCATCAGATAAAAAAGCAACTCCTAAAAGAACATTTTGCCAGTGATTGTTCACTCCGACAATTGGTGCACAACATAAGTTATATTTATTTAAACGGTAACTAGTATCAAATATAATCACATCTCCAAAACAGTCATAATCGATTCTACCCTGACCATCAACCCAAAAGAAATTCAATAAACATCCGTCTTCATCTGTTTCAACATCCCATGCAAACATGTGGTCATCTAACGCCCTCTCTTTAAACAACTTGATCAGTGAGTTAGTGTCTCCACTCTCAAACTTCGCTCTTCTTTCTTTTTGGATATGGTTGTACGCATCGCGCTTCGTAAATCCAAGATTAGCCACACCTCCAACTTCATCAGATAGGTACGTAAATGCATCAACAGTTCTTATACCTGCTTCTGTCATAGATTTCAAAACAGCTGCATTATCATCACTAATTGACCTTGCCGACCGAAGCAAATGTTGATCATCCGGCCTAGCTAGTTCGTGATTGTGACTCTCTATAGATTTATGCACTGACCAAAGCCCATCTTTACTCACCGAAAATCTAACCATGGCTGGACATCCTGTTCTTTTAGATGATCTCCGATATTTTAACTTAGTACCACTTTCATTCTCCTTTTTGAAACCTGCTTTAGAACACACAAAATCCTTTGATTTGATTAACCTTGTATTTGACCAGAAATGGTGATGTTCTTTCCGAACACTAAACCCAGTCGAATGCGCATACTGACAATATTTTTCATATGCATCTTTCTCGCAATTGTAAACACCCTAATAAATATTCAAACATCCATATTAGATTATAATTACTTTGATATAATTACCGATAGTATACCGACTTTTTCTACTCCTCACTGACTTTATACCGAGGTAAGCCGTTCTTGCTCGGTATAACTCGGTATGAAGAGGTTTTGCTCGGTACAATATATTGTACTCAATACCGACCTTATACCGAGGTAAGCCGTTCTTGCTCGGTATTGCTTGGTATTGCTCGGTAATGCTCGGTATTGAGAGGTTGTGCTCGGTACAATATAGACTACTCAATACCGACCTTATACCGAGGTAGGCCGTTCTTGCTCGGTATTGCTTGGTATTGCTCGGTAATGCTCGGTATTGATAGGTTTTACTCGGTACAATATAGAATACTTAATACCGACCTTATACCGAGGTAAGGCGTTATTGATTGGTATTGCTTGGTATTGCTCGGTATTGCTCGGTATTGAGAGGTTTAGCACGGTACAACTGTAAACCGATATTGTACCAATCCATTATAATCATTACCGAACGTATACGCATATATAATATAGAATACCGAGTTCGAAACAGTAAAACGTTGATATAAACAAACAGTATACTTAAAATACTTACTAATATTAAATCAGAAAAACCTTCATCATAGCTTAAAGTTTGAGTTTCCTCGCAGAAAAATAAGTCTTCGAAACAAGAACCTTCAGTCGATCCTTCCATCTCCTAAAATACTGATCTTTTTCTCTACATCAGAAAAAATAAAAATTATGGGAACCGTAGACACTGTAGAACGATATCCTGTAGAACATCTTAGGTTTAATACATAGAAGGTTTTAATACAATAGGTAAAAGCCGCGTACTTTTTCATTTTCCCGCCATTCTCATGTATATTACGACGGCCCAACCCGAAAAATATTAAAAAATATCGAAAAGTATATGGGCTATCGTCGGGTCAAAATGGGTAAAGTAACTGCCACATGTCGCGTTATGAAGGCATACCGAACTTAGAGATGCATCAGGTGGGAGGAGGCAATAAAAATTCCGTGTAAAGATGTTGTAGGGGATGAAGTGAGCGTACTTGCTCAATCTATCAACTACCACTAGAATTACAATAAACCCTTACGATCAAGGTAACCCATCAATAAAGTCAATGGTGACCTCCTCCTACACCCTGTCAGGTAGACCTAGGGGTTGAGGTAACCCCCCAGGAGCCATGACCATGCACTTATTTCGTTGGCACACCTTACATCTAGCCACCATCTCTTCTACATCACTGTGCATCCCCTTTCAATACAACTATGCTGCCAGCCTCCTATATGTCTTATGTACCGGTGTACCCCATAGTGACCTCCAACAACGCGCCCGGGGAACTATTGCACCAGCTGTGGGATATGAACTGAAGCCCGTGGCATCACAAACCTCCCCTGTTATATTAGTCTCTCCCCCTCTAAAGAGCAGCCCAGGTGACTGTTCTCATCCTTCAAAAGACTTGCTCTAATTTTTTCCAACGCCTCATACGGCACACTCACCTTTTTGATAGCCCCATCATCCAGCATCAACAATATTGACATAGCCAGCTTATGGAGCTACCCTATGCATCTAGACAATGCATCCACCGTCTTGTTCTCCAATCTTGATCTGTAATGAATTCAAAATCATAGCCTGATAGCTTTGACAACCATCTATGGTGCTCATCAATATTATCCTGATATGCAGCCACACCCTCGTGCCCCAAGTATTCTACACTGGTATGTACAAAGCAACACTTCTTTAGGTTGGCCTTCAGCTGATGCTCATATAATACTTCCAAGATCACCCTCATATGCTCTAAATACCCCCCCTATTGACCTGTTGTACACCACTATGTCATCAAAGAAAGCTAGTATGAACTTCAAGAGATATGGTTTGAATACACTATTCATGAGCAACTAGAAGGTGGCAGGGGCATTGGCAAGCCCAAATGACATCACTAAGAACTCGTAATGCCCCTTATGTATCCTGGAAACAGTCTTCGGGACATCCTCCTCCCTCATCCTTATGTGATGGTATCCCGACTTCAGATCCACCTTGACAAACACCACTACTCCACACAACTCATCTAGTAGCTCATTGATCATCAGTATGGGAAACTTGTTCGGCACAGTCTCCTTATTTAGAGCACGGTAATCAACATAGAATCTCTTTCTCCCATCCTTCTTCTTGACCAGCAAAAATGGGCTAGAAAAAGGACTCACACTCGGTCTGATGATCCCCGCCTTCAGCATTTCTCGGATCAGCTTTTCTATCTTGTCCTTCTGAATCTAGGAGTAGCGGTAAGGCCGAACACTAATCAGTGACACCTCTTCCCTTAAGGTGATGACATGCTCCTGCTCCCTCGGTGGTGGTAAGCCTTAAGATGTTTGAAAACCTCATATAGAGCTGTTGTATGAGTGATTGTACTGAAAGAGAGATGTCCCCCCTTTCCTCTAGTCTGATCCCTTCTTAGCTCTGAAGTTTCACTATAAATCCTCCTCCCACCTCCTATATGGTCTGACCATATTTTTGAGAGACATCATGGCCTTGGACAACCCCGCATCTCCCCGTATCACCATCTTTCTTCCTTCCACCACCAGCTCCATCATTAGTGCTCCCTAATTGACCCTGTTATCTCCCAAGTTATGCAACCACTTCATCTCCAAGATAATATTAGTGCTCCCTAACTCCAATGGGAGAAAATTCTCCCATCACTTGAATCTCCTGTATAGTCAACACAACTCCCCTACACACTCCTCTACCCATCTCAACCATCTTAGTGCCCATCATCACCCTATAGTCCCCGATGTCCATCAATTTCACCCCCACTTGGTCAAAGACCTGGTTGAGGATAAAATTGTGGGTAGCCCCACTGTCGATCAACACCACCACCTCTTTATTTGCTATTTATCCTTTCACTTTCATCGTGTGATTCAAGGTAAACCCCACCACTAAGTTCAAGGAGACTTCGGCTATGACAAGATGCATCTCATCCTCTTCCTCTATCACTGCCTCACTCTCACCTTCCTTCCCAGCTTCCTCGTCATCACAGACGGTGAGAACCTGAAGAGTTCGGTCCTTACACTTGTGCCCCGACATGTAGCTCTCATCACTTCTGAAGTACAATCCCTAAACCCATGTGAAGTACAATCCCATTTCTCATGCAGCTCCTTTTCAGTGAGCCTCTTGAAGTTTCCCCCGAATCCCCCTCCTACAGGCTTCTCTTTTCAGGCCTCAAAAAGGCTTCCTGATGCTAGTCCCTTGGGAGCTAGGAAAGTGGTGGTCATCTTGTACGAGCCTCCTGAACTACTGCCTCTCCCCCCCCCACCCTCCAGGTACTTTTGGTACTCCACTAACTATGCTAGCTTCGTAGCCTCTCCCAAGTCACGCGGCCTCATCACTCTAACAGCCACCCGGATCTCAGTCTTGAGCATCTTCATCAAGTTCCCCTTCAGCACGGTCTCAGAAAGCCAATTAAGTCAGTTAGCTAGGTACTCAAATCTATCATTGTACTCCACCGCAAAGCCCTCCTGTGTTAAAGCTAAGAATTGCTCATAAAAATCTCTTCCCTTGTTGGTTTGGAAATGTTCGAGCAAGCAATCCTTGAACTCTCTCCAACTCTGAATGGGTCGCCTCATGTCTCTCCACTAGTACCAAGCCAATGGCTGCCCCTCCAAACACAGACCAACTGTCGTTAGTCTGTTCTCCTCCGTCAACCTATTGATGGAGAAAAAACTCTCTACCTTATAGATCCACCTATGTGCATCATTGCCCTCAAAGATAGGTATATTCAACTTCCTTACCCTTGGATCACCTCTGTTTTCCCTGAATCCTCCAAAGCCTTTCATTCCCTGAAAGGGAGGTGCTCCCCAAGTGTCTCGATCCTCCTTTCTGCGCTCGTACCCAAATCCTTCTTCAAAATCCCCCTTCATTTCAAAATCAGCACCCCTGTGCTCATAATCCACCCATTTTCTTGCAAAATAAGCACCTCTTCGCTCAAACCTAATACTCATCTCCTCCCTAGAAATAAGCTTCAGAGGAGGCATCCTATCTTCTCCTTCCAAAATTTCTACCTCTTGATTTTCCCCTCCCCTAATTGGATTAGGGTTTCCTTCACTTCCGTGGTTGTCGGTAGCTTCCCTTGTCTCAGATGTCATCGTTTTGGGTTTGACTTCGAGCAATTTCTTCAGCATTTCTTCCACGATGGCAGACTTTTCATCTATCTTTTCATGGATGGATGCAAATTGGTTTTCAAAATCTGATTTCAATTGGTCTATTTCCCCTTCCAACATTTCCACTCTCCTTCCGGCCATTGGTACCCTAGATCGAAGGGCTCTAATACCAATTTGTTAGGAAACGGTTCTAGGAAACAATGGTCTCCCTTGCTTAAATTTAATTTCAACACCTTGCAAAATAGAAGTTGAGAAGAACTTGGAAGGAAAACCAGAATTGAACTTCTTAATTGATAATAGATGAGAAAAACAACAAGATACAATGATCTACTATTGGAGAGGAAGATCTGGTTCTCCCAAATCTCTAGATGCCGCTAGAGCCCAAGCAAAAACTAAGGACAAAAAAATTACAGCAAAAACAAAGATGAAAAAAAACTAACCCTAGCCTCCAAAACCTACTTAAGCATACAATAATTAGGCTAAATCCCAAAACAGCCCATTCTTTTTGAATTTTTCCCTCCCAAATCCCCCTAATTAATCTTGTGGACCCCACATGGGTTGAGGGGCAATGAAGGGGGTGGAAATCCTATGTTCCGCCTCTTGTACACCTGGACCGGTCCTGATTGGACTGACTGGACCGATTCAGGTACCGGTCTATCAGAAAAGTGGGGAAGTTGATCACTTCAGCTGTTTTGTTGGAGGAAGTGAAAATTTATTTCTTCCCTGGGGTGTGTCTAGTACAATTTTTAGCCATTTGACTTCTGGCTCATATTTTCTTGAGTCGTCAAATATGATACTTTTATTTTCCTGGAATTATAGTGATGTAGGTTAGTTAAAGATCTCAGAAGGAATTATCATAGAAGTAGACACGAGGGAATATTATGAATTTTATTTGTGTGCAACTAAGACGCAACAGCACTTTTTAATAGGGAAAACGAGGGAAACACTAGAAAAAACAACTAAATAAATATATAGTTTTGACACTTGAGCTGACAACCTGAGGAAAGAAATTTGAGTATAGTTAGCCATTCACTCTGTGGTAGTGGTTCTTAACTCCAAAGATGCTGGTTAAACTTTCATGGCTTGAGTTGAAACCATGTAGTAATGAGTTAGACTAAACAAACAATTCAAAATATTAGGGAGCACTTTCCAATCATATAAGTGCCATCATTATAGATAAGTTTTGTTAAATTCAGAGAATTGGAGAGGGAAAGGCATTTTAATTTCATTATACAAAACTATCCATATTTATTGATCTATACAAGATATCTTAATAAAGAAACAACTACATATGGAATCATGCATAATTTTCCTAATTTAATCCTTCCTAAATCAACCACCCGAATATGAAAGGAGATCGACGTGATCCATGTGAGCCTCTCATGGATCCCCATCCTGTCTGTGGGATAAAGGGCCAAGGGGCGGTTTTGAAATGAAAAAGTAAACAAAAATTAAGAATTAATTGGCATGAATTGCAGACTTAATGATTGCATCATATAATGTCCCTCATACATGCATACACACAAATACATTGAAACATATTTATGGATCATATAATAATGACAAAATGCATTATAATGTACATTAAAATTATATAGGGAAGAGACATGCTATACTCCTAAAAAAAATTAGGTAAAAACTCATATCAAATCATCATTTAATTAGGTGGACTAATAAATACTCTTCCCAAGCAAAAATAGATGGCACCCTCTAAAACTTGATTGGACCACCTATTAGTACGGGCTCCAAATAATTGTGTAGATTTTTAAAAGAAATGTAGCAATAATCATAATCATACAATATTAATAATTAATATATTATATATTAATTTATTCTTAAATAATATAGATGAAATAATGTGATACATAATGTATTATATAATAAAGTATTAATTTCTTATAAATATAAGATGTATTGTACATAATAAAATTATAATTTATTATAATTTTAATTATTTGAATATATTATTATATTGCATTTTATGTACTTTTATTCATGTGGTATGCATGCACAGGTATGTTTAGACCATGGTTTTAATTTTTTGCAGATTTAGTAGTTTTGTGTAGATATCTGTTAAATCGATTAGAAATCAACTAATATTTCTATTCAACTGATTTTGGGAAGTTTAGCCGACTCTTGAGAGTTTCAGTGATGTTTCAGATGAAACTTAAGGAGTTTCACCCAAAACTAATTTGCTTTCAATGAAATTTCATGAAAATTCTTGAGCAGTAATCAAAGTTCTATTAGAATTCAATTACTAAGGCCCATCAAATACATCAAAAATCATTAAACTAATATGCTTTGAATGAAATTTCATTAAAATTTATGTATAATTTGAACCTCAGTTAGATAATTCTATTTGTTTTGTACCTTTAAGATATGACAATAAAAAATAAGCCAAGCCAAAATTGAAATGGAATCTTTAAATCGATGCTATTAAACTACCATAATCAAAACCGAGTTGTAAAAGACTGCTTTATTCAATATTACATAAATTATAAATGTAATGCATAAATGTGTCTATATATAGAATTATATAATGCATGTGTGCGAGTGTGTGTGAATAGTAACCATGTCCAAAATAACAGTGTCATTGCCTCCCACTCCATGACGACCAATTTGGCCCTTAAAAAGCTTCTCAATGATTTTATCAAATGGTCTTGTTTAATTAGTGAAGTATGTCATCTCATAAGGTTTTGATAAGAAGAGACATTTGTTTGCCTGTACATGTTTTACTTGAAGAAAGATAGGAAAATTGGCTGCCAAAAATTGCCTGCCTTTTTTGGAAATTGTGGCTGAATTTAGAGAAAATGTGTTCTTCTTCTAATTCTTATTATTAAGAAAATCTGAAGTAAGATTGTCAGATTGATTTCTTTTGGTAGATCCGTAATCTTCAAGTAGCTAAGTCCATTTGTATCTGAAGCCAGTCATCCGTGTAATTTTCTTATCTCTGATTGATGCTAATATTCATTTTCTTTTATTTAGGAGCTGGATTTTATT
This sequence comes from Dendrobium huoshanense, assembly GCA_016618105.1. Classification (NCBI taxonomy): domain Eukaryota; kingdom Viridiplantae; phylum Streptophyta; class Magnoliopsida; order Asparagales; family Orchidaceae; genus Dendrobium; species Dendrobium huoshanense. Next base: position 54,215,681 of record CM028360.1, on the reverse strand, counting down.
TAAATGCAACAGAAGAGAAGTGGAAAAACTGGCGTATGTATGATTATGTTGTCAAGGAATTGCCAAAACTTCTTGATGAAAATTTCAAACAGCTTGACACTTCAAAAGCCTCCATATTTGGGCATTCAATGGGTGGGCATGGAGCCCTAACTATTTTTTTGAAGAATCTAGACAAATATAAGGCATGTTTTTTGTTTTTATTTCTTCCTTGTATAATCTTGTTTTATGTTGATTTACTGATTGACTACTATCATAAATTTTGCCATGCAATTGAGATTCCTTGATTGCATGCTTGCATACTTACATATATTGTTTAATAAGATAAATAAATTAAAAAAACCCATACATGCCATGCAACCCATCATGCCCTAGACAACTTTCCACGACCTTGCCTTCCTCACACAATCCTGCATGTCGAGTTCTTCCCAAGAGCTTTTTTCTTATGAAAACTAAACCACCACCCTATGCTCTAGTGCTTGCATTTGCTTTTGCTCACGCAGTTTTGAATCCACTTAAACCCCACAATCCTGCTCACTTAGCTATTTATTTCTTTGTGTTCTCCCTAGTACCCATCTCCTTTGATATCGTCAACTTGCTCACATGCTCTATTTCTTGCAAACACCATTTTTTGACTCTCTCCCATGAAAACCCCTCCAATACACACGAATGTCTCTACCTCACACATGCCAGTCATGATATTAATGTTACCCTTCTTCATGCTATGCTATCCGCACCTCTGATTGCAATCGTGCCTTCGTTTCAAACGTGCAATCACACCCACAACTCACATGTGACAATCACCAATGCTTATCTCTCCAAACCTAGGAATCCAAACTTGCACCCAGTTTCACTACTTGCACGCGGACCCTAGGGGTATCAATTCGGGTCAACGGGTCAAGTTCGGGTCCAACTCGAGTTGACCCGGGCATAACAGGTTGATCCGAACCCGACCCGTTTAGCTAAACGAGTCAAGATTTTCAAACCGGACCCGACTTGAGAACTTGCGGGTGCAGTCGCTGAGTCGTCACTAACGCAGGCGTAGCATTGTAGGGCCTGGCCGGCGTGGCTACTGGGCGACTTGGCTAGGTCAACTGGTCGAGGCGGAGCGGTCTATGTGGCTACGTTGGGTCGAACCCTACCGCGGTCGAGGTCGAGGGAAGTTGTGGTATGCTAGGCTGCGCCTCTGCGGCTTGGCGACTGGCAAGGCGGAGCATTTGAGCGGCCTGCACAGCGCCAAGACGGCCTGATGCGACGTAAACTGCGTGACACTGCTAGACGCGACGGCCTAACAGACTCGACAACACTGGCATGATGCGACAAATCAAATTTTTGGGTCAAACCGGGTCGACCCACGGGTTGTTGGGTCAACTCAAACCCGACCCGTTTTTCAAACGGGTCAAAAATTCGAACCTGGACCCGACCCATTTAACAAACGGGTTGGCACGAACCCAAATTTTTCCGGGTCGGGTATCGTGCCATGTAAAAAATTGACACCCCTAGCGGACCCCTCTTTTGTTGTGTTAGCCTATCTTTAGCAAGAAACTCTTACATGTGGATAAAGTCTCGTAGCTCTACATGCATATTATCGGAGCACATAGATGTGTATTCACTATGTGCTATTTTTTCAGTACAAATCTATGTGTAACATGTACTTTTTATGTGCTTCATTTTGTTGGAATTGATAGTGAGTACATAGTTGTATTATGTTTCACTATGAAAAATATCGGGGCATGCCTCATAGCCTTTTTGATATAAAGTTTCTTCTACATGAAAGATGGGCACTGAAGCTTCATAGGGGATGCCACCTATCTCAAACAGTGGAATGACAGTGGAATGCCTCTAATGTTAGAATAAATCTAGAAAAGAAGAAGATGAACCTTCTACACAAAGAGAGACACTTTTACTTGATAGAGGATGCTATCTATTCAAGACAGTGGAAGGCCTCTACTGTAAGAAGACTGGAGAAGGAGAAGAGAAGAAGAAATGATGCAATGTCTCTCCTGCCTCGGGGGTATTTATAGGTGAAAAGGGAGAAAAGGAATATTCTGGAAGAGTAAGAATATTATGAGAAAATAAGAATATTCTGAAAGAATATGAATATTCTGGGAGAATAAGAATATTTTGGGAGAATAAGAATATTCTGAGAAAATATTCTGAAAGACAGAATATTCTTGAAGAATAAGAATATTCTATGAGACTAAGAATATATTGGGAGAATAATAAAATTCTAGGAGAAGAAGAATATTCTGAAAAAAAGAATATTTGGAGAGAAGAAAAATATTCTAAAATTTTTCAGAATTTTTCAATTTTTGTATTTTAAAAAAATTCGCCTCAATATAAAAAAAAAGATGGATCCCGATTTTTGGCCTGGACAGTCCAATTCGGATATTTTTGGGATCACCGTGATCATTTTTCTATGATTCAGATTAAATTTTGGCATTTTCAGAGCCAAACAAAGCTTATGTAGTAGATTTTGAGCAAATTTAATAGTATTGGAGTGCAATTTTTCGAGAATTTGTATCCCGATCACTGAGCCGACCTCGAAACAGTCTAAAATTATAATTAAGGGTATTTTACTTGGTTCAAGGCCGCGAGAGGAAGGCCACATTAACGTCCAGGGAGTGGTCGCGCTTCGTAATTACCTGGAAATTATAATTTTGCATTGGAATAATTCGAAAAACTTCAACACATATATTCCGACTTTGCAGGCTTCAACGTCTGAAAATAGAGGGGCAACTGATATATCATTAGAAATTTTAATTTTGGAAGTTTTCACCTCCAAAATTAAATCTGGGACCATCCGAACTCTGATTTTAGCAAACTGATAGTCGAAGTGAATGTTTGTCTAACGACTCTAAATTTGACTCAATCCGAGCCCAAAGGGCCCAAATTGATGACCCAAAGCGTATTTGGATGGTTCAAATCATACATTGGATGACTAAATGATCACCAAATGTGACATGCTTATAGTCGAATCGAGCAGCTCGACAAGATGAATCCAACGAGCCCAAGATTTTTGGAATTTTGACATCATAAAGACACTCAAATACTCGATAAACGGTCAATGATCAAGGGAGTTGATATCGATCGTCCATTGGAAACACTACCAACTTGCCATTGACCTTCATCATATTTACTAGTCATGCCATTCCCAAAAACTATAAATAGCCCCTCATACAAAGCTCCTCGAACACCACCCGACCATCAATTATCGTCAGATTTTTTCCCGGCTACTGACCATTGTCAGACTTTGGCCGGACTTTTGCTCGACCACCAACTATCGTCGGACTTACGCCCGACCACCAACGGTCATCAAATTTCCTCCCGACCAGCGACCATCACCGACTACGGTCTTTCCGACCATCGTTGCTCGCCAACTATGATCTTTTCGACCACCATTGCCTGACTACAATCTCTCTGACCACCGTCGCCTGACTACGGTCCTTCCGACCATCGGTGCCCAATTACGGGACTACGATCTTTTCAACCTCCTTTGCTCGCCGACTACGGTCCTTCCGACCACCATCACCTAACTACAGTCTTTTCTGACCTCCGTCGCTCGCCAACTACGGTCCTTCTGATCGTCATCACCCGACCCATACGGTCTTTCCAACCTCCATCGCTCGCTAACTACAGTCCTTCCGATCGCCGTCACCCGACTACAGTCTTTTCGACCACCGTTTCCTGTCGACTACAGTCTTTCCGACCATTGTTGTTCGACTACGTTCTTTTCGACCATCATCGCTTGACTATGATCTTTCCGACCTCCGTCACCCGACTACAGATTTTCTGACCTCCATTGTTTAATTATGGTCTTTTCGACCACCGTCGCCTGACTATAGCTATTTCAACCTACATCGCTCGTTGACTATGGTTCTGCCAACCAAGCGAACATGCCAACACTAATTCTTCCAACTCCCACCATGTAATGCACTCTATATAATGTGTATTGGCTACATCGAGCCAAGGTCTCCCCCCTATGGAAGGGTCTCATTTGTAATATTGCAAACACTTGTGGATTCATTCAAATTGGGCCAGGTCTCGTGGTTGTTTTTCCCTTTTCAAGATTTTCTACGTAAAAATCTTGGTGTCTCTTATGAACACTACACATCTATCTTTCATCTATTTGTGTACTGGATCTTCGTACAAAACTAAGATGTTAAACTTTGTATCTCTCCACTGCCGCAAATATTCCGGGATGCAATAATAAATATAGTTTGTTTTTAATCTCAAAATTTTAATGACATTAGGTGCTTTAAATCAACTATGAACATTTTGCTAATTGACTTGATGTTTATTGTTAGAACCTTTGCTATAAATTCCAAGGGATCACTCTCTTAGTCAAAACAATAATTTGAGTTTAAAAAAGAGATTTGAATTGTACAAGAACACCAATCGATACTAATGCCTCATTAACCATATTTACATATTGTAAAACATGTACACCCCAAAGCATGTAGAACCCCAAAGGCCCAAACTTCTCAATGATTTGTTCGAATAATCATGAGATATTATGCAATACACAAATGTCTATAAAGGACTCACACATGTTTTCAAGTGTGCTGAGAAGCCTCCCAACAAAAAGGATGAATATGTTAATATACCTTCTACTTTGAAACAATCTCAAATGATGAAGGGTACCAATAGACCCCTGACTAACCTAGATGTTTTGACATTCCAATACTCTGGTAAAATCATCCAAATAACATCCTAAGGCCTAAATTATTATAATCCTAACTTAAAAGACATTAAAAATTAGTTTTATTAAAGTGGAAGACTAGCTTAAAGACTTGAATTTGATTTTATTATTTCCCAATTGATCAGAGGATCATAATGAGTTATCACCACAATATGTACTCTAAAATATGTGTTACTTCGAAATTAAATCTGACTTTAATTAATTGGGATGCTTTTGCTATGGGGTAATTAATTTGATTCACTATTTGGTTGATTCCAAAGTCCCACATGAGGGCATATCAAACTGATTCCAAATATTAGGAGAAAGTCAAACTAAACTTAATTAATCGGGCCACCATACCCATAGGGTAAGATTGTAAGACCCATCTTTTGGTTTTCTTCGTCATTATGGTTTTAAGAATTACTTTTGTGCATTCCAATGGATGTAAGATTCATTGCAATTAATGTCTTCCAATATATTTAAGTTCCAATCCAAATTAATTCGATTCAAGTTTTAAAATTGAGCAATCAGGTGTTGAGGCATTTTCTATATAGTAGATATGGTCGTAGGCCTCAAGACATTTTAACCCATAAGCCTCTGGTTAAATCACTAAATTAATAAAAATATGAAATAATAAATAGCATACTAACATCAAAGTAAGATTATAACAAGTCAATCTTGTTCCCAATTCAATATAAATAGTAGTATGAGTAACGTATATCATTATTTATGAATTCAAAAGTCTCTCCCATTCTCATCACTTGGAGGTCCTTCATTAGAATTTTCTTTATAGTTAAATTGATCTATCTTCCCTTTCATCCCTAGCATTGTCAATATTGTCCCAATCTTCCTCATCTTCTTCAATCTCAACCATCTTCTTGTTTCTTAATCAATAAAAACTAAGAAGAATACTAATTAAAATAAAAAATGGCTATATTGATGATTATAATTCTATTATGTAAAGATTTAGACTAACATTTTTTGTTTTTTTTAGTTGACTTATGTGGATTTGTTTCTTCCTCCATCAAAGAAGTCTATATTTAATATCTTATTCTTGCAATTTAAATTAATTGAGCCCTTATTTTTAAGACTTACTCTTATAAATTGTACGAAAGCGCGCCTCAGTCCCACTAAGGCATAGGCCTTATCAGGCTAACGTAAGTCATACTCATAGCATTTTTTTATTCAAAATTGAATTAATGCGTTCCTATAATTGCAACAATTCTTCTAATGGCTACAACTCGCAACCCAAATTAATCAAGGCCAAACCTCATGCTTAGAGGCTCATTAATAAAACCAAATCAAATCAACTTAAAGCTCAATGTGACTTAGGCAAGCTTCCTTGAGTCAATATGAAGCCTGCGAATAATTGATTGTCATTTCATTTTTCTAATCTATTGTTTGTCACGTTGAACTCCTACGAACCGTGAGAGATCATGTTTTGCATCGGTAAAATATTTAGAGAAAGTTGTACAACCAGCTCTCAACTCGTAAAGGAGTCAATGCTAATCTCAAAAGCAATCTTCAGCACACACACATGCAATTTCACTCTCTTCTGCTTGAGATACGCGAGAGCTAGGAAACCTTGCTATTCATACTCCCTAAATGTTATAGTTCTGTGCCCTCTAACTTTGGCAAATTGGGTTCACTAATCCCTGGGATGGCATAATCATTAAATCTTGATCAAGCCTACCTCCATCACCCCAACAATTCCGCACAAAATTAAGTTCACTTCTAAATGTTAAATTTAACCCTGAAGTTGAGTCTAAATAACATATTTAATTGAGAGTGCTTTATTGTGAGCAAGATGGATAATTAATTAGGAAGTCTTGAACTCTAATCTAAATAAACTTTGGGTCTAAATATTAAGTTAAATATGGTCAAATCAAACCTCATATACCTCAAGGAAAATTACCTTCGAGTCTTCTCATCTGTTACACATCAAGGAGGCTTATAGGGAGGGTTAACTTTTCTTGAGAGATCTATTTATGTTACTGTTTTATTACTATTGCTTTTGCTTTTGATATGCTTGAGGCTTTAACTTTTTTACATGCTCCAGTCAGTGTCTGCCTTTTCACCTATTGTGAATCCAATAAACTGCCCTTGGGGTCAAAAGGCTTTTTCAAACTATCTTGGAGGCGATAAGCTAGATTGGGAGGCAAGTATTATTCATTCTATGACAAAATTTTGATGTTTCATTTTTTTAATTCCTTAAGGGGATATTCATGGCTTCTTGTTTTAGAATATTCATAAAGTTATTGCTTGATTGCAGGTGTATGATGCCACTTGCCTGATTGCTAAATACAATAACTTTTCTTCTCAAATCCTGATTGACCAGGTAGATAATATATATATATATATATACATATACTAATGGATTATAATTGGTTTTGCTATTTAATGTCATCTTTTTGTCCAAGGGATCTGTAATAGCCAAGATCTATCAGCTCAAAGGTCCTTGCGATAAGAGGGCTCTGTCATTGAACATTTACCATAAATTGCAAAATTTTTGCATGGAAATCTATTAGAAAAAAATCTACATATTTGATTATTTGTCCATTATTACCTTGAGAGTTAATGGGCAACTTTCATAGAAGAATTGAGATTTGCGGTTGACTAGTTCCTTTTTGTAAGTAAATTTCTTAAAGAAATATATTTAGCAAGTAAATTTCTAATGGAAATTTCGGTGAATGTTAGTACCAAAAAGTATTATGATGAAATTTTAAGAAAGCTAGGCTATTCTTTAATTAGCCAAATGATTGGTTTTTTTTGTTAAGTTTTATTTTTCTCTTATAAAAAGCAAGTTAATTCATCTGAATATTGAAGAGTTTATGTGCGGGCATCAAGAATAGTGGACTTATAAAGAATCAAGAATGTTTATATTAAGTCTACTAATACAACAACCATATTTGTTGGATATAAATTCGTCTACGGGCAACATGAAAAACTTACTAATAAAAATGCACAATTTAATAAGAGAAAGATTAGTGAGAGATAGAAAATCTATAGAGAAGCTTTGGAATTTCTCTAGAATGTAATAATACATGTTTATGTACAAGTGATCTCCTATCACAGTCTTATCCTCTGACCACTTATTTATATGATTGGATTAAGGTAAAGTGTTGTAGAAAATGCTTCATTTGAACCATACAAATAAACAAATATATAGCAAGGTATAACAAGCTCTTTATGTAAAAATACGTAATGCGTCTGGCAAATGAATATATAACCGCCTATGTTAATTGTGAAAGCAAATCCTTGAGAAATCTCTTGCTGAATATGGTAGATGCTGGCGAGTGAGAGTGCTCAGATGGCACTTGAAAGTTCGTTAGGGATGTTAAGCCCTTATGAACTGGCCCAAGGCTAACAAAGAGAGAGGTGAATTGGATAACTTTAAAACCAAAGATAAAACTCAAACCAATATCACCACAATAAAAACCAAAGTGCGGAAATTAAATGCGGAAGTAATAAAGAAAGAACACACCGGATTTATAGTGGTTCGGTCAAACCTTGACCTACGTCCACTCCTTAGAGGCACCCTCCAAGTATTGCACTAAAATCGTGACTCTCCTTTAGCCCCCACAGCTAGGCGGAGAAGCCCTTACAAAATTACTTCCACGTTCCCCGGTGCGGCGGAGTCGCCGGGTCCTTTGACACCAAGGAGATCTTCTTCTTTGGTGAACTTACCTCGAGACAAGCCTTGAATCCGATGGTACTAAGGTGCGAGTTCGCAGGAACAACCGTGTGGATCCCTTACCACACTCCCTTGAGTTCCTCCCCCTCACAGGATCTTCTCCCTCTCAAACTCCACCCTTTACTCTCTCCCTTTCAAGCTCTCTCTTCAAGTTTCCCCCACAAGAACGAAGCTACAATGGCTGCCAAAGACACTTACAAAGTGCCTTGCCATAGCTTAAATAGAAGAGCTAAAACGAGCTCATTAATGCAAGTTGCCGACAATATCGTCCTGGCCGATTAGTTCAAATATGAGGAAAATCATCCTGAATATCGCCCTGAAATGAAGCTGGACGATGTCTAATCGTCCCGGACGATCTTGCGATCGGCCCGGACGAAATCCCCATTAATTGCTTTCCAAAACTGCCTGAGAAATTTTGGAAAAATTGCTCTGGATCGTCTGGGATGAAATTTTATAGTCCAGGACGATCCACCGGGACGATGTCGAAAAATAAGATTTTCCTAAGTAGATATGGCGGTAGATTCTTGCTGAATTGAGCCGATCGTCCTGGCCGATACAAAATCGTCCAGGACAATGTGTTTTGCATAAAGACGGCTGCTTTAATGAGGATGCCCTAATTAGGGTTTCTACTTTTGTCAGATCGTCCAGGACGATATAAATATCGTCTCGGACGATGTTACCAAAAATAGAAATATTTTAGGACACAACAGAAAATCTTCCAAGTTACAATTCATCAGATGCCACACCAAATACAACAAACTCAAGAAAGGAAAAAGATTACAAACTGACACAGACCTAGTCTACCCAATCTTGAGCTGGTTCCAAATTGCAGTTTGATCGTGTGGACCTGAAACGTTAGCACAAAATACAATCGTAGAGAAATAAGGAATGTTTGCTATCATCAAAATCATAAACCATTGATCCGCAACAGCGAGTAGCTTCAATACTTGAGCAAGAAGTCTCGAGCTTTGAGAGAAAAGCCTTGAGTGAGTTCCCATAAACGAGTACCCTTGGGAGAATAGCCTTGAGCGAATACGCTTACACAACTTTCTAAGAAGTTTCTTCGGCCGATTTCAGTGTAAAGTGAGAAATTGAATATTATGATGGCTAATTTGTTTCAACTCTGGCGACTTTAGTAGGTTGACTTCTATAACTAGGACAACTTGCCTTCAAATTTTGTTGAGTTAGACCAACTTGCATGGAATTTAACCAAAGGGGACTTTTAAGGGTACAATTTTTAGGGTCGGGTTTGCAAAGAAATATGCAAGACCATTTTAATGCTAATTGCAAATACAGACTGCTCACTATCAATGAATTCAGTTCTTAACACCAATTTTCAACACAAGCCAATGTTGAATGTAAAAATGTACTACAGTGAAGGCAAGATTATCATGTATCCTTCCTAGGATTATCTAAAAGAATTTAACCATCCAAAATGTTCATATGATAAAAGTACTTAATTATATCATGAAGACAATGAATTGTTTCACTGCCTCAGAGCTGTCATGTAAGTGCCAATTTAGATCATAAGTTGAAGTAATTGAAAAATTAATTGCCCCCTATTAGGGTATTAACTTACATCATCTCACATGTAGAATGTATCAGGACTCTGAACTCTTCCTTACTACTTGACCTGGCCACAACTGCTTGTTTCTTGATCTTTTTTGTGACTGAATTACTTTCCACAAAGTTACAACGCCCATATGTGAATTTTCTATCATCAAGGGGCTCAATATAATCAACATCGAAGAAAGATTTTCACAATAAGATATCCATTATTCTTATATAGAACTCATTTTCTTGGCGTTTTTTTTTTTTTATAATAATTTTGAGGATATTTGGAACAACCTTATTATATTCTTATCTGAAAGTTTGCCTATATAACTTAAAACTCAAACAACAAAAAGAAATATGTGGTTGGTGACTCCTCTGGATCTTTAGTCAAAAAAAAAAAAAAATGTAGGTGGTGTTTTACATCAACAACTCCACATCAATAAATCCGTTCTAATTACTCTAGTAATATTGTTATTAATAAATTAGATTGACAGGATAACATAAACAGATGAATTGTGTCAAAAGAAGATGGAGTGATTTGTTATGTTGTTGTGTAGGCTGACCTGAACAAGAACTTTACTGAATTTATTGAACCATGCTCAAAAGCTTTGCTTAAGTTCATATATGGCTGTATTGAGTTTTGATATTTTAGTTTTTTCCTTGAGCAATATATCTAGCTGATTACTCCATGCATGCAACTTTACTGAGATCATGATAGTGGAAGGCATTATTGATATCTATGTTAAGTAAAGGCTAGTAGTCTTGATTGTTGGTAAAAAATAAAAGAATCCAAATAAAATTGAGGTGGGCAATTGGAGAAAAAGTATGTGAAATTTTTTGGTGCTAGATAAGCCTTATATCAATCACCGGAGTCTTTTAGAAGAAACTTGATGGTTTTGATTTGGGTCACGATATTCCATGTTTGTTGATTAAGCAAGACAAACTCTTAAATATCCTTAGGCTATTTTCACTAAATATTTTGTAAGGCCTCCAGGTGTCCTAGGAATAGAAATTAATAACAAATATATGACAAAATACTAAAAGCTGAAAAAAAAAGATGGTCAAAAGACATATAAGATTGAATAAGATGATCAATGCAATGTATTTTACCGTTATGAAGGGACAACCATATGAAGATTACAAAAGTCTCCAAGATGAGGATGCTAAATCGTGTCGGACAATGTGGATGGAGGTGTGTAGATGGCAGGCGGTGCTGATGTGTTTATGCCTAGAGACGAGGAGAATTGGTATGGTGGCTTTAGAAGGAAGATGAATAGGTGAAGTGGATGATTTAGGTAAAGATGTGAAGTAGGGAGTGAATTCATGAAAGGTGACATATGTGAACGTATCAATATAATGAGTGGTGGGGGTCATAACAATTATAATATTTTAAGAATCAAGTAGCCCAGAACGCACCGAATGGCCTGTGAGACATTTGGCACTAGTACAAATGGAACAAACAAAATAGAGAACAAAAAATTTTAGGTGTAAGAGGAAAGGATTGCCCAAGATTCAAGATAGAGAGGCGATGACATTACCAAGAATTGTTCAAGGGATCCAATTATTAAGATAAAAGCTAGTCAATGTGATGTTGCCCTAGAGTTGCCATGAACATTCATATGAAACATCAATATTTGGGCCACATCAGATAAATGACGAAGTTTGCATTTAACACATCATTTTATTGAGACATATAGGAACATGAGATTTGATAAATGATTCATTATTAGTATAAAATGATTTGAATTGAGATTGAATAAATTCTAAAGCATTATTGGCCTGAGGAGCCCTATTCATAGTAGAATAATGAATATTGATTTTATGAAAAAATGTGTGGAATATAAAAAAACATTACATAGACACTTAATAAATAATTAATTATACTTAGGTAACTCGAGAGTGATCATCAATAAGAAGGATTTGAGGCCTAGGTAGGGTAAGGATAGAACTTGGACCCTAAATATTCAAATGGATTAATTCAAAAGAAATACTACTAGGACGAGATGTGAAAGATGGAAGAGAAACCCGCTGATGTTTACTAAGCTCATAAAAATTATATTCAACCGTAAAGTGGGTTGAAGGAGTTGAGAAGAAACTCTTGAAGTCAATTGGTGGAGGATGAATCTACTAATAATGCCATTGCTATGGAGTGATGGTGGATGAGAAGACTGATATGACCTCAAGGATTAGAAAGCAGATTCCACTAGCTTCAATAGATCCACCAAATCTCTTCTAAAAATTGATATCCTGAAATACATAATAAGAGAGATTGAAGGGTACAAAGCAATTGTGAGTGTAACTTTGAAAATGAATTAAAAGTAAATTTACAAGAAATTTGGGAACATATAATACAAATGAAAGAGATAAATGTATTTTCTCGAGGAATTTTTTTTTTTTTTTGGGGGGGGGGGGGGGGGGAGCTATTGAACTAAAAATCGATACAGGAAACAAACATAGATCTTTGAGGCACCTAAACACAAAGATCACAATTCTCGAGAGGGGCGGGGAAGGGGGCAATTGAACTAAAGTAGAAATCGACACAAGAAACAAACATAGATATTTGAGACTCCAAAACTCAAAGATCACAATCCTCGAGAGGCATGGGGAAGGGGGCAATTGAACCAAAGTAGAAATCTGCACCGTGAACAAACATGGATATTTGAGACTCCTAAACACAAAGATCACAATCCTCGAACAAAATGGCCTATTCATGTAGGGGTGAAAGTGCCAACAATCGTAAGAGAGGAGCTCTGCTGAGCAATGGAGAGAGTCAAACTTGTCCAAATATTGTTACGTAGGCATGGGTTGTGCAGCCACGAGTTCAAGGAGAGAATGCTTTTCCAAATGGCCATGGCCCACCATGCCTACTAATTAAAAACATATATTTATGCAATTGTGCTAAAAATTATCGAAACTCATAGAATGAAATATTTAGTTTTTGGTTTTATGTAGGAATTTGATTGGAAGCAAATTTAGAAGTTACAAATATGACAGTAATTTATTCATTTCATTTCCTTCACCTTCCTCTCATCAAAATGCAACTTTTGTATTCTTCAAAGTTCAAACAAGTAGCTTATTAATTCTCCCATTGAAATGAATATTAGAATGATTGTTAGACTGCACATCTTACCATATTCCTTAAGTAAGAAACATCCTTGAATGATCTTTACCATTGTCCAGTGAATATATTTTGGACCAGCTAATATCAGGCTTCGTTTGGGACGACTTTTTTGTTACTTCTTAAAACAGTTTTTTAGTAAGAAAATTAAAATTTTTATACTAGAAAGCTGTTTTAAGAAGCAACAAAAAAGTTGTCCCAAACGAAGCCTCAATCGGCTGATGGATTTGATGCCATGAACAGGGAGAGGATGACAAGTTCTTGAACGATCAGCTTCTGACTCGCAAATTTGTGGAGGCCTGTAGGAGTGTCAACGCTCCAGTGATACTGAGAATGCAGCCTGGCTACGACCATTCATACTACTTTATAGCAACCTTTATCGACGATCATGTCCGCCACCATGCCCGGGAACTTAGACCGACCTGACTTGGGATAGCTAGGCTTTAGCCGATCACAATCTTCCTGGTATGTTCTTTTCTCTGCCATGATCTACTTGTCTTAGCTGTTAAACTCCTTCCTCTATTTTCTATATAACTTGAACCATATATCTCTGATACTTATGGGTATTGTAAGATAAGACAATTTTATAAGGATTTAAAACGTCAAGTTTGCTACACTTTTATTTTTGTTTTGCTTGATTCTCAGTATATTCCATGGAGTCGTTCTTCCATCATATTTTATTAAAAAACAAAAAGAAAAAACAGTCATTGATTTGAGCATATATATTTTATATCCCAATATCAGGAGATTTTTTATTTTTTTTTGTTCTCCCCAATTTTCTGGATTTGTCTATGAAAGGCATATTGAAGTGTCTAGGGTTCTTAGACCAAGAAAATTACCTTGTTCACATTTCCCTTGTGTGTGTTTTCACTTAAGACTTCAAGTAGGAATTTCATCATGCCTATAGATCTACTCTGAAAGAGGAATTAGGTTAGGCTCTGCATACCTTTGTTTGTTGTGACTAAGGTTTCATTTGGGAAGCTTTTTTACTGTTTTGTAAAGTTGTCGTAGAGAAAATAATCTTTTAATGCTGTTATAGAAAGTAATTGTTTAGCACAAAAAATTTTTAAAAGCAGCGAAAAAATAGTTATCAAACAGCTGTCCCAAACAAAGCCTATTACTCATTGAGATTAAGGTTTTGTTTAGGACGGCTTTTTTGTTACTTCTTAAAGAAACTTTTTAGTAAAAAATTAAAATTTTTATATTAGAAAGCTGCTTTAAGAAGCAACAAGAAAGCCGTTCCAAATGAAGCCTAACTCTGTAATTCAATTGAGACAATTCCGGTTAGGACATCCTAACTTAAATTTGATTAAAATGTAATTTTTATTTCTTAATTTATATTGAGATGAGTGTAATAATTAATTATTATAATACACTTATCGTAAAATAAATTTAATGACTAGAAATCTCATTGTGATCAAATTTAAGTCATTATATATCGATCTTTTTTTCCTAAATCAATTATCTACAATAAGCTTCCAACATAGCATTATCATCATCATCAACAACACCAACAATATCCATTCTCATGCTTCCTCCATTTTTGATGAGTTGAACTGTCTATATCAATCAAATAATCAGTCTTTAGATCTACCATTTTTATTCCTTTGATCTTAATGCATTAAAACTATTTATTATCCTTCCAATGCATTTTCATATCTTTCATAATACAATACTCATGACTTGTGAGATACTAAACCAACAACAACATTAAGCCTTTGTCCCACTATGTGGGGTCGGCTATATGAATCCTTTTTCGCTATTGTGTCCTGTTAAAAGTCAAATTATCATTTAAATCTAATAAACAAAGATCATTTCTAATATTTTCTAACCAAGTTTTTTAAGGTCTACTACCTCTACCTTTCTTAACATAAGTCAATCTAATACCTCAACTTTCTTAATCAGATTATCGGAAGGCCTCTGTTTAATGTGGCTAAACCATTTAAGGTGACTCTCTCTAATCTTATCTTCCACTAGAGCTACTCCAACCTTTTCACGTATATGCTCATTTCGTATCCTATCTCTAAGGGTAAAGCTAATCATCCACCTAAGCATCCTCATCTCTGCAACACTTAACTTAGTATTATGCTTCTCTTTTAAGGGCCAACATTCGGCACCATAAAACATTGTAGGTCTCACCACCGTCTTATAGAATTTTCCCTTAAGTTTGAGGGAGACTTTTCTATCGCACAACAAGCCCAATGCCTTCCTCCACTTCAACCATCAAACTTGAATTCTGCCGATAATATCCTCATTTATTTCACCATCACTCTGAACAATAGATCCAAGATATCTAAAACGCGTACTCTTATTAATGACTTGATCTTCCAAAGTCACAATCCCCTAACTAGGTCTATTGCTACTAAAATTACACTCCATATATTCAGTTTTAAATCTACTCAAGCGAAAACCTTTAGATTATAAGCTTGAAATTCATAATTCAAGACTTCAAGTTTACCTTAAACTCTCTCTCTAGTCTTATCAACAACAACAAGAAGAAGAATATCATCAGTGAAAAAGCATACAACAAGGTACATCCTCTTGCAAATGTCCAGTGAGAACATCCATGACTAAAGTAAAAAGATATGGGCTTAAGGCTAATCCTTGATGTAATCCAATCGAAATAGGAAAATACTTGATCAAACCACCTTGTGAGATACTAAACCCAATATGCTTAATTAAATTCCTTTATTTGTAGCAGCATATCAAGTTCAGAATCTTCTAGATAACAACACAATTATAATACTAAGAACACTGACCAGAATTACCCATTTTTCTACAGCTTTGTTAAGGAAATTAAATTAGTTGCCGCATCCAAAGCGTAGAAGTCTATGATTAGTTGAAAATTCCATGTTGCATGCTTCAATCATTAAGCTTTCGATTGAGACAATTTTTTTTTGTTGCTTTTTAAAATAATTTTAATTTTTATATTAAAAAATTATTTTAGAAAGTAGTATGAAAGCTCTGCCAAACGAAGCCTATATCTCATAACATTATTTTAAATAAGGAAACAAATGCAATTTTGAAATATTTGAATTAAAGTTTTTATAAATAAATAAATAAATTATAATTTATAATCTCATAACATTATTTTGAGATTCAGTCATGAGCACATTAAACCCTAGTAAATAAATAAATAAATTATTAATTTATAACCTATGTTTATTTGATTTGAAATATAGTTTGAAATAAAGTAAATTTTCTTTTGATATAAAAATTCATTTGATCAACATGAATTTCATGCTGATATTTGAATTAAAAAAATTTATGAATTAATTTAAGAATCATTTGCATTTTGATTTCAACACTATAGTTAAATTATACTCTTAAATGAGATGAAATCATGGACACTACAAATGAATGATTTGATATGAAATCTTCTAAAATTTAATTAATGAATTAAGTAGTCTTTAAATTTTATATGTTTATAGTTAAATCAAATTGCTCGACAAGAGAATTATAATGGAACCTGCATTATTTGATTTTGATGTCATCAAGGCACTCAAATGTTAGATAAATTGGCACAATCCGACCTGATAAATTCCACAGACGGAATTTGTCTTACCGTGTCGAATCGTGGTACGACAGAATTCCCAAGATCTAATTAGAGGGAATTACATAAATTTTATTGTAGCTTCAATTAGACATACAAATACTCATCATTAAACTCCTTTTTCATTCATCTTAGAAATGTTCACAGCCAAAACAATTATGTACCAACATACATGGCATAAACTATACATCATAAAAAGAAAAAAATCATCACCATAAATATATATATATATATATATATATATATATATATATATATATATATATATATATATATATATATATATATATATAACATATCTATACAGATTCTAAACCAGGGCAAATTATTAGGTCCGGTCACCGAACCTAAAAATAGGTCCGGGCATCCAATTAAAATTTGTCATGTCACCTGCGCTTTGACTACGTTTTAGGTGCGCTTTGACTGTGCTTTATCTGCGCTTTAACTGCACTTTGCATGCGCTTTACCTGTGTTTTTCCTGCGCTTAATTTAAATAATGTTTTATTAATATCCGAGCATATCTCCCCATCTGATGACCGGATGTAATAATTTACCCTAAATCAGACCTTGCAACCTTCATCTACTCAGTCTGTCCCTACCCCTTCCCCTAATTTAGAACATATGTGGAAAACAAATACGAATAACCATAGCTCAACCGGCTATATTAAATCTACCCAAATCTTTAATAATAATTGCAAATCCTACAATGGAATATGATGGATTGCTAACTAACAAAACCCTAACATATCCAATCAAAGATCATGATTGAGACCAATTAACAATAATAGAAAAAGACAATATATATGCTTATTGATGGCTGCATAATTTGTCAAAGAAGCGTACCTTATTGGCTCTCTCTCTCTCTCTCTCTCTCTCTCTCTCTCTCTCTCTCTTCATATTTTCTTTTCGTTGGATCCTCCTCTTACAGAAATAATTAATGAGTCGATTATTTATTAGATTATTGGCTTTCAATGCATAATGTCTGCTCTCTCTCTTCACACTATGGCTTATAATATTGGATTATTTTGGTTGCTGAAAGGTTTTTATGGAAAATCTTATTTTGGGAATTGCAATTTTTTTTATTGTTGGGGGGTAAGGGGCTAAGATGATAGCCAATCAATTTATGTATGGTTATAATTAGGCATCCAATATGATGATATTAGGATTTTGGAGGACATAACAGCTTTTACATCTGCTTTAAAGGACACAATATCATACACTCATAAATGTAATTGTTTTTCTTTTTGGGTAGGGCTATTAATATATGATCCAACCTAACACACAATCCGAGAAATTTGGGTTCGGATTCGGAACTCTGATATGATTATTAAACATGTCGGATTTGGATTGGCCCGTCAATCCAATTTTTACCCGCAAGTGATCTATTTAGTATTTTTTTCCCTCAAGTTCTTTTGTTTGTGATCATGAGCTTTTTATTTTTGATCAGTTAACTTAAATTTTATAGTTAATAAGTTATATTTTTTTAAATCAAATCGAGTTATCGAATCAAATTCGTGTCATTTGGGTTTATAACAGGTCAAGTTTAGATCCATCTTTTTGTCATGTTTACGAAACGGGACAACTTCAGATTGATCGAATTTGGTTAAGTCAATTTAAGGTCTATCCCGATCTCTACTCATTAACCCATTCTAACACTTCTACTTTTGGAGAAAATTATTACGTGCGAAGTCCGGACGTTGCTTACATCTAGACTCTAATCATTAAACTCATCATTAAACTCCTTTTTCATTCATCTTAGAAATGTTCACAGCCAAAACAATTATGTACCAACATACATGGCATAAACTATACATCATAAAAAGAAAAAAATCATCACCATAAATATATATATATATATATATATATATATATATATATATATATATATATATATATATATATATATATATATATATATATAACATATCTATACAGATTCTAAACCAGGGCAAATTATTAGGTCCGGTCACCGAACCTAAAAATAGGTCCGGGCATCCAATTAAAATTTGTCATGTCACCTGCGCTTTGACTACGTTTTAGGTGCGCTTTGACTGTGCTTTATCTGCGCTTTAACTGCACTTTGCATGCGCTTTACCTGTGTTTTTCCTGCGCTTAATTTAAATAATGTTTTATTAATATCCGAGCATATCTCCCCATCTGATGACCGGATGTAATAATTTACCCTAAATAGAACAATTGGCTCCTACTGCAGATTTCCCTTGGGCTCTTATTGGTGACTATAATTGCTGTAGGTATGCTCATGAAAAATATGGAGGTACTCCTATTACTCAATCTTCATTGTTAGATTTTAACAATATGATTTTTAGAAATAGCCTTGTGGACTTGCACTCGGTTGGCTTTAAATATACATGGTTCAATCAGCGCACTAGTAATCCTATTCATATAAAACTAGATCGTGTTTTAGTGAATGAGGGTTGGTTGAATATGTTTACTGATTCTTACTGCTCTTTTCAAAGCCCTTCCTGTTCGGACCATTGTCCAATTATTCTACACTATGGATCTAATTTTAAGGTGAACCATCGCTTCTTATTCAAAAACTACTGGTCTAATCTAGATAGCTACTGGGGCATCCTTCTTGAGGCTTTTTCCATCCCTTGCATAGGGAACCCTTTATCCCATTTCAGTAAAACTTTGAAGCAGATAAAATGTGCTATTAAAAAAGAGAAGTGGTCCTCTTCCACATGCGTTTCTAGACATTTGGATAATTTGAACAATGATCAAGCTAATCTGTTACTTAAGCTTCATAATGATCCTATCAATCCTGCTTTAAATCATTCATTCAAGGAGTTAAATTTGGAGATTGCTAATTTCAACTCAATGTATGCCTCTTGGATCACTCAGAGGGCAAAAGTGAACTGGATTAAAAATGGGGAGGAGGACTTAAAATTCTTATATGCAAAAATTAGAACCAGAAGAGGTTCCAACAACTCTGTGGCCAATCTACTTACTAATAATTCTGCCTCTTCTAGATCTGAAGTGGTTAATTCGCTCATTCAATTTTATCAAGGCCTTTATAACCCCTTGCCCCCTCCTAATGAGATTCAGAATGGTTTTCCTGTTGGGGTGTTGTTATCTCAATCACAAGTTCACAGGCTTTCCTCTCTTGTGCTGGATGAGGAGATAAAATATGTAGTTTTCTCGGGCTCTTCTAATTCAGCCCCGGGGCCTGATGGTTTCAATTTCTTTTTTTATAAGTCGGCTTGGCATATTATTGGTTCTTCTGTCTGTAAAGCCATAAAATCTTTTTTCCAAAAATGTTATATGCCAAATGGTGTAAAGGCTACTGCTCTAGCTATTATTCCTAAGCACAAAAATGCTACTGCTATTTCTGAATATAGGCCTATAGCATTATGTAACGTTATCTACAAAATTATTGCCAAGGTCCTTGCTGAAAGACTAAAACCAGTTATGAACTGTATTGTTATGGACAATCAAGCGGGTTTTGTCAAATCTAGAGTATCCACTGATAATATCCTCCTAGCAAATGAGATACTATTTTTTGCTGGAAAGAGAAGGAATTACAATACTTTTTGTGCAAAATTGGATATAAAAAAGGCTTTTGATTCTGTCAGTCGGAAATTTTTGCTGGATAGACTAGCCCAAAAAGGTTTTCCCAGTCTTTTCATAAACTGGATAAAATCTTGTATCACTGATGTGAATTTCTCCATTATGCTCAATGGGGCTCTAGAAGGCTTTTTCTCTTCATCTGCTGGACTTCGTCAGGGTTGCCCTCTTAGTCCCTATTTATTTTGCATTGTCATGGATGCTTTTTCAAACCTATTGGAGAGTAGAGGATTTAGAGGTATATCCATTGACAACTACTCACTCTCTCATCTTTTATATGCAGATGATGTTTTAATTTTTGGAGAAGCTACTTTGGAGAATTGCAATATTTTGGCCACCTCTTTAAGGGATTTTGCTAATGCATCGGGTCTTCAAGTTAACTATGAAAAAAGTGCGATAATGTTCCCAAAAAATCAAAGAAACATTCAAGATATATGTCAAGCACTAACTATTTTCAATATTGCCAATAAAATAACTTACCTTGGCATCCCATTATCTTATTATAGATTGAAAATAGAAGATTACTTGCCTTTAATGGACAAAGTCAATAAGAATATGAACGGATGGAAAGCCAACCTCTTGTCTTTTGCGGGTAGGTTGCAATACATCAAATTCACTATTCAAAACACAATTGCGTATTGGATAAGAGGTTCTATATTACCAAAATCTGTTTACAAATTTCTTAACAAAACCAGTGCCAGGTTTTTGTTTTTTGGAGACACGATGAACGCAAAAAAGTTACACATGATTTCTTGGGATAAAATTTGTAGACCCAATAATAAAGGTGGTCTTGGCATTCCTTCCATCTCTGCTATGCAATTTGCGTACAACTGCTCTGTTATATTTAGAATGTATAACTGCACCACTCCACTCTCCACATGGCTTATCTGTCAATACAAATCCCCTTGGAGACCTCTTAGTGTGAACCTTACAACCAAATTATGGAAACTCATATGCAAGACTGCTTTTGAAGTAAAACATTGCTTCAATTTCAAAATTACCCAAAATGCTCCAATCTCTTTGATCTGGGATCACTGGCTGAATAATGCGACTGTTACTGATCTATTAGGAGGGCATTCTATGGAAGATATTCCTGATATCTTCTTGAAAGACCTGAGAATTGGAACTCAATGGAATTTTCCTGACTCCATTCCTCCATATCTGAGAAACTTGATTGCTGGTACCAGTACCATTGGGGAGGAGGGACCGTGTCTGTTATGGAAAAACAGGAACAATTATAAATTCAAAAGCTTTATAGAAGAATTCTATGCGGATTATCAAACTTGTTCTTGGCATAAAATGGTGTGGGCTAAAAGGAAAATCCTCAAGCATTCGGTATATGTCTGGATGGCACTAGTTGGTGGTTTAAAGACAGCTGATGCTCTTATAACTAGAAATATTAGTGTGCCTAGCTCTTGCAGCTTGTGCCATTATCATAATGAAACTGTCTCTCATCTGTTCTTTGAGTGCTCTTATACTTTTAACATTCTCACTGCTTTATTACCTGGAATGAAATACTTTCTTTTCAGGCCAACAATTATGCAGGTTTTTGAATGGGTAAAGGCTCAATACAAAGGTAATACGAAGGTTAAAAATTTCTTGTATGTGACTGTCTGTTGTGCTATTTATCATATATGGAGAGAAAGAAATGGTAGGAGATTTGGTAATGTCATCAACTGTGACACTTCTCTGCTACATATAATAAAGAGAAATTTATGTGAAAAAATACATAAATGGGGAAATTCTATGGATCTTATGGAATTACTGTAAGTTGGCAGACGTTATTCGTGGCTGCTTCTTTATTCATTCTTGGCCCTATCGTTGCAATGTCCCAGATTAGTGTATGTAGCCTCCTGGACAATGATGATACTCCCAAAATTTTGTATTGGTTCCCTTGGAAGGTCTAAGGGCAACCAGGGAATTCAATTTGCCAATATTGCTCAAAAACCTGATACTATAATTCTGAGTCCAGGATTATTAAGGCTTGGGAGTTATTCAATTCAATTTTTGATGATCATCACATGATTAATATTTGTCTGCACTCTATACAGGGAGTTTTTCATGGCATGTTTATGGCTTGGGAATTCTTCAATCTTGGAAGGTTCTCTTCAGGATGTTGTCTGTCAGTAAGTCTCTACTGGGGATTTACTCATGGTGCTCTGCTGGATTATTCTATCTGTTGGGAGATAGTAATAAATTTGTTTAATGTTTTTTTTTTTTTCTTTTGTATTGCTGATGCTGTGTAGACAAGTTTTTTTGTGGCTCTTTTTATGTGTTTCACATCTTATTATGCCGATGTTTATTTTTTGGTTCACTACTACTGGAACGTTGTGGTAGTAGTCAACCTCAATTTTGTACTCCTTTTGCTGGAATGAATTGGGCTATGCCCTAAATTTTCCCAAAAAAAAAAAGACCTTGCAACCTTCATCTACTCAGTCTGTCCCTACCCCTTCCCCTAATTTAGAACATATGTGGAAAACAAATACGAATAACCATAGCTCAACCGGCTATATTAAATCTACCCAAATCTTTAATAATAATTGCAAATCCTACAATGGAATATGATGGATTGCTAACTAACAAAACCCTAACATATCCAATCAAAGATCATGATTGAGACCAATTAACAATAATAGAAAAAGACAATATATATGCTTATTGATGGCTGCATAATTTGTCAAAGAAGCGTACCTTATTGGCTCTCTCTCTCTCTCTCTCTCTCTCTCTCTCTCTCTCTCTCTCTCTTCATATTTTCTTTTCGTTGGATCCTCCTCTTACAGAAATAATTAATGAGTCGATTATTTATTAGATTATTGGCTTTCAATGCATAATGTCTGCTCTCTCTCTTCACACTATGGCTTATAATATTGGATTATTTTGGTTGCTGAAAGGTTTTTATGGAAAATCTTATTTTGGGAATTGCAATTTTTTTTATTGTTGGGGGGTAAGGGGCTAAGATGATAGCCAATCAATTTATGTATGGTTATAATTAGGCATCCAATATGATGATATTAGGATTTTGGAGGACATAACAGCTTTTACATCTGCTTTAAAGGACACAATATCATACACTCATAACACTCATAAATGTAATTGTTTTTCTTTTTGGGTAGGGCTATTAATATATGATCCAACCTAACACACAATCCGAGAAATTTGGGTTCGGATTCGGAACTCTGATATGATTATTAAACATGTCGGATTTGGATTGGCCCGTCAATCCAATTTTTACCCGCAAGTGATCTATTTAGTATTTTTTTCCCTCAAGTTCTTTTGTTTGTGATCATGAGCTTTTTATTTTTGATCAGTTAACTTAAATTTTATAGTTAATAAGTTATATTTTTTTAAATCAAATCGAGTTATCGAATCAAATTCGTGTCATTTGGGTTTATAACAGGTCAAGTTTAGATCCATCTTTTTGTCATGTTTACGAAACGGGACAACTTCAGATTGATCGAATTTGGTTAAGTCAATTTAAGGTCTATCCCGATCTCTACTCATTAACCCATTCTAACACTTCTACTTTTGGAGAAAATTATTACGTGCGAAGTCCGGACGTTGCTTACATCTAGACTCTAATCAGAACAGAACACGTCAGCTTGTACACACACTGTATATAAATGACGTGACCGATTTTGATTGGAATCTGAACGCAATCCAGACTCAAACATGATAATTTCTTCTACTTTTGAATCATTTATTTCAACTTCTAACCAACTTTTATAATATATTTGATCAAATTAATAAAATAGCTGAGCAAGACCCTACCATCCATGAAGTCCTTTGCATTAATAAAAGCCATTGATGAAAGAAAGAACATAAATACTAAAATAATCTACAAATTATCCCAATCAATATTTAAAAATTAATTAAAATATCAAATAAAAAGATGACAAGATTGATTTGTTCAATCTTATCTATTTATATATAAAAAATATATTTTTTTCATGATAATATCATGCTTGAAGCTACACATAAAAATAAAATAAAATAATTATTTAATCAAAATATAAAATATAAAGTTGTTGAACTACTTTGTTATTTCCCAATCTTAAAATGTTATGTCTTACTTGTTATGGACAACTAAGATGCACCATCGTGTACGCTGAGCAGCTTAATTAATGATAAATTAATGACTAATTACCTTAATAAACACGACAATTAATTAACAACTGCATGCTTATGTCTTCATCTATAATTGCGTCATTAAAATTAATTACTAATTAACAAAAAGCTTTGGCGGCCGACATGCATGGAAGCAACATATTAAAAGTCATTATATGTGTTAATTGTATCACATATAATGATTGTAAAAGCAGCTCTTCATTGTATAAGTTTTTGTAAAATAGCGAGAAAAGAATACTTAAACGGGACTATCATTGCAGTCTGAAAAACAAAATAATGAGAAAGCTGTCTCAAGAGAGAAATTATTATGTGCGGACACCAGGAGGTCCGTAGGCCAACGAGAATGTGTCACGTCATTCATTTCCTAGCAATAACCAGCCTTGGAACCGAGTAAAAAAGTGACGTGGCCTCCGGACGCTGTCCGGTGTCCACACAGACATGTTTAATATAAAGTTTTATGTTGAGATAGACTTTTGATGATTTAGGCTATTGAGAGAAAGGTTACTTATTTATTAAGATTGAGTTAGTTTAGTAGTTGATGTTGGTAGGTTAACAACTAATTGACTTGACCTAATAAGCCTCTTCTTGCATTTTCAAAAAATAATAAATTCATGAAATAAATGTTCCAAGATACTTAGGTCGATGGGAAATTTTCTTTTGCATATGTGAACTAGTTTTTTTTTATTATAATCTTTTAAAAAAGAAAAAAAATTATGTAAAGGTATGATGATAAAAAATAGTTATGATGGATTTTGCAGTCGTAAGATTTGCTTTAAGATGAGTGTGATATTAATAACCTATGTATTTTACTTATTTTAAGATGGATTCGTCGAGATTATATTGTCAAAAATTTAATTAGAATATGCAAAAATGATAATGAATGACTCGAAAATGATGAAATGCAAAAATTCAAATGAGCTCCCATCTTCCAAATCCAACAAAGCTTCTTCACATCTTTTGAGGAGAAATTATTCTCTATGGAGTTCGGACAAAAAGAACCGTCAGTATTGCTGCGTATGTACTACGTATTTGTAAATACTCAACAAATACTTAACAAAGACTAAGCAAATACTCAATAAATATTCAGTAAATACTATGCAAATACTCATAACTGAGTATTTGCTGAGTATTTATAAATACACAGCAAATCTATACGATTCTCTCCGTCCGGACTCCTCACAGAATAATTTCTCCCTTTTGAGTCCGTCTTCAAATCATCATCAAATAAATTCAAATCTTCGTTTGGTGTGTCTTTCTTAATGTTTTTCAAAGCTGAATTTTTATACTAAAAATTTACTTTAGAAAGCAGTAAAAAAGCTGTACTATATAGGAATTTTTATTGCGTCCTCCCACCTGACGTAGAGATACGTCCTCCCACCCCTAAAAAACTCGGTTTTTACTAGCTATTATTTGGTATTAACGAAGAATATCATCATGTGAAGACAAATACCAAGTTATACCGAGCTATACCGAGCTATACCGAGCAATACCAAGCTTTTTCAAGGAAAAACTAGGTATTTTTTTGTATTGCTCGGTATAGCTCGGTATAGCTCGGTATTGCTCGGTATAGCTCGGTATTGCTCGGTATAACTTGGTATTTGTCTTTACATGATGATATTCTTCGTTAATATCAAATAATAGCTAGCAATACCGAGCAAAAACTGAGTTTTTTAGGGGTGGGAGGACGTATCTCTACGTCAGGTGGGAGGACGCAATAAAAATTCACTATATAGAGCCTAAATTTTGATTGATTTGTTTTTTGTATTTGAATATTTGGATGATTATAATATATTTATCTATATTAGTGAGTATTATGCTAATTAATTACATTATGGCGGTGATCGTCGTGGGCAGTTAGAACTTGCGTTCGTGGGTTTCCTTTTTCTCTCTATCTCTTCTCCCTCGCTTCTATAAATATTTAAGGCTACGAAGAAGTGACAGAAAGAGAAAGGAGAGAAGCCCGCATAACGGCCGTTATGGAACGTCGTCGTCTTCCTCTCCTCCTCCGTTTCGCGTCTCTCTCGCTCCTCTTCTCAGCCTTCGCCATTAATCTTGCAGGTATTAGAAGTTTATCTTATTTTTCTTCTTCTTTCTTTCTTGACTGAGCAACAATGGTTTCTTCCTGTAAAAAAGATGATAAAAATTCCATTTTTTATGAAATTAAACAGGATCGCAAGGCATCGGAGTGAACTATGGAATGAAAGGAGACAATCTCCCTTCCCCATCGCAGGTAATTTCTCTCTACAAATCCCGCAACATAACAAGGCTCCGACTTTTCTACCCCGACGCCAACGCCCTCTCCGCCCTCAAAAACTCCGGCATCGAAGTCATCCTCGGAACCTACAACGAAGACCTCCAGAGCCTCGCCGGCGATACCTCCTCCGCCACCTCCTGGGTTCATACCAACGTCGCCCCCTACGCCTCCGCTGTCGATTTTCGGTGCATCGATGTCGGAAACGAAGTCATCCCCGGCGACTCGGCCAACTATGTCCTACCCGCCATGCGCAATATCGCCGCCGCGTTGCACGCCGCCGGCTTCAATATTCCAGTCAGCACCGCCGTCTCGACTGCAGTGCTGGGGACATCTTACCCGCCGTCGCAGGGAGCCTTCTCCGACCAAGCCTCGCAGGTCACATCCCGCTATTTACTCTAAATAATATTATTTTATAAATAGTAATACGATTTAATTATATATTATATTTATTATAAATTTTACTAATTTTTAGATTTATTTGATTTATGTGCTGATTATTTTAAAGAACAAATTTGGCGCAGAATATCTTATCAAATTTAGCCAAAATAAAATTTAAAAATAAAAAAAATCATTTAATAATAAATATAATATATAATTTTTAATTAAACGGATTTTTTTACTATTTTTTAAATCTGTCATAAAAAAAATAAATTTTATAGTGATATAGAAAGCAATTTTTTAATATAATTTTTTTTTAACAATAAAAAAATATTATTCAAATATAAATTATGATTGTGATTTTAAAAGCTAAACAATAAATATCCGCCTAAAATATATGATACATTTATTTTTAAAAAAATTAATATATTTAAAATTTATTTCGATAAAAAATTCAATTATTAATTATTATATGTCATAATTTTTTATTTAATTATTGCTTACATCATATTTTTTTAATTAATTATGGTGGTAGGCAGTAGATAGTTATCAAACAAGCTGTATTGAAGTAAGATCATATTCATATTGATTTAATTATAAATATATGTTCAAGTGGAGTAGTATCATTTTGACTTTTGGTGTTCTAAGTAGAACATTATTAGATGGCATTTTTATTTAAATATTTTTTAGTTAAAAATTCTCATTAAGGTTTGTTTAACTGTAATTTTTTATAAAATTTTAATGAAAAAAAAATCACTTTTTTAAAAGTTGTTGTAAAACGCATCTTTTCAGCACATAAAATTTTGTGAGAAAGCAACGAGAAAACAATAGTCCAACAGAATTATGATTATGATCTAAAAATCCAGGCCGGACAAAAATTGTCCCGAAAACAATTCCTGAATTGACAATTAAAATTTTATCTTTGTAAACTACCTGATGTCTATGGAGAAATTATTCTGTGCGGATACTGGACGGTCTGAAGACCAATCAGAACGCACAAAATCACCCGGCACGCACCAGTGCCGAGAAAAAAATGAAGTGACGCGTTTTGATTGGTCTTCGAACGCCGTCCTGGACCGACACAGAATAATTTTTGTTGTCTGTGTATGATATGCTTCATTAGTTTCTCTCATTACAGCTCTTCTTTTCATATCTTTCAATCTAATTTGTATATTATTTTGAATGAAAACTAACAGGTATTGGGGCCAATAATCTCCTTCCTGGCATCAAATGGTTCACCATTGTTAGTCAATGTGTACCCTTACTTTGCTTATTCTGGGAACCCAGGAGAGGTCAGATTAGACTACTCATTGTTCCAAGCAAGTGGTGTGGTGGTTCAAGATGGTAGTCTCGGCTACTCGAACCTCTTCGATGCGATGGTTGACTCAGTTTACTCGGCTTTAGAAAGACTCGATGGGTCTGGGGTCAATGTCGTCGTATCAGAGACAGGATGGCCGTCAGCCGGCGGTGAAACCGGAGCCACCGTCGATAATGCGAAGATTTATAACAATAATTTGGTGAAGCATGTGAACAAAGCTGCTGGGACTCCTAAGTTCCCAGGGAAGCCGCTGGAGGTTTATATGTTTGCCATGTTTAATGAGGATCAGAAGCCTGTAGGAACAGAAAGGAACTTTGGCATGTTTTATCCTGATATGACTGAGGTTTATCATGTTGATTTTTAGTTATTTAGTTTATGTAAAGAGAAAAAGGAGATGGATTGGAGATTGATGGGTTGTGATTTATTTGATTTCGGATATTTTGTTATAGTTTTTTGAGTTTAATGGACATTATTGATTTGATTTCCTTCAGCCTAATATCTGCTTATTTGCATGAGCAAAGTTATGAATTCACTCTATCAGCGTTTATCTATTTAGGGCATGTTTGGGATGATCGTAGTTTTTCATATAAGAGAATGTAAAACTCTTATGGAAAATCAGCTTTTTTTTTTAAGCAGTTGTTAAAAAAAAGAGCTATTTAGTATAAAATATTTTTGAAAACAATGATATGAAAATCAAAGTTATCCCAAACATACTCGTAATATTAGTTTATCTTATCTTAAATCGAGCAAAAAGCTAAACCAAGTCACATTATCAGGAAAAAATTATTTTGTGCGGAGGCCGGATGCATAACTCTTTCCGGAGACCAACCATAATGCGCTACTTCGGCGGTACCGAGTCACAGTACCGAGCGAAGGTGTGACGTGACGCATTCTTGTTGGTCTTCAGACAACATTTGACATCCGCACAGAATAAATAATCCATTATCATGTGGTAAAGACAAGATATTCAAACTAGTGGCTTTGTAGTACTTTATCTTATGGCTCAACCTGTGTCTTATTGGTTGACAGAACTCCTTTCTCCCGTGAGAACAGTACTCGAATGGCTCAAACCGTCCCAAAAAAGCACTTTATCTTTCAAAATATTTTAAAGATTTTGATGCTGCTTTGATTCATGACAATGTAATCATAAGTTTTTTAGGACAAGTATTTGTCACAGGTCCTTTATTTATTTTCTGCAGTGATGAATTGCTTTGTGAACAGAACATTATTACATTAAGCGCACAGATTCTGCATTAACATTTAGGATCATTGTAATCAAGCAATAACAAATCATAATGAGCTGTGGATTGCGTGAATTCATCATTCACATAGGGGTTTTTTTATGATAGTTTTCTTTTTTTTTAAACAAAATTCTTATGTAAAAATTTCTTAGAAGCGACAAAAAAATAGTAATCAAAAGCTATCCCAAACATAGCCATGATATCAAGTTTAAACCTGTAATCAAATTCATTTGCCATTCAAGAATCTCAGCTTTACTGATTCCAACAGGCAGCACCATTTACTCTTTTTCATTTCTCTTCTCTCGGGTTCCTCTCCTTCATGGCTACTTTTTCTTCCATTTTCTGTAACATTTTTCATCAATTTGGCATCGTAGGACACAAATTTGAAACTTTGATAGCAAAATTAGATGTCTAAGGGGAGGAGAATGATGATGGATTAACAAAATAGCAAGAGTACTGTCTCTAGTAAGTTTATGGCTGATGTTTCAGTTATGAAGTTGTAATTGTCTAATTGATTATTGTGGATGACTACGATGTTGGTGTTGTAGAAGTAGAACATGTGAATTTTGTTTTGATGGACCTAGGGGTAAAAATGAACGCTGCCGGCTCGAGCTCGACTCATTAACAAGCTAGTTGGCTTATTTAGTACGATCAAGCTAATGCCTAGCTCGATTACTTGTGAGCGGGCTCATATGAGAAATCTTGGGGGGCAAGAAGCGGGCCCAGATGCGAAGTCGCAAGGGCAGGAAGGCGGGATAGCAATGCAAGAAGATAAAATTGAAGGGCTTGGACATTGGACGCAAGACACGGGACGCAAGTGGAATCGAAGCTCGCACGCGATACGTAGGGTAGAATCTCTCAGACACGTGATCAGGGGCGGATCCAGTTCTTTTTTTCAGGATGGGAAAAATTTTAATTAATTAAAATATTAAACAATAACTATAATTGTTGCGTACAGGAGTATTCGCGGCGGTAGAGAAATATAAAGTTTATCGTCTTAGCGTTGTACGAAAATCTGGCACGCAATCAGATAAGGAGAGAGGGTCTAACATTTATGAGACACCAAGATTTTTACGTGGAAAACCCCTGAAAAGGGGGAAAAACCACGGGGCCTAGCCCAGTTTGAACGAATCCACACTAGTATTTGCAGTTGATTACAAATGAGGCCCTTCCTTGGGAGAAGGCCTTAGCTTGATGTACATCTTATAGAGTACATTACATTATGTAAATACAAAGAGCTACTATTGACATATTCGCTTAGTAGGGAGGACCGTTGTTAGCGGGTGACGTAAGTCAGGAGGACCGTAGTCGGCGGGCGACAGAGTTAGGAAAGTCTGTAGTCGGCGGGCGACGTGAGTCAGGAGAACCGTAGTCGGCTGGCGACGGATGTCGGAAAGACTGTAGTCGGCGGGCGACGTAAGTCAGAAGGACTGTAGTCTGACGACGAAGATCAGAAGGATAGCGTCAGGTAGAAGTCCAACCATGGAAAGAAATCCATCTTCGCGTAGACGTCCAGCGAAGTCCGATAACCTGTAGAAATCCGGCGTCGGGTAGAAACTTGGCGAAGAGTGAAGGTTCGACGTCGGGTAGAAGTCCGACGTCTGTTTGTGGCAATGGAGAACTCCGGCTTCACTGGGGCGGAGTCTCAGCGTCAGAAGGGAACTCTGTTGCAAATTGGGAAGAATTTCCACATCCCGTGGAAGTTGGGAAGAATTCCTGCGTTCTCCCAAATATCACGCAAAATCCCGGCGTGTTCGGGCGGTAGGAATAGCTCCGACGGTGGTCGAGGAGGAGCTTCTTCCTTCTCCTCCTTCTCTTCTTCTTCTCTCTCTTCACTTGAGTCCCTTTGTGTAGAATGAGGGCTCTATTTATAGTTTTTTTGGAGTGGCATAGCCTGTAAATAGGCGTGAGATCAAGGACAAATTGGGAGTGTTTTGAATGGACGGTCGATATCGAATCCTTTGATCATGCACCGTTTGTTGGGCATTTGAAGGCCATAATGATGTCAGAATTTGGCGATCTTGGGCTCGTTGGATTCATCTTGTCGAGCCGTTCGATTCGAGTATAAGCTCGTCAAAATCGGAGACCGTTTGGTAACTCAAATTGCGGTTTGAACCTTCCAACAGTGCTTTGAGCCCTTGATTCTGACTCATTTGGGCTCGGATTGGGTTGATCTTGGTGTCGTTGGGTTCGTATTTCCGAGGCGCTCAGTTTGACTATAAGCTCGCTGAAATCGGAGTTTGGGAGCTTTCAAATTTCATTTTTGAAGTTTCCAACTAGCTTTTTCCTCAAGATTCGTGCCCGATCAAGATAATTTTTGCATGATGTATCAGTTGCCCCCCTATTTTTGGATGTCGAAGCTCCAGGAGTCCGAAAATATATGTTTCAAAATTTGTATTGGCCAAAACACCAAAAATTGTGCTCCGAAAATTAAGTGTTTCTCGAAACTTGATCATAGAGGCTTCGTTGAGCTCCGAAAGTTATAAAATTGAGTCCAAAAAGTCGAAAAACGTGTCCGGGGACCCCAAAAACGTCAAATTTGGACTTGTCGGGGCGAAAATCGGGTCCAGAATAGACCGGGCGGCCGAACTGGCCGGACCGGCCAACCGGCCGCCGCCGCCGCCGTTGCCGACGGCGCAGAACTGCTCGTTGAGCGCGCCTGGGGCCGCTGGCTTGCTTGGGCTCGCCCGCACCGGACCAGGGCTCGCCCGCGCAATGCCCTGCCTGGCCCGCGCAGCGAACCGCGCGTGGGTCTGCCGCGGTTTCGCCAGCGGGCTGCTGCCGCTGCAACTGCCGGCAGCGGTCGATTTCGCGTGAAATCGGTGTTGTCGCGCCAGATTGCTGCGATCCGCGTGAAGGGCTTCGCGGATCGGCGCGGTTCTCGCGTGTCGGTTCGCTGCCACCGACATAGGTGGGGCCCATGAGTGCAAAAATGTCATTTTTTTTATTGTTTTTTAGCCCAAAAAATTTCAAAAAAAAAAATTAGAAAAATTGGGAATTCCGAAAGTTGCAATAACTCCCCCTCATTCTCTCCAAAACCTATAAATAGGCCTCCTAGGCCTTTAGAAAATTTGCAAGTTCTCTTTCTTTCTCCCTCTGGCTCTCTAGCGGCTGAGGCTTCCGCTATTTTTGAGTGGGAAACTTCCCTTGCTCGAATTAGCTCCTCTCCTCACGCGCAGGAGTTACGGGATTTCTCTTTCTTCACCCACGACTTTCTAACGGTTGAGGCTTCCGCTATTTGCGAGCGGGAAATTTTCCCTGCTCGAATTAGCACCCCTCCTCGCATGTAGGAGTTACGGGATTTTTCTTTCTTCCCTCCAGTTTTCTAGCGGTTGAGGCTTCTGCTATTTGCGAGCGGAAAATTTCTCCTGCTCGAATTAGCGCCCCTCCTCGCGTGCGGAAGCTTACGAGATTTCTTCTCATTCCTCCGGCTTTCTGGCGGTTGAGGCTTCCACTATTTACGAGCGGGAAATTTCTCCTGATCGAATTAGGGTCCTTCCCCGCATGCAGAAGCTTGCGAGATTTCTTCTCCTCCCTCCGGCCTACTGACGGTTGAGGCTTCTGTTATTTGCGAGTTGGAATTTTTTTTTGCTCGAAGTAGCGCCCCTCCTCGCGTGTAGAAGCCTACGGGATTTCATTGACATTTGAGCGGAAGTTTGCTGGCGATGGACAATCGAGTTGACGCCCATTAGCAGTCAACGATCGAGAGTGGAGCCAAAGGAGAGAGTTCGAGTGTGCGTTGCAAGTAGCAGTCGAATGAGAAATCGATGATAAGTAGTAGTCCGTTGACGAGCAGAAGTCCGACGTCGGGTAGAAGTTCAACGTCGGGTAGAAGATTGACAAAAATTCGTCGACGAGCAGGAGTCTGATGACGAGTAGAAGTCCGCTGACGAGCAGAAGTCCGACGTCGGATAGAAGTTCAATGTCGGGAAGAAGACTGACGAAAGTTCGTCGACGAGCAGAAGTCCGACGACGAGTAGAAGTGCGGCGTCACGTAGAAGTACAACGTCGGGTATAAGTCCGTTGAAAGTCCTGCAAGGCAAAAGTTCAACGACAGGAAGAAATTCAACATCAGGCGGAAATTTAACTTTGTGCAGAAGTCCGATAGAAGTCCATTGACGGCATTTTGGTGACGTTAACCAAGGATGTATAATCTGTCCGAGGTTATTTGTCAGAGCCTTTGCTTGATGATGTTAACCGATATTGGATCCAACAATGATGTAAGACCTATCCGAGATTGTATGTCGGAGCCTTTGCTCGATGACGTTAACCTGTGTGGAAGAGGTCGGGAGAATCCACCAAGGATGTGAGACCTTTCCGAGGTTGTATGTCGGAGCCTTTTCTCGACGACGTTAACCTGTGTGGAAGAGGTCGAGAGAATCCACCAAGGATGTGAGACCTTTTCGAGGTTGTATATCAGAGCCTTTGCTCGACGACGTTAACATGTGTGGAAGAGGTCGGGAGAATCCACCAAGGATGTGAAACCTTTCCGAGGTTGTATGTCGGAGCCTTTGCTCGACGACATTAACCTGTGTGGAAGAGGTCGGAAGAATCCACCAAGGATAGGGGTGTCAATATTTGACACGACACGAAAACCCGACCCGGACCCGACCCGGAAAATTCGGGTTGAACCCGACCCGATTTCAAAACGGGTCGGGTTCGGGTTCCAGAAATTGACCCGTTTAAAAAACGGGTCGGGTTCGGGTTGACCCGGCGGGTTGCCGGGTAAACCCGCCAACCCGTTTAATTTAAAAAAATTTGAATTACCGCCCCCTGCCCGAATATCCCGCGTGAGGCATGACCGGCTGCCCGTGGTCCGGCTTCAGGCTTCCCCCCGCGTGACCGCTGCGGCGCTGCCCGCGGTCGCTTCGTTCGCGTCAAGGTCAAACCAGCGCATCGCGTGACCGTGTGCCCAGTTCCCGCTTCGCGACAGTTCGCGTGACCGCGTGACCGCTGCCCGAGGTCCGCTGCCCGGGACGCTGCTGCCGCGTGCCGCCGGATGTCGATGTCGCTAAGCCGCTGGACACCGGACGCCCGCTGCCGCCGGACGCTGCTGCCGCGCTGAAGCTGATCCCGAATATCGCCGCTGCCTTGCCGTGTCCGCGGGTCGGGTCGGGTTGACCCGAACCCGAAGCGGGTCGGGTTCGGGTCTGATAAATCAACCCGTTTGTAAAAACGGGTCGGGTTCGGGTTGACCCGAATAGTGTCGGGTCATTTCCGGGTTCGACCCGAACCCGACCCGTGACCCGAAATTGACACCCCTAACCAAGGATATTAGACCTTTTCGAGGATGTATGTCAGAGCCTTTTCTCGACGACGTTAACCTGTGTGGAAGAGGTCGAGAGAATCCACCAAGGATGTGAGACCTTTCCGAGGTTGTATGTCGGAGCCTTTGCTCGACGATGTTAACCTGTGTGGAAGAGGTCGGGAGAATGCACCAAGGATGTGAGACCTTTCCGAGGTTGTATGTCGGAGCCTTTTCTCAACGACGTTAACCTGTGTGGAAGAGGTCGGGAGAATCCACCAAGGATGTGAGACCTTTCCGAGGTTGTATGTCGGAGCCTTTGCTCGACGATGTTAACCTGTGTGGAAGAGGTCGAGAGAATCCACCAAGGATGTGAGACCTTTCCGAGGTTGTATGTCGGATCCTTTTCTCGACGACATTAACTTGTGTGGAAGAGGTCGGGAGAATCCACCAAGGATGTGAGACATTTTCGTGGTTTTATGTCGAAGCCTTTGCTCGACGACGTTAACCTGTGTGGAAGAGGTCGAGAGAATCCACCAAGGATGTGAGACCTTTCTGAGGTTGTATGTCAGAATATTTGTTCGATGACATTAACCTGTGTGGAAGAGGTCGAATCGAATCCCCCTGTGATCGATTTTACCATGATTGGGAGGGGGCGAATGCCGCGTGTATCCCGAATCAAAGGTGAAGAATGGTCTATTTTTAGACCGTTACTGCCTTTTTGAGGTCGAGGTTAAGACCTTGCCCAAGGAGTAGAAGTCCAACAAGGTACTGTATAAAACTTGCAATTGATTTGAAGTATCCTTGCATTTGCTCAGATATTCCTAAAATATCAACTTGGTGTTGAAGGTATTGGAAGATCTATTTGACCATGGTTCTAGTCAAAGTTGCCCCCCAGTCCGCATCTGATTCTTATGATATTGATGCTATGAGTGATCTTTTGAGATTAGAGCACTAATTGCCCCCAGTTGGGAATCACTTTCCCACAGACGGCGCCAAATTATTGTGTTCAGGAGTATTCGCGGTGGTAGAGAAATATAAAGTTTATCGTCTTAGCGTTGTATGAAAATCCGACACGCAATCAGATAAGGAGAGATGGTCTAACTTTTATGAGACACCAAGATTTTTACGTGGAAAACCCTTGAAAAGGGGGAAAAACCACGGGGCCTAGCCCAGTTTGAACAGATCCACTAGTAATTGCAGTCGATTACAAATGAGGCCCTTCCTTGGGAGAAGGCCTTAGCTTGATGTACATCTTATAGAGTACATTACATGATGTAAATACAAAGAGCTACTATTGACATATTCTCTTAGTAGGGAGGACCGTTTTCGGCGGGTGATGTAAGTCAAGAGGACCGTAGTCGGCGAGCGACAGAGGTCAGAAAGTCTGTAGTCGGCGGGCGACGTGAGTCAGGAGAACCGTAGTCGGCTGGCGACGGATGTCAGAAAGACTGTAGTCGGCGGGCGACGTAAGTCAGAAGGACTGTAGTCTGACGACGAAGATCAGAAGGACAGTGTCAGGTAGAAGTTCAACTATGGAAAGAAATCCATCTTCGCGTAGACGTCCAGCGAAATCCAATAACCGGTAGAAATCCGGCGTCGGGTAGAAACTTGGCGAAGAGTGAAGGTTCGACGTCGGGTAGAAGTCCGACGTCTGTTGGTGGCAATGGAGAACTCCGGCTTCACTGGGGCGGAGTCTCAGCGTCAGAAGGGAACTCTGTTGCAAATTGGGAAGAATTTCCACATCCCGTGGAAGTTGGGAAGAATTCCTGCGTTCTCCCGAATATCACGCAGAATCCCGGCGTGTTCGGGCGGCAGGAAGAGCTCCGGCGGTGTCGAGGAGGAGCTTCTTCCTTCTCCTCCTTCTCTTATTCTTCTCTCTCTTCACTTGAGTCCCTTTGTGTATAATGAGGGCTCTATTTATAGTTTTTCTGAAGTGGCATAGCCTGTAAATAGGCATGAGATCAAGGACAAATTGGGAGTGTTTTGAATGGACGACCGATATCGAATACTTTAATCATGCACCGTTCGTTGGGCATTTGAAGGCCTTAATGATGTTGTAATTCTGCAATCTTGGACTCGTTGGATTCGTCTCGTCGAGCCGTTCGATTCGAGTATAAGCTCGTCAAAATCGGAGACCGTTTGGTAACTCAAATTGCGGTTTGAACCTTCCAACAGCGCTTTGAGCCCTTGATTCGGACTCATTTGGGCTCAGATTGGGTTGATCTTGGTGTCTTTGGGTTTGTATTTCCGAGACGCTCAGTTTGACTATAAGCTTGCTAAAATCAGAGTTCAGAAGCTTTCAAATTTAATTTTTGAAGTTTCCAAACTAGCTTTTGCCTCAAGATTCGTGCCCGATCAAGATAATTTTTTCATGATGTATCAATAATAATAGTAATAATAATAATAACAACAACAAATAGTAATAATAAATTATTTAGAAAAATTTAAACCAATATAATGCCATTAAAATTATAAGAGAAATTTTTTTATCATTTATCTTTCAATATAATATTGATTTTAATAATATCAATTAGAGTATAATCATATAAGTTATGTTAACACTTGACTCTTACTTAAAAGAAAAATAAAAAAATAATAAGTCAAATGTAATGCTCATAATTCAACAAAATCAAACAATACCTAAGCCTAGAAGAAAATTGGAACCCCGGTCTCACTCGCTCGGCAAGGCTCTGCCTGAGCCTGAGACGGACATTCAGGAAGCCGGGTGAAATGAATAAGAGGAATGATGCCTTACGTTCTCACTCACTCGGCAAGGCTCCGTCTGAGCCTAGGACGGACGTTCAGGAAGCTCGATGGCTGATGTCGCAGTTGACGACTCGTCTCCACCTTCCCAGGTGTGTGCGGCTCATCTCACAATTCCGTGTTTTGATGGGGACGATTGTCATGGAATTAAGAGTGCGCTTGAGCATGAAGTGCATAGGGCCAATGTGCCATCTTGCAGATGTTTAGAAATTCCAACTACAGCCTCTACCAAGCCTCCACCTACAGGTTTCTGCACTCCAGGTGCTTGTGGAAATTCCTCAAAGATGCAGTAATCAGATTTATCTCAAATTGAGGTTCAAAACCAAAGGTCCGACTATGGTATTCCACAAACTCCAACGAAGGGCCTAATCCTTGGAAAGACAACAGAGAAGGGAGGTGATGGAAAGACAACGGAGAAGGGCCTCTTGAACGTGGAATGCGACTGGAAAGAAAGAATCGCCAAAGCGGGCTGTGAAGTGAGAACTGGTCGGATGGGCAAACACCTTTAGGATTGATAAATTTAGGGAAAAAGATTTTTGGAGGGGGGCAAAATATCAAAAATATTTCCAAAATATCAAAAATATTACCTCTAATACATTTTTTTATTTTCTGAGGGTGGGCATTTGCCCTCCCTGGCTTCAACGTGGATCCGCCAGTGCACGTGATGCAGGACAGAAGTGGACACGAAATCAAGCTCGACCCACAGAATCGAGCCGCTCGACGAGATCGTTTAAGTGGCGCAAGCCAAGCTCGCCTTCTAAGCTCTACTCGAGTTTAACCTCAATATTTTGCTCGTGGGTCGAGCTCTAGTTAGGTCTGACTCAAACTTGACTTGGCTCGTTTGCATCCCTAGGACCCAATAAACATAATACTTAGGTTATGTTTGAGATAACATTCTTGTTGCTTTACTTTTTAGACAACAATTCTAATTTTCTTTTACTAATATTACTTCCTCGCTTTTTTCTAGTTACTTTCTCATTATTATTATATATATAGATAATGGAAGCTGCCTTTTTACAACTAGAATAATTAAATAATTTAATCCCCAACAACTTCAAACTTAACTTCATAAAAATCTAAAACCTTCCAAAGGAACCCTTAGACGTTTCATCTTTCCATTAATCAAAATTTTTGAAGCAGTTGATTGCATCAAAGAGAGAGAGAGAAAAAGAGAATAAGAACAGCAAAGACACCATCCAGCATGAAAGATTGAGTAAACAAGGACACCTTCTGGCAACCCAGAACGTCATGCAGAAATGGCCACCAAAGCCCTATCTGTCCTTTGCGTGACTCTCTTAAGCCATTCGACTACATCGCACACTGCATGGAATTTCAAGCACGCTTGCTCGGCTTTTCGTGAGCACTTGCGACTCTGTCCGGACTTCACGAGCCACGTTTCGTACGTTGCCGACAAGTCTTGATGAACCCCTTCGATCTCTTCAAATGCTTTCAGCAGCCATGAAAAAAAACAAAAAAAGAAGATTCCGGCCGCATCAGTCTTATCTTTGATGTGGCGTGAAAGAAAAAATAAAATGAGATAATATTTTACAATCTTTGAGAAATTATTATGTGCGGAGTCCGAATATTAGGAGTGTCAATTTTTTGACACAACCCAAAGCCCAACATGAAAAAACCCGGTTTCACAAAAAAAAAAAGGATCGGATTCGGGTTGACCAAATAACCAGGAGTTGACCCGTTTTGCCCATTGCATATCGACCTATCATGTCGCGTCACATCCTCGGCCTCGCGTTGCCCAATTTGGTCTAGTCGTCTAGTCGTGTCGACAGTCAGGACGTCATGTCGCCCTGTCGCCACTATGCAAGCTGAGGCCACTCTAGCTAGCGCTCTACCACTCCGCCTAGCCATGCAGGGTTCAATCGAGTCATGACACCTCGACCAGGCTAGGTTCGCCTCGGCCTCACCATGCTCTGGTCGCTCAGCCTCGGCCTCGCCTCGCGTCACCCAGGCCGAACCACAGCGCTAGTTCACTACAACCTCAACCCGCGCCTGTTCCGTTGTTCACATGATCGCAATAGTTTTCGCTGGTCGGGTTCAGGTTGAAAATCCGGACCCGTTTGTAAAATCGGGTAGGGTTTTGCTTGATATGTTTAGACCACGGTCAACTCGGGTTCGACCTGAGCCTCGCCCTTTTTGACACCCCCACCGATAGGGGTGTCAATTTCAGGTCACTGATCGGGTTCGGGTCGAACCCGAAACTGACCCGAGTTCAAACGAGTCAGAAATTTGAACTCGGACCATACCCGGGTAGGTAAACGGGTTGGAAATTCGAACTTGGACCCGACCCAGCGGGTTGCCGGGTAGACCCGTGTGGCAGCGAGCGTGACTTTTCAAACGGGTCGAATCTACGAACCCGAACCTGACCCGTTTTTCAAACGGGTCGGGTCCAACCCGGATTTTCCGGGTCGGGTTTTCGTGTCATGTCAAATATTGACACCCCTACCCACCGGACATAACTCGTGTTAAAACTCCAATAAAATCAAGTAATGTTGCTTATACACATTATATGCATAACTTATACATAGGGTGTGTAGTATACACACCCTATGTACAAGCCACGTAACTCATCCAAATTCTGCACATAATAATTTCTTGCAATCGTGATATCTTCGATCTAGCCAAAAATCTCAACTTTCTTTGTTAAAATTGTCACCCTTCTTGACAATCACATGGAAAGCTTCAATGGATCATCCTATGATAAAAGACCCGTTAGACAATTTAATTTAGTTATTGAAATATCAAAAGGGTAATTATGAGATGAAAAAGTGGCTGCTCATCATGAATATATTCATTAAACATGGCATCTCTATAATATGTATATATTATTTATAAAATAAATAATTAAAGTTGATACATACGTATGAAACTTGAATCTTGCACCATGATTACTCTAATTTCAATTGATTTGAAATATATATAAAAACAATAGTTAGGTGACCTAAAATTTTTTTTGATTCAAATTATAATTAACTCAACTTATCTATATGTATAAACATATATGAGCTTTTAAGTTTAAGCTATATACTCATATATGTCTTGACAGATATTTATCATGTAATTAGCATATTATATGGGAATGATTGGCATCAGATAGGCCACATAGAGAAACTCGACGAAGGAACAATAGGACCCACTCTCTTAGGTCTACAAAGGAAGGTTTGCCCCTCTTAGGACCAACGAAGGACCTCGTCGACCAATTTACTTGACATTTGCCTCATGGAAGAATGACAACCATCACAATGACTTGCGCTAGGTGCCTTCATCCCCACCCATCAAACTCTAGCTATAGAAAAAACAACTACCCATAGGGTCTTCAGCTCGCCCCTGTTGTGACCAGTCGACTACTAAGTTCATCTCTCCATAACCTCAACTCATTCCCCTCCATTTCTAGGAGATCCAAGGCTCAACATAGGTTGCCAACAGCTCCCTGACATCACTTAGACATTCCTTGCTCTTAACTCACTTGTAGACTCACCCACTCCTACTCTTTACAATCGAACTCGCCCACACTATAGAGCTCACCTAAGTGCATACTCGGCACTATTGAACTCTCCAAGAGATATATTATCAGAGTTATACAACCCTCGCTCTCCCTTAGCATGTCTAGAGGTGATATGTCTAAGATAGTATGCATAGAGTCGTACTTTTTTGTTTTTGATATTTTTTTTAGCCTTTTCTATAGCGTTTTGACATTTGTAGATATTTTGAGATTTCAGTATTGATTTAGATTATAAGTATTTCAACACCTTTAATTATAGTTTTCTCAATTGTATTTCTCTTTTTCTTCATTCTCACATTGGTTCCAAAGTTATTCCTTTAAGGGTTTATCTGCCATAAAGGATGGGTGTCATCCACGAGAAATTATTAGGTCCGGTCACCGAACCTAGAAATACTTCTGGACATCCACTAAAAATTTGACACATTGAATGTACACGTGTCCGCAGAATTTTAAGTCAAGCGCGTCAAAAGCGCAGTAAAAAACGTAGTCAAAGCGCACCCACAACGCAGTCAAAGCGAACAGTCAAAGCGCACCTAAAGTGCATAGTCAAAGCGCGGTCCACATGGCAATTTTTTAGTGGATGTCTGGACCTATTTCTAGGTCCGGTGATCGGACCTAATAATTTGCCTCACTAAGAAATTGGGATCCAAGATAAGCCATTTAAATAAGATTTTTATGACAACCCAGACATTTATAGTGAAAAGATTCGTCTGACATTCTTCTTATTATTCAATCTTTTTTTTTTCTTCTACATTTCTCGCTCAGATCAATACAGACATCCAGAAATGATAATTACATTAAAGAAAACAAATATATCAAAATACTATAATTCACATTTCAGCATTTTATATACACAATGCAAAAGTAGGGTTCAAATGAACATACACAATAGCCGCTCAGGCTTCAAAATAAAACGTGAACAAAAAACTATGAAAAACTACACTAGTATCCGAAAGAAGCTTCACGCGGGAGGTTCTGCACTTGAAATCATTAACCACATATAATGAGCTTCAAAAAGCTCAGCAGGTCACCAAAACCTACAACTGAAATCAAAGCACGGTACGAAAATAATATGCATGTAAATCAATCAAATTAATAACAGTCACTTACACATGATAATTGAATCTATGCAGATACGAAAATAAGAATCAATGCATAACAGAAATCAATAATCAATGCATAAACAATAAAATCCAAAATCATCAGTGATAGAATCAATGAACAATAAAAAATCCCATAAAGCTCAATAAACCAGTACATGTATCAAATCCCTATAGTAGTCGTCTTATCTATAACATCAGTCAAATCAATGTAGTAGCAGTGTATGTATCAATATCAGTAACAATCCAGTGATGACATGAACGATTATGCTATAACAGTGAAATCATGTAGTAACAGTAAATCAGTACAATAACGATAAATCCTCAGTAAATAAGTCTGTGCTATTAAATCCGTCAAATCAATATCGTATTATTAACATCAATCAATCATGTCAATAGAATCAATCAAATAATTAAATAAAGAAATCAATTACGGTCAATAGTATCAATCGGTATGAAATCATATAAAATAATCAAATCAATACATCGTTAAAAAGAGTTGAAATCAAATCCATAGAGAAAAAAACATCTTGAGAATAGTTAAAATCAAATTAATGTTGTAAATGCGTATTCTATATCACGTGCTCGGTGTATCGCATGTAGCAGATCAATATTTGGTGTATTAATGAATCAATGTAATATCAATATTCATATCGGTATTTGTGTTCAGTGACATGTACAATATGCAATATCAATGAAATCATACAGTAACAATAAACCCATAAATCCGTCAGTAAATCCATTCAATATCAATAAAATCAATAAATCCGTCGGTATAAATAAATGCATATGGTAATCAATAAATCAATTAGTAACAATAGATCAATTCAATATCAGTAAATCCATTAGGTAATCATAAGAACAATACTTTACACATGCATTCCAGTACAGTAGTCTTACTTA
Organism: Dendrobium huoshanense; assembly: GCA_016618105.1. Lineage (NCBI taxonomy): Eukaryota > Viridiplantae > Streptophyta > Magnoliopsida > Asparagales > Orchidaceae > Dendrobium > Dendrobium huoshanense. The sequence continues at coordinate 54,172,652 of CM028360.1, read as the reverse complement.
TCAAGTACAATCACTGGCTATTAAGGCGTTTTTCAATCTTGAAATATCGATGTATCGTTGTATCCGTTAGCTCAATAAGGGTCGTCACCCTTACCCGTCGACATAATAATCTCCTTATGACTCCCAATTGTTGTATCACATGATCAATAGAGGATAACACCAAACCCCTTTTAAAGGAAAGCCCGTCGGCCCACCGTCATGACAGGTCAATCTTCAATCAACGGTTCAACCAGCCTTTACTCAGCAAGTAAAAGACATGGCTATTACGGTGTTTTTCAATCTTGGAATATCGATGTATCGTTGTATCCGTTGGCTCAATAAGGGTCGTCACTCTTGCCCGTCGGCAGAATAATCTCCTTATGACTCCCAATCGTTGTATCACGTGATCAATAGAGGATAACAACAAACACTTTTTAAAGAAAAGCCCGTCGGCCCACCATCCTATCAGGTCTATCAATCTCTAACCAGCAGTTCAACCAGTCTTTACTTGTCATTCAGTAATAGTAGTAATATATTCAATCATATGCACATTCATATAGAACAATAAAATATCGTAGAGTCGACATAATTCTAAACAGAGTTAAAATGCACAGTTTTAGAAAATCACCAAATTACCAGAAATCGTATAAAACAATGTTTCAAAGCTTTATTTGTACTGAAGCAATATTTTCCAACATCCTGATAAATTTCTATTCGATAAAAACACATCAGAATTCAAAATACCAGGTGAAAACTTTCCAGAAAATACTCAAATCGTGCAATACCATCATTTCTATAACATACCAAAAGTTACGCGGTAAAAGTTTCGTCAATATAAAGATATGCACATTTTCGGTAACAGAAACACAAAACTGAGCAGAGAAATACCAAAACTCGAAATCTTCAAAATCAGAAATAGGATTCGAATTTCGGACGAAAAGCGCATCGCAAGCTCCAAAATCAAGCTTTTTCCTTCCTTTTCATTCTCTTTATCTCTCTTGCTTTTTCTCTCTCTTCCAAAAGATTCCAAAATATCTCAATCCAACACAATCCCATATATATACATGCAGATCATCCCGGACGATTCCAAATCGTCCAGGGACGATTTGCCCTCTGGACAAAATTCGTTCAGACGTGAACAGTTTTCGTCCCTAGACGGCTTGCCCTCTGGACAAATTTCGTCCCGTCGAACCAAATTTCGTCCTGGGATGAACCTCTCTGTCCACAGATTCTGTACTGATCGTCCCGGACGATCCAACTTCATCCCGAACGATCCTGGAAGGAAAATCAAGCTTTCACAGTTTGTTTGTCCAAATAATATATGGTTGGCATCAAACTTTTGCTTCCTTTTGGGCAACCTATCAAAGCACCTACAACAAAAAAAAAATAATCTATAATAGATCACAGATTAATTTATAATAAGATATTAAAAGAAAAATTATATGCATACAAATATATTTTCAGAAGATTCAAGTTCCATAAAAATGGCTTTAAGCATGTCAATTGATTAGAGTTAATCATAAATTTTACTCTCATTTCTAATACTAAAAAAAATTATAGTAATTTGAGAATTTATCTAGAAGCTCTAAGGACCCAAATTTAATTTAAACAAAATTTGTGTTGAATTATTCTCAAAGTTAGGATAATAAACCCTAACCCGTCGAACATTTTTGACAAACAAAAACTATCAATTCAAAATGATCTTATTAAAAATAATATATATGTAAAGAAATGACTAAGTAGATCAAGTCATTCATATTCACACATATCAATAGATATAAGCTCAACCTCAATTTATTTATCCAATTTTAGATATTAGGAGACACATAAGAAACATTTTATATAGTAAATTTATAAAAATTGTGCATAGATATTGATACGGCATCACAAAATTAGCTTGATCGGGCACGAATCTCGAGGCAAAAGCTAGTTGGAAACTTAAAAAATTAAATACGGGATCACATGAACTCCGATTTCAGCGAGCTTACATTCAAATTAAGCGTCTCAGAAATACGAACCCAACGATACCAAGTTCGACCCAATACAAGCCCAAATGGGTCCAAATCATGGATACGAAGCACTGTTGGAAGGTTCAAACCACTATTTGAGTTACCAAACGGACTCCGATTTTGACGAGCTTATACTCGAATCGAAGGGCTCGACGAGACGAATCCAACGAGCCCAAGATCACTGAATTCCTACATCACTAAGGTATTCAAATGACCAACAAACGGTGCACGATCATAGGATTCAATATCGACCGTCCATTCAACCACTCCCTATTCGCCCCTGATCTCACGCCTATTTACGGGCCATGCCACTCCAGAAAATCTATAAATAGAGTCCTCATTTCTCATAAGAGGGAGGCCGAAGCAAGAAGAGAAGGAGGAAGAGAAGGAGGAAGCTCCTCCTCGACGGTCGCCGGACCACTACCGGACCACCGCAGAAGCACCGTCGGACCTCCGTCGGACCGTTGTCGGAGCCTCGCCGGATCACCGCTGGAGCCTTGCCGGACCACCACCGGATTTTCATTGCACCACTGCCTTAAGGTCCGACGTTCAGTCCCGACGTCCTGCTGAAGACCCGACGTCCTGCTGAAGACTTGACGTCCTGCTTAAGACCCGACGTCCTACTCAAGGCCAGACCATCAACATCCGATCTTCCAAGTGATACTGGGACTAACACCTGACTCCTTGTCTCCTACCGCCTACGGTCCTTCTGACCTCTATCGCCTACTACGGTCTGTCCGACCTACATTACCAGACAACGGTCTTTCTGTGAGATCTCGTTCCCTTACTGTTCCTCTATGAATTGGATTTTCCTCCCAGGCTCGTCCAGGACGATGTTGAGATCGTCCAGGCCGATCAGTGCATTGAAAACAGCTGATTTCTGGAGTGCTTTCTGGAGTGATTTCTGGACAGGATCGTCCGGGACGATATTGAGATCGTCCAGGCCGATCTGTACTGTTCAAAAGATCGTCCTGAGCATAGCCCTGGGAATGGTCCAGGACAATCAGAATTTGGTCTGATCGTCCCGGGACGATCGGGCGATCGGCCAGGCCGATCTGAGTATGATATAAGGAATTGAGCTCGTTTTGAGGAGAAAGAAAATCAGATTTTTAAAATCAGATATTTTGAGGAGAGAGAAAGAGAAAGGGAAAAAGAGGAAAAGCTGGTTTTCGGAGGCCGCGGAGCGCTTTTCGTCCGACGCTGCTGTTGGGAAAAGTGTAGATCTCGTGGTAAGGACTCCGAACCTTACTTCTGTTTTCGAAGATTTTGAGGTTTTGTAAAATGGTGCTCAGATTTGTGTTTTTGTAAGTGATTTTCGTACCCGGTTTGGTACTGGCGAAGATTTCACCACATAACTTTTGGTATGTTGTAGATGTGATTATTCTGCACGTTTTGATTATTTATTGGCAGATTTCGTCCGGTCCGTTTTGGTTCTGCGGGGTTTTATTTTGACTGCAATTTATTATGATGTCCGAATTGGTTTGAGCAGTAGAATAATAGTCTTATAATGTTGCTGTGCACGTTCTGTATTAATTTGGTGAATTATGATTTTTGGAGATTTCTGTGTAAATTCTGTAGACTGCCGTTGCTCTGTCCGATTTTCGTATGATTTCTGATTTTTTCGGAATTGATAGATTGAATTGATATGTGTATGACTATTGATATGATTGTTCTAGATTTCTATATTATTGCTTATTGCATCGATTATTGCATTGATTGATTGATTCTGAAAGACAAGTGGAAACCTGATTGAACGTTGGTTATAGAAACCAACGTATGGATATCTACAACAGCAATATTGATAACTACAACAGCATCATTGAACGATTGATAACGATAACAGCATCATTGAACGATTGATAACTACAACAGCACTATTGATAATAGCTAGTGTTTGTGCTTGTCGAGTAAGACCATTGTATGAAATTGCATGTATATGATATTGCATCGCATAGATTTCCTAATCTGTATTGATTTTATTGATTTCCGTTTCGTATTGATCACTGTATTGCATTGACTCATTGACCATGTTCGACTGATTGATTTGACTTGAGTTGATTAACCTGCATATTGTTTTCAGTGTCGTGCTTTGATTTTAGTTGTAGGCTTTGGTGACCTGCTGGGCTTTATAAGCTCATTATATGTGGTTGAAATTTTCAGGTTCGAGCAAGGCAACTGGAATGGAGTTCGATCAGAATGTCAGACGAATTCTTTCGCTACACGGATCTTGGGGTTGTTACAAGTGGTATCAGAGCAAGTGTAGTGAAAGGATTTGATTGAAAGTTTGATATAATGAATTCATTCTGTATACATAAGTGATTGACATTTGATTGATTGCATTGTGTGTTTGTTTGGATTTCGATGAGTTTTGATTTGGATTTTGATTTCGATCGATTTGTTTTGCGTTGTTTTTGCTTCGTACCTGTAGGGAAATGTCGGGACGACATTTTTCTAAGGTGGGGAGATTGTGAGATCTCGTTCCCTTACTGTTCCTCTCTGAATTGGATTTTCCTCCCAGGATCGTCCAGGACGATGTTGAGATCGTCCAGGCCGATCAGTGCATTGAAAACAGCTGATTTCTGGAGTGCTTTCTGGAGTGATTTCTGGACAGGATCGTCCGGGACGATATTGAGATCGTCCAGGCAGATCTGTACTGTTCAAAAGATCGTCCTGAGCATAGCCCTGGGAATGGTCCAGGACGATCAGAATTTGGTTTTATCGTCCCGGGACGATCGGGCGATCGGCCAGGCCGATCTGAGTATGATATAAGGAATTGAGCTCGTTTTGAGGAGAGAGAAAATCAGATTTTTAAAATCAGATATTTTGAGGAGAGAGAAAGAGAAAGGGAAAAAGAGGAAAAGCTGGTTTTCGGAGGCCGCGGAGCGCTTTTCGTCCGACGCTGCTGTTGGGAAAAGTGTAGATCTCGTGGTAAGGACTCCGAACCCTACTTCTGTTTTCGAAGATTTTGAGGTTTTGTAAAATGGTGCTCAGATTTGTGTTTTTGTAAGTGATTTTCGTACCCGGTTTGGTACTGGCGAAGATTTCACCGCATAACTTTTGGTATGTTGTAGATGTGATTATTCTGCACGTTTTGATTATTTATTGACAGATTTCGTCCGGTCCGTTTTGGTTCTGCGGGGTTTTATTTTGACTGTAATTTATTATGATGTCCGAATTGGTTTGAACAGTAGAAGAATAGTCTTATAATGTTACTGTGCACGTTCTGTATTAATTTGGTGAATTGTGATTTTTGGAGATTTCTGTGTAAATTCTGTAGACTGTCGTTGCTCTGCCCGATTTTCGTACGATTTCTGATTTTCCCGGAATTGATAGATTGAATTGATATGTGTATGACTATTGATATGATTGTTCTAGATTTCTCTATTATTGCTTATTGCATCGATTATTGCATTGATTGATTGATTCTGAAAGACTAGTGGAAACCTGGTTGAACGTTGGTTATAGAAACCAACGTATGTATATCTACAACAGCAATATTGATAACTACAACAGCATCATTGAACGATTGATAACTACAACAGCATCATTGAACGATTGATAACTACAACAGCACTATTGATAATAGCTAGTGTTTGTGCTTGTCGAGTAAGACCATTGTATGAAATTGCATGTATATGATATTGCATCGCATAGATTTCCTGATATGTATTGATTTTATTGATTTCCGTTTCGTATTGATCACTGTATTGCATTGACTCTTTGACCATGTTCGACTGATTGATTTGACTTGAGTTGATTAACCTGCATATTGTTTTCAGTGTCGTGCTTTGATTTCAGTTGTAGGCTTTGGTGACCTGCTGGGCTTTATAAGCTCATTATATGTGGTTGAAATTTTCAGGTCCGAGCAAGGCAACTGGAATGGAGTTCGATCAGAATGTCAGACGAATTCTTTCGCTACACGGATCTTGGGGTTGTTACACTTTCAGACCCCAGCTTTCTATCGACTACAGTCCTTCATGCCTTCGTCGCCTACTATGGTCCTTCTGACCTCCATCAATAGACAACGGTCTTTCTGACCCCGGTCTTCTACCGACTATGGTCTCCTGCCGACTACGATCCTTCAGGCCAAACAAACATGTATATGTAACTCCTACCATGTAATGCAATCTATATGATGTACATTTGCTACATCAATCCAAGGCCTTCTCCTAAGGAAGGGCCTCATTTGTAATCGACTACAAATACTAGTGGATTCATTCAAACTGGGCCAGGCCCCGTGGTTTTTCCCCCTTTTCAAGGGTTTTCCACGTAAAAACTTTGGTGTCTCTTATGAATGCTAAACCCTCTCACTTATCTGCTTGTGTGCTGGATCTTCGTACAATACTAAGACGTTAAACTAAATATTTCTCTACCGTCGCGAATATTCTAGCACGCAACAGATATAATTATAGTTTTAAAAAAATTAAAGACTAGCAGAGGCTTAGGGTGGCTGGTGGGCGAGCACAGTTGGGAACCCTCGTCTCAGGTTCGAATCTCAACTACTATGACCTCACATCTTCAGTGGGACAAAACAAGTGTGAGCTTGATGTTGGTGGGTGGCCTCGCTAGGTTTTGCTGAGGGATTAATTACATCGCCAAACACTACATTTGAAGTGACAATAAATAGATACCCAATTTAAAAAAAATAAATAAATAAAGAGAATATATATATATATATATATATATATATATATATATATATATATATATATATATATATATATATATATATATATATATATATATATATTAAAATTGTAGAGGTTAGATATATAAATATGATGATATATGAAGGAGAAAAAAAAATTAAAACTAGTTAGGCTTTGTTTGTTTGAGCGTTTTTTTGCCTTCTCCGTTTTTGAAAATGGAGGATTTTTTTTTTGTGTTGTTTGGTTCGTCAAATCACGTTCTCAATAACTCCTTTTTTTCATTTTTCTTCAGTTTTGAGAAAGCTTTTTATATGTGCTTCTCCGTTAGAAAACTCTATTTTTTAAAACTGTCTTTTAAAAAAGCAAAAAAAAAAAAAAACAAACGAAGCCTTAATCTAAGGGCTAAAGTGCAATTTGTTTTTATTCTATCCGGGGAATGTGGCGGTTCCACCTTATTACATTAATGTTTTCCGCACCCGCATTACAAAGGCCGCGAGTCTCGCTGGTGAGGTCCTTTTTCAGCTCCAGCCGCTCCGAACCCTAGAAACCCTAGCCATGGCGGAGCATGACTTAACATCTCGCATTGCCCCTCACCTCGACCGCCATCTCGTCTTCCCGCTCCTCGAGTTCCTCCAAGAGCGGCAACTTTACGCCGATGAAGAGATCCTCAAAGCCAAGATTAACCTTCTTAGCCAGACCAACATGGTTGATTACGCGATGGACATTCACAAGAGCCTTTACCACACCGAGGAAGTTCCGCAAGGTACCTTCTTTATTTGTTTATGATCTTGAATTTTCTGTCTTTGTGAGTTTAAACCTTCGATTCTTGTTCGCAGAGATGATGGACAGGAGGGCAGAAGTAGTCGGGAGATTGAAATCCTTAGAGGAGTCTGCGGCGCCGCTGATTTCTTTCCTTCAGAACGCTGCGAACGTCCAGGAGTTGAGACCGGATAAACTGTACAATCTCCAGATGCTTAATGACCGCTTTCAGGTGCGTTTTTAACCGTACAGGTCTTATTATAATAAGAATAATCGTCATTGTCGTCACAGATCATAATAGCTTGTTTCTATCATCATCATCATAATCATCTCCCAAATCATAATATTCTTTGTGTCTCTCATCATTTTCATCTTCAATTGCAAATGTGATAGGCCTACATGAATGTTCATTTTATACCAAATATTATAGTTTATTTCATAAACACCATGAGCTCTCACAGTCATTCTCCATGTCAACTTTTTTTCACTAAACACCAATCCATCTTCCTGATCTTGCTCATCATCTAATTTACTTGTCAACTACTTATTACAATCATCTATTTATTTAAAAGAAATCTTTTCAATGATATCATTATGGTTGTATCTCTGAATCAATGCCTATCGTACTTTAGAGGTAAACCAAATTCTTGAGACATTCATTGTGTTGCTATAAAGTTGTAACATTAAATTATAAAGTTTCAGGTTAAAGTCAACAAACACTTTCACATTTGTACTTACATATTTAAATACAATCCAATTATGTTCATTTTTAGATGAACTAGATAAGTAGATATAAGTCTAAGCGCTTTAATCCTAGAAATTTGCAAATGTGGAGCTCCTTCATCATATGCTAGTACTTAGGAACTAGATCTATACAAACATTTAATGCTATTTAAACATCTAATTATTCCATATGAATTATAATTAAATTTTTAAAGTTGTGTTAATTGGAGCCAAAGTAATTTTTTCTCTTGCAGGTTGCGGAATCCTAAAAATCCACTCATAATGTGTATGCCAAATTCATTTTTTATTGTTTTCTTCATTAATATCCTAGTCTTTCTTCATATGACATTTAAACCATAACCTATTTTCTTTTCTTTTGCAATGTTAGGGCCTTTATAAAATTAATTTGGATTTAAGAAATGAGCAGCCACATACAAAAGTGATAAAGTTACATTTTCCATTTCCTAATTAATGATTTGAAAAATCTGTTTATACTTCAGATTACTTGTAAATTATGGAATTCTTGCTTCTTTGGCTGAATTGATTTCCTTGTATGTAACTCATTAAAGACTTTTTCCCTATATTTAACAAATTAAGAACCTTCATCAAAGGTGCACCTACTTGGATTGCATACAACACTATATTTTAGAAGGATTGTTTCTACTTTCTATGTATTTTGTTGTGATTGCTTTGCTTTTCCTTCCTTTGTATAGGGAGGCACATAAATTCCTCACCTGTGAAAGTTTTCTTTAAATTCATTTTTTTGTTGATGAAACCGCTTAAAGATAGAAGTAGTGGCAAATTGAGTCTTAGTTGGTTTTGCTTATAATATTTAATTAGTGCATCTTCTCATCAAATCAAATAATTGCGGTCTTGAATAAATAAAACACTACACAACCATTACTTTTTTAAAGCATATCTTTAGTTTATAGATATTGAATAATAAATATTGAAGAAATTCTCTAAAATAAAATCCAAACAATTTACAACATATGAATTTCAATAAAAGTGTAGGTATTTATCCTTTAATAACTTTAGGGTAACGAGATTACAAAATGTTCAATAACAAGTAACTAAATTAATTATCCAAAAAGATATATATATATATATATATATATATAATCACTACATATGTGGCATGATGTAATGTAATGCTTTACTTATCGAAACATTCTTTTAGGCATTACCAATGAGAACTTGGATGTCACATTGCTGCCCAATCTCTTTGATGTGCTTGGTCAATAATTTAAACATCTTTATGATATTTTTGAAGAAGAGCTACCATCAATTGACTATAAATTTAGTTCTTGGATAATTAACTAGAAACTTCAACAAAATTTTTCTATCGTGAGATGCCTGCTCATAAACTATTAGTGGACCGTCATATTTGAACAATATTATTTGTGAGGTTGCAATCTGTTTCATGGGTTGTACATTAATTTTCAAGTAAGGAATCCACACCTCATGATAGCTTGAAATTTTCATTATTGAATCAAATTGTCCAAATAGGTCTACCACTTTCTTAATTCATCACGTTAAAGGGGATGCCAAAGGTTTTTGCTGACGGGAATTTGGACGGTAAGTGTAGGACAAAATTTGGGAGACTATGAATTAAATACCATTTTATTAAAACTTAATTTTAGATATAAAATTGATCTCTATTTACAAAGGTCCAAGAAACATCTATAATTTTATTCAAATTTATAGAATACTAAAAACATGAACTAACCGATAAATCTTGTAACTAATTACTAGCTTTTATCTTTAAGAAGTGATTGCCTTTCAAGTTAAGGAGGAGAAATTGGTGGAGAGAATATTGGTTAATTTTTTTTGGATTCTTCTTATTGAAATCTCTTTCTTACCCTTATGTGGCCACCTCTTCATTCTTGGGAATTTAAAATTGCAAATTTATAATTAAGTGTTTGAATTTATGCTTGCAATTTATCTTTAATGTTTAGTTTTCATGAATATTCTTTAAAAGCTTTATAGATCATGGTTCCCCCTTTTATATCATTTGCTTCTGCAAGTAGAAGCTCATCATCTTTTTTTTGTCCTTTGAATATATTATTTTTTCTTCCCCCTTTAATTATGGGCTTCTGAGTAAGCTGGGAGTGTTCATATACATTAATTTAATGTAGAACATCAACTTGATGGTGCTTATTTTACTTTTTAACTGGAAGAGAGCCCATGACCCCTTGTTTGGATTTTGTTGTCTTGTATTCTTCTCTATCTCTTTTGAAGGTGGAACAATAGAACATGTGAATCTAAATTACAAATTTTCTTCTGCCTTGAAGGGAAGATTATCTTCTTATCTTCTTTCTAGATTTATCTTGAGTTATTTTCTTATTTCTGTATTCTCTTTACAAGTTATTTTGATGAGGACATCGACAGACGCTACCGACATGTTTATCGACGAATGAATCGTTGATCTACGGTTACCATTCAGCGCCTCTACTTTTGATACTTTTTCCATGTTATGATTATTTAGTTATTTATTGTTTCCCCGCATTTATCCCGTTGGGGAGTTGTCTTATTATTATAGCCCAGAGGGAAATGTCGTACTTTTCCTTTTCATGATTGGAGGCCTATATATAGTGGTCTCTTATGTTGTAATTTTCTTTGATGATTGATTGAATGATATTTTATTTTGTCTTCTTATTCTTCTTCTTGTGAGAGCACTAGAGAGAAGGGAGAGAGCTCAAGGTGAGCAAGCGCAATACCCACCAGTCGTTGGAAGAGTCTGCGACTCCTGGTTTCTTACTTTATCTTCTTCTTCTTCTCCTCTTCCCCACCCCCACCTGCCGCCTCCATTAGCTCCCACCATCGACCATTATTCCCCCACTGAAACCCACCCCACATCACGACCAAATCAATCCCAAATCGTCGGCCTAGCTTGTGGCCACCTGAACCCAACAACTAACCCACTTTCTCCCCTCTTGACCGCAAGCCCCCATCTCTCCCAAAATCATTTTGATGATTTTAATCGTCATAATGACTCCCTAATTTGACTCTTGCAATAAAGATAGGAGTTAGGAAATTTTGAAATTCAAATTTGAAATTAATAAAAAAAAAAAACTTTCCATATTTGCAAAATTCCAAATAAGGAAAGTTTTCAAATTTGAATCCGATCTAAATTTAATTTAGAGAGGAATCATTATTTCCCTCCAAATTGACCCTAACCTATTTGGCAAGTGTGCAACTCCCACCAATCCTCCCTCTCTCCCTCATAATGCTGCCGGCCCCCTTGTATGGTGATTTCCCCTTGGCTTCCTAATAAGGCATCTCCCTCTTTAATTGTGAATTCAATTTCAAAATTTGTTCCCTCCAATTCTCCTAAAAATCTGAAATTAATTTCAGATTGGGATTACTCTTTCCCCATCCTCCATCTAACCTAAATCCCTCATTCAACCCCCTCCTTTTTCCCCATCCTTGGCCGCCCCTTCTATTGTATCTCCCCTGTTGTGACACCCTAGTTCTCTCATGATACTTGAAGACAAGAGAAGAAGACGACCACCTCTCCCAATCTCCTCGTTGGTGCATGGCCGATCCTAAAATCGACCACAGATTTGTATTCGACGATCAAGGGAGGATGGACATACTTGGATCTCCGTTCTTTGATGTCTTCTTCGGCAACAACGAAACGGTTGAAGGCTACATCAACCACATCTTGTAACAACTGACCTTGTCAATTGAACACCATCTTCCACCGGGATGTTGGGTAATCATCGGTCATCCACCACCTCCTCCACCGCCGGCTACCGCTCCGTCAACGAATGTCATCGGCGCCGTCTTCCTAGTGGTAATATCTTTCTTCGTATGGTTCATCTTTCTCCGCTAAAACCTACGAGTGATTGAGTGAGAAGGTCCTCAAGGTGAACCTCTCATTGTTAAACGTTGGATTATGTTATGTGTACTTAGCATCTACTTTTGTCTTGAACATTGATTGAATTGTTTGGTTAATCACAATCGCACTTGTTTGGCTTAAGCAAGTTGACTGCTTTAGATTCTTAGTTCTCTTTTATGTGCAAGCAATAAATTTTCATTGGCAAAGTTTTCTTCGATTGTTCCTTTTAATTTCGCACGTAACTCCTAGTAGTTTCACATCATATTTATTTTATTTGATGTCTCTCCTTTTGTCTTTGTATGTGGCGGAACAAATTATATTTGTGCTAGTTTAGTGGCAAGATTTTCAAGAACATCCATAATTTTGGGCATCTGTTCCATCATTACAGACATCTAATAATTAGTCGTATTTTTGGCCGTCTATTCTTTCACGCTGAAAAGAATTTCAAATGTTTGTAATCTCTTATTATAGTTGTAGATCTCATGCTCCATAAAATTACCAAGGGTATCATTCCCAAACCTTAATTTAAGCATTAAAACCTTTTCTTTCTGGTAGAGACTATGTTCTGATACTAAAATATTATCCAAAATTGGTGTGCGGAAAGCTTATGAAAATGGTAGGAAATTTTTAAGACATAACGGATTGTGATTAAGGTGGAATAATTTTAAGGATAATGAACCTTTCCCTGCTTCTCAGTTTTAAACATTGAATATCCACTATTTTGGGTCATAAAGAGAAGAGGGAAGTTGGTGCCAGTTGGAAACACCAATCTAACTATTGGATAGAGGGGGTGATGGCTGGATAAGCTACTGTATGAGCTCAATTGCAAGAGGGGAAAAGTTTAGTCATTAGCAGAGAAGAATTCGACTGTTCAAGGCATAGGAGCCAATGAAACACAGAAGAATAGAGAGGGAGGATAGAAACTCTAGGAGACTAGTAATAAACTTCCATTTAATTAAAATTTGATTTTAGATTATAAAATTTATCTCTATGTATAGAGATTCAAGAAAAATCTTGAAATCTATTAAAATTCAAAGAAAACTAGAAAATATGAACTAAACTATAAAGTAGTTAAGCTATTCTTATATTCTCTCTTAAAGAAGTGGTCTCCCTTAAGATAAGGAGCAGAAATTGATTGAGAGAATATTGAGTAGTTTAATTGATTCTTTCCACATAAATCTCTTTCATTAGTACGAATATAGTGTTGAAATTTAACAATAAGTACATCATGAATTTATATCTGCAAATTATAATTTCAATGATATTTTTGCAAACACTTTTGAGAGCCTTCTATATCTCATTTATTGATATTGTCATGTGGCCTGTCATTAATTTGATCTCTTAGCTTCTTCTTTAGTATTCTCGTGAACTCCATCTTAAGTGTTTAGAACAGCTTCCACAAACTTCAGTGTTTTTATAGCTCCGAATAAGTGTTGTTATGTGATTACTTCCTCTCTTTATAATTTTAGCATAGAAAATACATTTAACACAATTGATATCAATTTTCTTTGCCAAGATATCATATTTTAATATGAAAATTTTCTTAGAACTTCTAAATCCAATAATTTTCTATTTTTGTAGCTAATGAATGGAGCAAGATAGCTTAATACTATTATTAAATAAGAAGATTGAAAGTGTTATCAATTGATCAAACTACACAAAGAAAACAACAAATCTAAGTAAATTAAAGGTAGAAAATGCATAACAATCACATGAAGGAATGAGCATAAATAATTACTGGATAAATGATGGAATGCACATGCATCATTGCAAGATGATGCCATTGATAAGGGAAAGGAAAAAGAATAGTAAAAGGAAAAAGGAGTTCTTATTGTTAGTTTATGGATCTTCTTCATTGTTTGTCAAGGTATCTTGATTCTCTCTATGATGAGGATATCAGATTTCGACACGTGTACCGTCGTCGGAGACGGAGATCGACGGCTATGGTCCAGAGCCTTTATTTTTGATTTATTTGTTCTTGCATTTTATTTTTCTAGTTTACCCCTGTGGGTATTGAGTCGCTATTGTAGCCCTGAGGGCATTTGTGTCTTTCTAGTTTTGCTTCATTTTGGCCTATTTATAGGAGTCCTCTTGCATTGTACTAGTTGATGAATGATGAATGAAATTTCTCTACTTTCTTACATGATCTTTTGGTGAGTTCTTGAGAGGAGCAACCCTTAGTGGGTGAGAGCAATACCCGTCAATCTTGGTGGATTTCAAGGTTCGTGGTTCTTCAATTTTTCTTTTCTTTTCTTTTTCTTGTGTCGAATCCCCTCCCCTAAACTTCCCATCCGCCGGCCTCACCCCCCAAAGCCTTTCTTTGTATTTTTCTTCTAACCCGAGCCCTCCCCTTGCCGCCGGCTTCCTTGGGCCACCCAAGCCGCCGCCCACCACCCACCCGATCGCCGGCCTCCCTCCTCCGTCCTCACCTCTCCCCTCATCTAGCCGCCGGCCGGCCTCCCAAGCCCTCAAATTTGAAATTCAACTTTCAAATAGGAAACTTACCTAAAATAAATTTGGTCAGTATGGAAAGTTTCTTATCGTGAATTCAATTATAAATTTGAATTCAAATAGTTTCCTATTGTCTAAATCTATGATAGGAAACTTACCTATTTGATTTAAATTTCAAATTTTTAATTACCCCTTAATTAAATCCTTGGGGCCCACTCACTTAAACCCAATACCTCTCCCCCTCTCTCTATTTGGCTGGCCATCTATTCCCACCCCCTCTCTCTCCTATCTCATTAATTGCCACCAATTAACTCCCCATAATCCCCTCTTAACCGCCGGCCCCCCTTTATGGGATTAATTTGAATTTCAAATTAATTCCCTCCAATTCTACTTAACTTGAAATCTAATTTCAGATTTCTAATCATCACACCAAATCCCCACCTAGCCCAAGCCGCCCCTTCTCCCCTTCCTCCCACTCGAACCCCTCCTCCCTCCTTTTCTCCTTGGCTGATTCCCCCCAAGTGACGACTCCTCCTCCACAATGTTACTACACACGACAAGGATCTCCCATGATCATGTATGGCCGATCCAGAGCATGACCACAGATTTGTGCTCGACTATCAGGGGGATATCGACGTCTTGCGATCGCCGTTCTTTGACGTTGGATTCGGATTCGACCGCACCGTCGAGGATTACTTAAACCATATTCTTCCCCACCTCGTGGACGTCCTCGACGAGCAACTACCGACAGACGAGTGGACAATCACAGGATGCCCACCCACTTCCCCAACTTCGGCTCCTTCCCCGGCGACTAGTCCCCTCTGCATCACTTGTTTATTAGTGGCATCCTTAAGTTTATGTGCAATCCTCTTCCGCTAAGCTGAGTGACATCAAGAGTGCATGTGAGGGACTCCAAGGTGAATGATCTAGATTTTAAACCATGGATTTTTTTAAGTGCCATTTGCTTTATTATTTATTTGTTGGTGTAATTTTGCTAGTCTCCTGTTGCTTTTAATTGTAATCAATTGACATCACTTAGTTCCTCAGTGGAAATTTTCTGACGATCTATTTTGATACGCATCCAATTGTATTTAGCTACGTAGAATTCATAAATTATTAATTTCTACACGCAATTCTTGTTTTGTATTACATCACTCTAGCTTTTGGATCTCCCCAGCTTGTAGATGGTAGTTGCTACTTGATGCATTTGGATGACATTTGACTTGCGGTTTGTGGATCAAATGGCAACTATACCTTTTTGGCTTGATGAATGACTCGTGTTTCTGGATTGAAGTTGACATGTTACTTTTGTATGACTAACAACGATTGCTACTTTTTGATTGATGGCTCACATCTTCCTTTGTTAAGTTATAGTGCAGCTTTTGGTTCTATGTTGCTTGTGTGATACTATGGAAGGTAAGGTCACACTCTCGCAAAGATTGGAGAGCTGTTGAACTTGAAATCATGAGTGGCATTTTGCTGTTAGTCCAGTTTCAAATGAAACCCTAAATTGTAAAAAATGCTTTTAATAAAATTAGATGAAGTAATCTTAATCTAAAATCTTAACATAAAAAAATAGTGCTTGCTATATGCTATAGCATATATAACACATGCTAGTTTGCATATCCACACATAATATGCTAATAATGCAAAAGGTTCCCCTAACTATACTACATTGCTATAACACATGTTATTTTGTGCTATTATCAAGTTTGGCTCATACCCCCTAACAAGTAGTATCATGGAAAATATTTGGTTAGTCGAGCTAGGTTCAAGAACGGATGATTCTTATGTAAGATCTATGTGATTGAGTGGGCTCATGGTGCATGACTTTTGATTATATTAAAAAAGTTGTCGTTTGAGGGGGGAGTGATTACTGATGTTGAGAGCTTTCATATGAGAGGGAGATTTTAAAGGCGCACGAGATTATTGAGTTTTATCCCAAATCTAATAGACGTGAAACATATTGGTGCAAAAATAGCATTTGATTGATCATTTGATCCTTACCTATATAGTATATACCTACAATTTTTATTGAAATTAGATTTAACCATTGATTTATCAAACCCAACATTGGATTTTGCTTCATCCACACTCCTTTAATAAACTCCACTCTTATGTCCTATAATTCAAATTTTGGTTATATAAATTTTCACAGCTAAATGAGTAGTTCTAGTTTCGGCAAGCTATGGTTTGTTACTCGATTATTCTTGCATGACATTGTGTTGTTAGCTTTAGCATAGTTATGTTGTGTTTTAATGGTTCACAAACTTCCATTAGCCGGTACTTCATGTTTTGTGCACATAGAGCGAGGATTTAGTAGACTTGTACACATCTTTAGTGATTATTTATTCTTATTACCAAACAGATTGGTCAGGAGCAAATTGAAGCTTTATATCAGTATGCCAAGTTTCAATTTGAGTGTGGAAACTACTCAGGCGCTGCAGACTACTTGTATCACTATCGAGATTTGTGCACTAATAGTGACAGAAGTTTGAGTGCTCTATGGGGCAAGCTTGCGGCAGAAATTTTGATGCAGAACTGGGCCATTGCTCTTGAAGAACTTAATCGCTTAAAAGAAATAATTGACTCAAAGGTTAACCTCTCTCTCCTGAAAAAGTAAGATTAGATTGAAATTCTGAGCTTCTTTGCGTACCTAATTGCTATTTCTTTTTATGTTGCAGAATTTTGCGTCTCCTCTTTATCAGCTACAAAATAGAATATGGTTGATGCATTGGAGTCTTTTTATCTTTTTCAACCACGAAAATGGAAGAAATGGAATTATCGATCTCTTCTTCCAGGATAGGTATGCTACTATATATACGTTCAAAACTAAATGTATTCCATATATTCAATTGAGTTTGTATTATTAAGTTGATTGTTTTATGTTATTAAGAAATTTAATTAGCAGAGCTTTGGTCTTCTTAATGGCAAATTTATATCAAATGCTTGTCTTCTTGCTAAGGCCAATGATTCTTTTCGTATACTCTAGTGCTTTGTAAAATATGTTTCTGACAAAAATCTTTGAGGTTGTCCATATGAACACATAATTCTTTGTTTCAGCACTTAATTTTTTCTCTAAACAGTTTTTTTTTTCTATTTTTATTTTTGTCTTTGTTGAGGATGCCATATTATGATAGACTGATTGGTTATTTAGCTGTAAAAACAACACTAAATTCTGAATCAGTTCATATGCTTTTGGTCTTTGGATGGATTTGGCTGTTGGAACCAATTTTAAATGTTGAACGGTCGATTTTGTGAATCATTTAAGGTATTGTAAGAAGTTGAAGGAGCAAAAATATCTACAACTATTGAAACCTTTCAATAATTCCTGCATTTTTTCTTGAATTTCGAGAGGTCTAAAGTAACTTGTGAATCCATATGGTTTTACAAGTTCCATGCATTTGCAAACTTATAATACTAGGCAAGAAAGCCTATAACTTGATAGAACAACAACAACAACAACATCAAGCCTTTATTCCAACTATTGGGGTTGGCTACATGAATCCTTTTTCTCCATTTTATACTGTTAAGAGTTAAATTCTCATTTAAATCTAATAAAGAAAGATCATTTCTAATATTTTCAAACCAAGTCATTTTAGGTCTACCTATACATTTCTTAACATAAGTCAAATCTAATACATCTACTTTTCTAATCGGGTTATCAGAAGGCCGCCATTTTATGTGACTAAATCATCTAAGGCAACCCTCTCTAATCTTATCTTCCAGCCATTTCATGTATATACTCATTTTGTATCCTTTCTCTAAGAGTAAAGCCACTCATTTCCCTGAGTATCCTCATTTCTGCAACACTTAACTTAATATTATGCTTCTATTTTAATGGCCAACATTCTGCACCATAAAGCATTGTAGGTCTAACCATCATCTTATAGAATTTTCCCTTAAGTTTGATGGGGACTTTCTATAACTTGATAGAACATGCATTAAAATTTTTTCAGTAATTGAATAAAGTGTTCTTACATGATGCATAGAACTTATGGAAGGTGAATGTGATTGTGATGGAAATTTAGTTTGATATTAAAGCTATTTAGAAGCTTCTGAGGTTATTTTCTTTGATTTTGCAACACAAAAAACATTAAAGATTGATCTTGGTTCTTAAAACTGAAGTTAAATGCCATTGCATCCCTCAACTTTAGCAGAACCAGAAATGGCAGAGGCATCTTAAGAATTTTCATTGTCATAGTTTGGAATTTTGAAGCTGCTTGATCATTGCTGTGTTAATAAAATCATTCCTAGTTTTGAAGTAGACTTTAATTTTCAATTGTGCACAGATCGTTTAAATAAGTTATTTAGTTTTAAGCATTATTTCTTCAAAATTTTGTTTACTATAAAAGGAAGGGCACAGATTGCACAATCACACTATTGAGGTTTCAATTTTGATACAATGGTATTATTAAGTTTTATATGCTTGTTGTATCCTTTGGGCTGTATCTGTCATTTTTTATATCAGTTTTGCTAGCAGTACTACATTTCTTATTATTCCACGAAGGTTTTTCTAATAGCTAGGAAAAGTTACGTTTTAAGAGAATAAAATGATGTAGGAGGTCTAGGATCAAATTATATAGGGATTAATCAATTTTGTGTTTGATCGAAAGCTGAAAGTATCCTCAAAGTAGTTTCATTTGGTAAAAATTCTCTAATAATTTCAATCTCGTACTAATGAACAACGTTGGCAAATAATTAAATTTTTTCTGAAGTTGAGTGGCTTGAACTACAGGTGACCGTGTATGTGGAATGCCTATAAATAATTGAAAGAGGGGAGGTTTTTTGGGATTCCAGAGTGAAAAAGACCACACCTTTCTAAGTATTGTATTATGATATGGTGGGTATTGTACACCATGGGAAATTGAGTTGATGCTAATGCATCTCTTTTTATATATATATTTGTTTATTTCAACCTAAGAGTTTAAGGAGTGTGATCCTAACAACTAGCCTTTATACAGTGACATATTTTTATGTTGGAAAATTTCAAACTGTCTTATTATATCTTTCACTCAGAATTGTCTCTTATTTGCCATCACTCTCATATACGCTGACCTTCCCACAAACTAAGGATCTTTTATTAGGTCCGGTGTAAGGACGTAGAGGAACGTCCGGTCGGAGGCAAAATCCCACCAAAAAACTCGGTATTTGCTCGGTATTACTAGGTATTATTTGATAATAACGAGGAATACCGCTCTGTGAAGATCAATACCGAGCTATACCGAGCAATACCGAGTTGTACCGAGTTTTTTCTATGAAAAACTCGGTACAACTTTTGTATAACTCAGTATTGCTCGGTATAGCTCGGTATAACTCGGTATTGGGTCTTCACGTGATGGTATTCCTCGTTATTGTTTGGTATTGCTCGGTATTTGCTCGGTATTTCTCGTTTTTTGACGCGATTTGGTCTCCGGTCGTTCCTCTACGTCCGGTTGGAGGACGTAATAATTGTTCCAAACTAAGACTTCATTATTAATATTTTGTTATGCTATTTGTACAAAATAAACTCATTGCTTCTCATATAGATGGAAAAATTGCTTTTCAGATGTGTTGCCTAGGGTTGTGGAGCTAGGATGTACATTAATGTGTAGTATCATCTTTACATAGATAAATTTTGAATGCAAATCATAATTTTGGTATGTTTGGTTTTTAAAAGATAAAGTAGATGAATATTATCGAATGAGACTAGTTCAAGCACCATCCATATAAAAGAATCCCGTGAGCCAAGTTGAGTCTACTCTGTAATATCATTTCTTACGAAGAGGATAGTGGATCATTTTGGGATTTAGTTTGGCTAAATACATAAGTGATCAAATGTGTTTTCAATTCAAAATTTCAGCTAATGCACTTGAGGTGACCTTTATTTCATTTACTCCAACTGTAATTCCTTCATCTTATCTTGTCTTCAAGAAACCACACGTAGTCAGGTTGCAAGAGGACTCATCTTTAAAGATCCTCGCATGAAACTTATCCTTTGTCTCTGCATCATTTTGCTCTTCACATGAAATGGGATATCCAATAGATTTTCCTTTGCTCTCCATTGGACATAAACCCCTTCATTAGTTAATCCTTCAGTTCTTCCTAGGCACCTCTAAGACAAATGTGACTCCGCTTCTTGCTCTAATAGAAGCCTTAGGCACTCTCTTCCAGTAGGGATGGGAACCCTTCCAATAGTGTTTCATCTCGCTTCCTTTCTCTTTTGCTCTATTTTTGAATAGAACTCTGGAACGACATAAGCCTAGGATGCAGAAATAGAAAGTAACGGGGTAAGAGAAAATATTATTCACTTGAGGTGAAAACAATTGTGTCTTATACAAGAGAGAGGTGGTGTATTTATAGTCATAGCTCTCATGATAAATTTGGAAACAAAAAATTGTTTAAATACCTCTTTGAACAAGAAACTAATAATAGATCAACACAAAAGAGAATTAGAGCGGGATACAAGAACCAAAATAACAATCTCCACTTTAGTTCTTTAATCCGCAATGTTCCAAGCAAACAACAACAAGAATGAATTCTCTTTCACCATACTCAACAACTCTAAGCAATGCTTAAATTTTTAGGTAGATAGAGCTTTTGTTAACATATTTGTGTTGTTATCTAATTGGATCTTATCAATATCCGCAATCCCATTAACAACCACCTCCTTAATGAATTGGAATTTCACATTTATATGCTTAGTCTTATCGTGATACCTGTATTTTTGGTGAGGAATACTGCACTTCGATTGTTATGAAACATTGGCACAAGCCTATGCACTGATTGAATTAGCAAATCAGAAATCAATCCTTTCAACCATGCAGTTTCTTTGATAGCTTCAGTTGTAGCATTGTATTCAACTTCATTTGTTGATAATGCCAAAAATGGTTACAACTTAGCTTTTCAAGTAAATAGTGTTTTCGAACATCTTAAACATGATTATAACATCATTTTTGCAATTGAGCAGAAATGAGTTAGATAAACCATCCACATGAATACACAAAATAATAATGTGAGAGCATTGTGCGCCTCATTTTGTTATTGCTTATTTAAGTATTTTTAATTTTTAAACTCCTAAATCAGATTCAGTTATTAGAACCTAGATCCGACTCAGTTTTGAGCATTTTAAGAAACATAACCAAACCCTACCTGTTCTAGAATCAAAGCAAATTAGTTTGTTTGATTCAGGTTGGTTCTTCAAATATTTTTGCACACCCTCACAAATAAGAGTAGCAATAAAAATCAACTAAAAGCTCATCAGCAGCAAAAGCCTAACTGAAAGCCTAAATGGCCAAGCAGTAACAACAACAACAACAACAACATCAAGCTTTCATCCCACTATGTGGGGTCGGCTACATGAATCCTTTTTCGCCATTGTGTCCGGTTAAAAGTCAAATTTTCATTTAAATCTAATAAAGAAAGATCATTTCTAATATTTTCTAACAAATTTTTTTTAGGTCCACCTCTACCTTTCTTAGCATAAGTCAAATCTAATACGTCAACTTTCCTAACCGGGTCATCGGAAGGCCTGTTTAATGTGACCAAACCATCTAAGGCGACTCTCTCTAATCTTATCTTCCACTGGAGCTACGCCAACCTTTTCCCGTATATGCTCATTTAATATCCTATCTCTAAGGGTCAAGCCAATCATCCATCTAAGCATCCTCATCTCTACAACACTTAACTTAGTATTATGCTTCTCTTTTAATGGCCAACATTCGGCACTATAAAGCATTGCAGGTCTCACCACCATCTTATAGAATTTTCCCTTTAAGTTTGAGGGGGACTTTTTTATCGTACAATAAGCCCGATGCATTCCTCCACTTCAACCATCCAACTTGAATTCTGCTGATAATATCACCATCTATTTCACCATCACTCTGAACAATAGAACCAAGATATCTAAAATTTGTACTCTTATTAATGGCTTGATCGCCCAAAGTCACAATCCCCTCACTAGGTTTATTGCTACTAAAATTACACTCCATATATTCAGTTTTAGATCTACTCAAGCGAAAACCTTTAGACTCTAAGGTTGACCTCCATAATTCAAGTTTACCTTCAACTCCCTCTCTAGTCTTATCAACAAGAAGAATATCATCAGCAAAAAGATAATAACCTAAATGAAGCTCAAAAGAATAAACCGTAGAGAGTAAAACCAATGCTACGGAATTGACTTGTTTATCAAAAAAGTAATCTACTACTCAAGAAAATGACAGCCCGACTAAAGTAAAACTAATATTTTTATTGTCAATCCACATGTCTCAGCATTTGCTTTCAACAAGCATAAAATTTTAAGGTTTACATCAAATCTATATGAATTGTGAAAATGAAAATCGGTATCATGAGGTTTTTATTCCAAGCTAGTCTGCCAGTGAAATCTTTCAGATTAAGTGCCATCAATTTTCTAATTGGTGCATACTTACGCATCAGTATTCATGATAGTGCGCTAGACGATATTTTCATTTTGTGGTTCATCTTTGATATATTCCTTCCACTTCTATGTCCCTTACCTCCAATTTCTTGCTATAAGCTATTTTAGCCATATTGTAGGAGGCGCTGCAAAACTTTAAATATGATGAAGGCTTGTAAAGTTTCCTTTTATATATCAGATATGTTAATGTGATTGCAGCAATTTTGACAAATTCCTGTGTACCTTAACCTCTAGTATCAATTTTAATTATCTTACTTCTTGTTTACTTTGTTTTTATTTTTATTTTTCAGGTACTTAAATGCTATTCAGACAAATGCAAACCATCTCCTACGTTATGTTGCAACTGCTGTCATTGTTAGCAAGAGAAGATGGAATATGATTAAAGAGCTTATCAAAGTTATTCAACAGGAAAACCATGTGTTTAAAGATCCCATTACAGAATTCCTAGAATGCTTATATATAAACTACGACTTTGAAGGTGCACAGCAAAAGCTTCAGGAGTGTGAGCATGTAGGTTTTTTGAAAGCCATTATCGTAGTCTCGCTTTTTATGTACATATCCAACATAATAATCAAAATCACGAAGCTCATATGATCTGCTTTTTCTTCTGAGGCTTTCTCGCTGCTTACAGTTTTTACAGTTCTAGTAATTGTACTATGTCTTAGGAATCTTACTCTACTTTGGAAATACCCTTTTTGTGATTCTGTCGATGTAGATTCTTTCTTGTGCTACATAACTAAAAAATAGTTGCTGATCTTGATCACTCTTGTGCATTTTGGTACATATGATATGATTGAATGTTGATTACTTTGAATGTTTGTTTGTGCATGTTGAATTTGTAGATCTGGGCAGCACATGGAAAATTACTTCCAGCGTTAGCTTAGAGATTGAAATTATATTGCTTTTGCACAATGTATTTCATTATCATTATTATCATCATTGCCCTTTTCCCAAAATTATTTGGTGTCTGCATCGTGACTCATTTTTTATTGAGTGCTGTTGAAAGTGTTAAATGATTTTGCACAATCTATTTGTTGAGCATAAATATAAAAAGGTTACATGGTGGTATTGATGAGATCTAAATTCTGATTAACCTGCATGTAAGAGCATCTACTGAATATGAATACAAAAATCTATTAATTACAATTTTACTTCATGCAATTTGTATGTTTTTGTCGGTCTGATGGTTGCATGATATATTTAAATTTTTACTCGTTATGAGTTCAATGTCTTATTTTAATAACCGTAACTGTTTAGGCTCCTTATGAGTTCAATGCCTGCTTTAGGTGATTCTCAATGATCCTTTTCTCGGTAAACGAGTTGAAGATGCTAACTTTTCAACGGTGCCCTTGAAGGATGAATTCCTTGAAAATGCTCGGCTTTTCATTTTTGAAACCTACTGCCGCATTCATCAATGCATTGATATCGGGTAAGCAAAATGCCTTATTTTGAATTAAGGATTAGAAGCTGGTTTATTGCTTGATGTTATTGGTTCTTTGATTGTTGAGTGCTTTTCCTTCTCATCAGTGCCGGTTAGTAAAGTATTGTTTTTTTTCCTGTCTTTTGCCGAATGAATACATTAGCGAGGCAGAATTTCTAGGTTTGCGGAATGATGGAAGTTTGCCACCGTTTTAATTGATCTGATACTGTCATCAATTCGAAAGAAATTTAGGATCTCTTTGTGATCACTTATAAATTTTTTTAAATTGTTTTTCTTAAATATTTTTATTTAGTGTGTTTTTTTAACTTTTTTATTTTTAGTTTTTAAGAACAAATCAAGATGGCGATAGCTCCACCACCTCTTAAAATAAACAACAAAAACGTGTTTTTAAGGTACCAACCATATTTTCTTTTTGTTAAAATATAAACAAAATAAAAAAAAAAGTAATTTTAAGCGGCCCCTTAGGTACTAATTCAAAGTGCAAGATATTTCTCTAATTTTACTAAAGATGAGAAGAGGCTTAGGTTTGATTGTCTCTCTTGCATACTTGCTGATCTTTAATACTACCTGCAAAAGGCTACTAACATCTGAACTAATTGATTTTTTTTTTTATTGCTACTATTTAATTTGGGTTCTTGTTTTGCGTATTTTAAGAGAAATGGTACTCCGTACTCCTAGCTTTTCTGGAAATCATGAATTCCTTCTGGAGGAAAAGTTCTATTTGAATTCTTAATTCCAATTTATGAATAGTGATCTAATACCGAAAATTTTTGGATTATGATTCAAATTTGGATTATGACGGGTTTTATAATCATTGATTGTATTTGCTTCACAATGAGTGCATTATAAATTTTAATTGTTATGTATTGACCCTCAAGTAAATCCAATGGCAATAAAACTCATGGATTGAAATTTTTTCCTTCCAATATTACTTCCAAGGAAATCATTACATAGAATATGATGCTTGCATATGCACAAGCTTAATTTAATCTGCTCAATATTTGTATTTTGATTGTTGTTTTTCATGGCTGGTTATATCATTTTCCTTTCTACTATACTATCTAGTTACCTTTATACCAATTTAATCTCTCTTGTAACAGCATGCTTGCAGAGAAGCTCAACATGAACTATGATGAGGCTGAGAACTGGATTATGAATCTTGTTCAAAATGCAAAGCTAGAAGCCAAGATTGATTCCGTTTCAGGAACTGTTATCATGGAAACCAGCAATGTTAACGTGTAAGTTAATTTTCCTCTTCTTTCTTTTATTTTTTCTTTCAATTTCCAATTTATGAGGACAGGCCATTAGCTGGAAAATGAAAATAATGTAGTTTGCCTTATTAATGCAATAATTTAATTGCCTCTATTATAATCTGGAGGCCACCGAATTGAATGTAAGAATAAACTCTCAGCTAGGGGTGATATTTAGTTGAGTTCAAAGTATATCTCATTTTGATATCAAAGTTTTTTTGTATTTATTTATGAATCAATCAAGTCAACGGGGAAAAAGTTTTGGTGAGGATATTTTAATAATTTTGATCCTGGTGAATTTCAAAGCTCATTGAATTTATTTTGTGATGAGTATAGTACATAGAATCAATTAAACTTCATACTAGATACTCATTTTAAAATAAATTGATATCTTCAAGCAACAAACGAAGGATGCTCTATCCTTCAAGTGGGACACCAAAGCTCCAAAAACACAGAAAATGAACAAAAAAGATGAGAAACTAAGAGGAACGTATTCTCATTAATTATCCTGTTTCACCATTTACAATTTCTTATAAGCCAATACAGAAATAAGTATCGCTACACAGGTAGCGACCTTTGGCTTCCCTCCACTGCCCGAATAGGTTTTGGTATTGTTCCTGTTGCAGCTGCTCTGCTTGAAAGTTGAAACAAGGATGCTGCTGCTTTGTTAAAAACAAGGCGGTGCAGTGCCAACTTAAGGTTTTGTTTGGGGCGGCTTTTTTTGCTGCTTTCTAAAATAGTTTTTTTTTGCTTCAGAAAACAGTAAGAAAGCTGTCCCGAATGAAACCTACTTGAAATCTTTCAGCCATGGGCTTGTTTGTGTTTTCACCTCTGAATTCCATGTGCCCTTATCATGTTCCGTTGACACTGTTGGTGTTATTTGTGTCTCAACTCCAGTCGTATTCCTCTCTTACTTATCTGTCCATTTAATGCTTTGTTCCTGTACTTGTTTTGCATTCAGAGCTAGAGGTTCCTTAACATAAATCTTAATGATCTTAAGATTCATTACGATACAAAATTTGGTCAGAATATTCCAAACAAAGTCAGATTTTTTCGGTCGAAAGTAATTGAATTTGTGTTGATTTTCAAAGTTTTTTTAGCAGAGACTGATTCTACAATCTTCTTCAGCTTATGTTTTCTTCCTGACTGTTTCAGATATGAGCAATTAATAGAGACCATGAAGAATCTGAATACGAGAACTTATCTGCTAGCAAAGAGTTTGGTCGATCAAACGCCACAGTCTGCACGTTAGATTAATCTGGTCATTGGTGCCGACCTTATCTTTTTGTAGTTCAAAAGCTTGTATTATTTTATTAGAATATGTGAGAAGTTTGTTAGGATAATGTGGTAGATTCCTGTTGTTTTGTTAAGTGAATCAATATTTGAAAATATTTATGGAATCAAGCTTGGTTATACTTTTTTTTATTTCTTGTCACAAAATCAAGCATTTTTTTTTGAATTTGAATGATGAAACAGGCAAGTTTCTGCCATTGTTGGCTACAATTTTTATAAAATTTTGTGTGTGATGAGTTTTTGGCTATTTAGTATGCTGAAGTGTGATAGTTATGAGAAAATTTTATTTTATTTTCCCAGAAAAAGATGGCAATATTTGAAGCTTAAAGGGCTGTGTGGTAGCACCTCAGGATTTGATTTATGTAGGATTTTGTAAATCCTCTAAATCCAAATTTCGAAAATTCTGAGGGGCCTATATCGTGAAAACGGTTTGATAACATTCATGATAAATCTTATTAAATCTCATGTGATTGTTTGGGTATAGAATGAATTTTTCCTCTCAAGCTAATGAATTTCGTAAATCTGGCAAAAAGTAGGATTTTCGAAATCCGGGATTTAGCATGAAAAGGCTGAGTTTTTCGTTTACGGCGGTTTTCATTTACCGTGAGATTTGGTTTTGCCTTTTAGGCCGTTTGGTTGGATTTCGCTCAAATCCGCCACAAATTCAGCTTATTAAATCCTGTTAACCAAATAACTCCTAAAGATGATGTATTTGGTTAATCTATGTTATTTCTAAATAATTTTTTTGCTAATATCATAATCATATTGTCACATCTCAATCAATAATACATGCCATTTACTGATGAAGCTTCAAATTTGGAAAACTAATATTGTAGTTCTATTTTTTAGCTGCGTTGAAATGTGGTTGAGTATTTATACTTTGGCTTATTTTCCAATTTTGTTGATTTATATATTCGTTCTTGATAAAATAAAATAATACATTTAAGTTTGCTAATTTCTTCTTGACCCTTGATTGTTGACTTATATAAATATAAATTTTAAAATTATTTTCTATATTTTTTCATAGCCAATTAAAGATATTATAAAGTCAATATTTCCAAAACGTTGCAGCTTTGTTAATTCACTTAAATTTAAATTTTTAGAGTTTTGATTGTCAATAGATCATGAAAGAGAAAAAAATAGCATGCAAATAAGAATGGTATGTCCTGAATGAATATTAGAGTAAATTATACATCCCTTTTGAAAATTAAGCAAAATAATAGCTAAACCACATAAACTAACACTTATTAGAAAGAAAATATTCCTACTCAAACCAGAAAAACAGCTCTCAACCTCCAATCATTCCTCTTTACATGTGTAATCAATCACCCACCTGAATTCTCCTAATATTGCAGTCCATCTCAGCCAAAATCTGCTCAAAAATGGCTAAATCAAAGTCCTTATGTACAGAACAGGTCAATTTCTACAAACCTTTCGACGGTCGCGCCTTCCATTACATGAAATCCCAGCTTTTCCAAGTCATCAATGGCAGACTATCAGCAGGGAATGCAGCTTCCAGCATCTCCAACAGATACAAATTGATGTCTGTCTCCAGCAGGAAATCACCTATCTGATCATCGTTGATATGAGCTTCCAGATCGGCGCCAGTGGTGCCAATCGGAGCTTCTTTCGTGTTGTGTGCTGTAACTACTAGCTGGAGTTCTGGGACCAAATCCCTTCTTCATGGTCCTCAGCTCTTCTTCAGTATCATACTGTTGGCGCTGAACAGGAAAATGAAAGTTATGGGGTCTTTCAATGGAAGAATGAAAGCAAATCATCAAAAAGAAAATCAGATTAATGAACTGCTATTTGTTCATATCAGAAAGGTTAAATATTCTATACTTTTCCCCTCGAGCGGCACCGCTTCTTAAGTGGGGCCCAATCAAGTGCAGGTCAAGAGGTTTTTGGGGTGGGTGCCTCTTCTAGAGCAGCCGAGGATTAGTTACGCTGCCAAGCGCCCTTTTGGGGGTGACAGCGGGTGGTTCTATACTTGGGCATATAATACAAGCATAAGCAGTTATTATTCACCAACAAGATTGAATAGATTTGTGATTGTCCATTGTAAAGAAGGCACCTTTACGATTTCAAAAATTTTAAGCCAAATTATACTCAGCAAAATTTTCTCGGCAGGAAAAGGCTGGTGAATGTTTATAGTATTGTCCAGTTTTCTTTATAAGTTTGATGTAGAGATGTTAATCTCCTAAGAACCATCATCTAATACCGGGTGAAAACAGTGTTGCTAAAATTGCTTACAAAATCATATTCTTGTTTACCTTACCTCTTTACCTAATTTGTAAAACTTTCTCCATCTTGCATCGACTAGTAACAGAGTTTTGTCAAGTTCTGCATCACTTAAAATTATAACAGCTCTACCAGAAAACGAAGGAAATAGAAAATTCAATGTAAGCATCAAAAACCTCTTAGGCCTTTCAAGTACTGAGCTATATAAACACTTTCGTTACCACGAGTTTGAATCCTTGACATTGAAAATACTTATTTCCTTATTTTACTTAAGTTGAAAAATAAATTAGTAATCCATCTTGCTGCCTGACAAACCTGTCTTTCATCTTTGCCAGTCTTTCTAATGTTTTCCTTAACTCGAGATAATAATTGACACAAAGCATAACAAAGGTATGAATGGGGGCATCAAATAAGAAATTTTCAAATTGCATGATCACATTAAGTTCCATGTTGACAACATAATACAAAAACAAGCTGCTGCATGTATTTCTCATTTATATATATTACTTGTACATATCTACGTAGGTACTTGATAGATATCTAGTAGGTTCTCACCGGTATACTTGCCTTGAATGATCCCACCTCCCAAGAGAAGCACTCATCGCAAGGAAAGGCAGTCAAGATTATTCCGCTAATCGATATCATTCCGTAGAGTCACAAGCATTGTCCTAGCAAGGTATTGACTTTAAGACTCACTTAGGTAGGATAGATCATCACCTCCAGTAGGTCTCCTAGGAAGACTTGCCCAGACTTATTTGACTCAAACATCACCAGTCTAAGTAGGAACTGTTTATCCACAGGCACCCCTCATGCTAAAGGCTATACAACCACCACTAACATTTCCGATCCAACTACAAGGAGCAGGCACACCTCAAAGTCTATAACTACATCTCTCAGGTATGGACAATCCTCGACTCGTGACCTCTCCATCCAAGAGGAGTCGCCCTTTCACTTCTAAAGGTTTGAATCTTGTCACAACGGACTCGCCACCACATCCAAAGAATTTGCCTTCTTAGACTCACCTTGCATGTGGAGCAACAAGGATTTGCCAAAAGCACTCGCCCATGAATAGTCCTATCATATGTAGAGATCTACGGGGAGGTCAATCAACTATGCCACGTGTCTATAATAGCTTGTAATAAGTCATGTTAGACATTGTACTTTATATTATTTTTTATTATTTTAGGTGTAGCTTTTCTCGTAGCCATCTAAACCTTATATAAATAAAAAATGAAGAAACATCTTTTGAGAATTTAGGACTTCTCAACTTTAGGATTCTCTAGAGATTTTTTATCTTTGAGACTACATTTTGCCCATTTTCCCTAGATACCACACTATTCTCTCCCAAGGCACATAATTCTCACACTCCATACTCATATAATCTTCACTCAATCCCTCAACTCGGGTCTCGAGATTACCTGTTAGTAAGTTCGGATGTTATCTCAAAATAATTTTGGATCCAACATCCTTGAAGGTGAGGTGATAGATTTATGCTAGTGACTATAAGACAGGCACATCTTGAAGAACAACAAAATCTTAAATTGTCGGTGAATATGGAGAACCCACCTACATCATGTCATAACTTATGCAGATGAGAGGACATAAAAGATGATTCATGAAGCACTTGGAAGATTGCACATAAACACTTTGAGAGAAAGTACACCATAAGAATCCTTTGACTTGATAGTTCGCCATAGAAGGTTAGAAATAGGACACTCACCTTGACACCCAACGTTGAACCTACTCACTCAAAGTCACACCATTGACGAAAAATAAGATCCCCTTCAAGGTGAGTGAGGAGAAGAGAACCCGAGCTTATCAACGCGTTCTCTAGAGAAAAAAGTTGAAGCAAGTACTCCACCAAAGTTCAAAATGCCCAATCTGGAATCCTATCGAGGGAGAACCAATTATGTCGACCACCTTGTGTATTTTGAATTGGTGACATCACTACTTGATGTAGATGATGCCTTTTGAAGTGTGGTAGTTCGCCACCTCTAAGGAGTCAGCCTTTTGGTGGTTCAGCTGCCTTCCACTGAGCAAAATCACCTCATTCGTTAAGTTCAAGAGAATGTTCGTCACTCAATTTGCAATCATCGAAAAGCCTCTGAATAACTCAAACGCTTTCTTAAAGATTCGTCGAGTAGCTACAGAGCTTCATTGTACGGTTCCAAAAAGAGACGCTAAAGTTAAAAGACTTTGAACCCACTGTAACTTTGGCTGCCTTGACACAAAGCCCGTGAGAAGGCCCCTTTATGCTCTCGGATTGCAACAACCCCAAACACTAGCGAGCTGCTCGAACTTGCCAACAGTAGCATAGATATATCTCGATGTCTAAGTTTAAAGATTAAATTGTACTAAGTTTGATGTACTAAGTTTCTCATGTCTCATAAAGTCGGTTTACTTGCACATGTTTAAAGATTAAATTGTCACACCAACAGTTTAGGTACTGACCATGGAAAATAAATGTTGTATTTCTAATGCTACTGAAACCCAAAAAAACCAATTAACCGAGTAATTACCACATAAAACTTTCAACTCAATATAAAAAAAGCAGCTAACTTTATCTGAGTTTCACCCAATGGTCACAATAAACCTATTCCTAGAATAGGTTTCAAAATACCTTAGACGGGTCTACAAGAATCGCATATGCCTCCCCAATCATCTTGAATAATCTATCAGCATCAGAGTGGACTTCCTCTGCTACTTCTCTCCAAACCCTATCATCACCATTCTCACTACGAGCTAGGAATTGACTGGCCTGTACGAAAAAAATCATTTTAGTTTTTCTGAAAGATAGAACGGTAACCTGAAAAACTCAAACTAAATACCTTATCAGGATGATGCCTCAGTGCAGCTTTGCGATAAGCTTTCCTCACATCTGTTGCAGAGCATGACCTTTCAATTCCCCTATACCAAGAAAGAAGGGTTAAAATTAAGCAAATGAGATAGTCTTTAAGCGGCATGCCGAAAATGTTATAGATATATAAACAGCTAGTTTGGAAAAGCCTGAGGGATCCAAACACAGTACAGGACCACCTACAAATTTTTCAAACCTGTTTCTCTCAAAGTAGGAGACCATTAAAAAAGCTAGTGCTGGAGAAATATATAAGAAAATAATTCACTAAAAAATAAGCAAACTAATGGTAGACCTAAGCAATTGTTCATGCAAATGATAATTGAACTAGTATGCTGCAATGGAACCACCGATTCTGTCAAAACCCAGATTAGATTTTTGTTTGACTGGTCCAATGGACCGGTCCAGCCGGTCCACGCGGGACCGGCCCAGGCGTGAATGAGGCTGAACTTCTCCACCTCCCACTCTAGCCGTACAAACTGCAAGATCCACCGGAGCCAATTTGGAAGGATTTTTTAGGGAGTTGGGAGGGAAATTTGAATGTAGGGATTGTTTAAAGATTTCCTTTTAAATTGTATGCATTAAATATCTTGTTTTCCTAGGGTTAGGGCATCTTCAATTTGGCTGATTTTGGGATCTCTTAGGTTTAGGTTTTGGGGCTCTAGATTCATTTAGAAGTTGGGAGAGATAGACCCTCCTCTCGAATAGAGTATCACTTATATCTTGTTGTTTTTTTCCAATCTATTTGATTATTGCAATAAAAACTACTATTTTTTCTTATTTTCATTGGAGTTTGAAAGAGTTTTCTCGCTGTTTTTGTCTTTATTATTAGGATTCACTTGAAATCTACATGTGTTTCCTATCAATTTGCTTCAATTAAACTGTGATATTTATTCAAAACATTTTTTAATGAATTAAACTGCCATATTTATTTGGCCAAAGCATTCCTTCTTCATGACGATAATCTTAGATGGGCAACAACTCCTAGCCAAGTAAATTTTGGATCAATTTTTCTTCATTACAAAAAATCTATAGCATACACTTTGAGTAACAAAAGAATAATGTAGCTAACAAACAGAAAAAATCATCATGATGCCAGAACAGAAAAAAGCAAGGGACATTTAAAGAAACGCTGCATAGAAACTGAATATGGTTCACTAAAATGGCAAAGCTGGTACTTACAATATCATATACATATCCAATGTGCCTCCTTTACGAGCCTCCTCTTCCACTGTACAAAGCCTCATTCGAGCTTGTTTAAGATCAGTGATGTTGCTACTTGATCTACCCAGCGCTCCACTACTACTGTTTTTATCTTCTGAACGCATTTCAAGAAGAGATGTCAGCTTACGCAGATCAGTGGCCGCCTGTCCATAGTCTCTAATCATCTCATGTAAGGTGGCTCTTCTAGAAATTGCCTACAATATTAGAATGATATTCGAAATTGTTAATTGTCCTCACAGAGGAGTGAAAAAAGGTGAATGAACTGGACTTTTCTGAAGGTTTTCAGCAGTGTTCAGTAGAGAAAAAACATATGCAACATATATGTTATTTTATCAATGATAATGATGCCATCTTCTAAAGTACATAATGTTTCTAAAAGAATAAAAATCAACCGGCCCAAAGCAAGGGGGGCCAATTTAGCTAGCAGGTAGAAGAGCCCTGTGAATCCCACTAGTATGGTCGGCGGGCAAGGAGAGAGAGGGCTCAAAGCGGATTAATTCTACCTTTAATTACTTACCATAAGAAAACCAAAATTTGGACGGAAGTAGAAAGATTTATTTGGCAAAAGAGGGCTAATTTGAATTCAGATTTGGGAGAGAATTAGGAATGTTTATTTAAGGAAAGAGGGCCGATTTAAATTCAGATTTGGGAGGAAATTAGGAAGGTTTATCTAGGATTAATTAAGTTGTTTTATTTTCATTATTTGATTTTTTTGTTTTGGAGTATTATTTTTTTGGAATAGTTCCTAATGGCACATAGGGTTTGTGTAGAGCCGATCTACCTCTCGAATAGTAGATTGACTTATAACTTGGTTTGTTGTGTCAGTATCAATAAAATTAGCCCATAATCTCATCCTTTTTCGTTGATTTCTACTATGTTTTCTCTTCGTTATTCGAATTCCTATCAAATTGGTACCATAGTAGTTTTTTTTGACCTATGGAGGTTAAGAAGGTTGATGCGTTGGAGGAGAGGTTTGATGGGAAAGTTGGAAATCTGAAATCTGAATTCGGAGAGAGAATTTCAACAATACAGGGCAAATTTTTGAATCTGGAAGAGATGATGAAAAAGATGTCAAAGTTTCAAGCCAAATGATATTGTCGGACACATGCACTGTTGATCGAACAAGGAAATGGGGAAAACTCTAATATAGGGATGATGAGGGAGGATTGGGATGTGAAAATTTTGGGGGAACAAGAGAAGCCACCTTTGGAGCCACTTCCAAGGAGGAGAACAGGTGCAGGGTATGATCAGCGAAGAAATTAGGATAGTGAAGATCAGAGAGCTAATTTGGGGAAGAGAGAAATATGGAGGGATCACAACACTTGCTACACTGGAGAAGAAAAAAACAATTGGGGCAGTGCCGATCCTAGGGTGAGAAAGTTGAAGATGTCGATTTTTTAGGGAGAAGATTCTCATGGGCGAATTTATCAAGTGCAGCAAAATTTTGTTGTAAATGAGTTGATAGAAGATGAAAAATTAATAGCATCCGCTCTATGCCGGGAGGGGAAGGCTCTATCCTGGTACAAGTGGAGAGACTTTGGAGATTTGATCCAATCATGGAGAGAGTTTAAAGACTGTCTATTAGAACATTTTTGAACCAATCAGGAAGGATACTTCTATGAATAGGTCTTTGCTCTAGTACAAGAGGGGACGGTGATACTATGCTAGAGGGGAGCTTTATGAAGGGGCTCAAGCCTGATATTTAAGCAGCTATTTGAGTACTAAGACCACGTGGCTTAAGGGAGACTATGGAGTTAGCCCAGCTAGTGGAGAATAAGAACTTCTTGTAGAGTAGTCGTATAAGCAGTTCGGGAGTCTCCTAACACACGACCACTACATTTTTGGCACCCAAGGTGCAGATCGTGCCTTTTCAGAAGGAAGCCCTGAGGGATAAATGTCAGGGAGTACGACCAGGGGACTTCAACAGGTTGACTGAATCAGAAATTCATGAGAAGAGGGCCATGGTTTTATGCTTTAGGTGTGATGAGAAGTTTGCTCAAGGCCACTGTTATAAGTACCAATTGTTATAGGTGTTAACAATAAGCGATGAGGAGAAAGATGTTATAGAGGAGGAAGTAGATCACCTTCACTTAGTTGTTGCAGAGTTATCCCTTAACTCAGTGGTCGGGTTCACATCGAACCACACCATGAATGTTAAGGGAAAGATTGGGCATCAGGAAGTGGTAGTACTGGTGGATAGTGGAGCTACCCACAAGTTCATTTCCAATAGGATGGTGGATCAGTTTGGACTAAAATTAGTGGGCATGAGGGGCTTTGGGGTTATGCTGGGAACAAGAAAAGTAGAGAGGAGTAAAGGAATTTGCAAAGGGCTAATCCTAATTCTTCTAGATGTTCAGGTATTAGAAGACTTTCTGCCATTGGATTTAGGGATCATAGATGTGATACTTACTGAAAAAGAAAGAGAGCATTTGGAGGTTTTGTATGGACTATTGGGCGTTGAACAAGGAGACTGTGCCAGACAAATTTCCTATTCTAGTGATTGATGAGTTGTTGGATGAGCTTTATGAAGCGGTGTTTTTCTCGCAGATTGATTTGAAGTTAAGGTACCCATCCATATGAGACATGAGGATGTTCCCAAGATGACATTTAGTACTCATGAGAAACACTATGAGTTTTTAGTGATGCCTTTTGGCCTCACTAATGCTTCAGCTACTTTCTAGTCCCCGATGAACAGGGTATTCCAGCCATATCTACAGAGGTTTGTGGCAGCCTTCTTTGATGATATTTTGATTTACAGCAGGACTAAGGAGTACTTGGAACACTTGGGATTTGTGTTATCCGCTTTGCGGGACCACCACTTGTTTGCTAATTTGAAAAAGTGCTCATTCGTTCAGCCTAGAGTGGAGTATTTGGGGTAGGTGGTATCATAAGAAAGAGTAGCACCTGACCAGAGCAAAATCGAGGCCATGCTGAGGTAGCCAATACCTAAGAGCTCGAGGGAGTTGAGAGGGTTCTTGGGGCTTACATGCTACTACAGAAAGTTCGTGAAGGGATATAGCCTAGCCTTTGACCGAACAACTAAAGAAGAATAATTTCAATTTGGGCGAAGCAACTACGAAAGCCTTTAAGGAGAAGGAGATGACTAGCGTGCCAGTGTTAGCCATGCCCAACTTTAGCTGGCCTTTTGTTGTGGAGACAGATGCTTCGGGGTATGGGCTAGGAGTTGTACTTATGCAGGATCAAAGATGGGCAGCTTATTTTAGTCAGGTGTGGACTGCCAGGGCGAGGCTCAAGTCATTCTACGAAAGGGAGCTGATGGCGATTGTAGTAGCCATCCAGAAGCGGCGATCCTACTTGTTGAGCCTACACTTCATTGTAAGGATTGATCAAAGGAGCTTAAAGTTTCTTCAAGAGCAAAGGATGGCTACAGAGGAGCAACAAATGTGGCTTTCAAAACTGCTTGGTTATGATTTCGAGATCCAATATCGACCAAAGATAGAGAACAAGGTCGCATATGGGTTATCCAGGCGTATGAGGGAGCCTCACATGATGGAACTGTTTGTTCCCTTAGTTGTGGACTGGGAGGCATTGAGAAAAGAAAATCAGAAAAATGAACGATGGGAGAAAATCAAGAGAGATTTATTAGGGAACAAGGATAGCCATCCATGTTATACCTTCGTCAATCATAGACTGTCATACCAAGGGCAAATGGTGATACCGAGGACATTGCCATTTGTACCCCACTTGATGCGAGAGTTTCACGGTAGTGCCATAGGAGGGCACTCAAGGGTACAAAAAACCTATCATAGGCTGGTAGCAGAATTGTATTGGGTTGGGATCTAGAAATATATGGAGGAGATAATGGCTAGCTGCGATATCTGTTAGAGGCACAAATATATGTAAATGGCTCCAGGAGGACTTTTGCAAACTCTAGCTCTGCCCGAGAAGTTGTGGAAAGAGATAATCATGAATTTCATTTAAGTTCTTCCAAAATCAGAGGGATTTCCGTGATTTTGGTAATAGTGGATAGATTGAGCAATTATGCTCACTTCATTTCCCTGTGACACCCATATACGGCAGTTTTAATGGCAACAATATTTATTCAAGAGGTGGCCCGCCTACATGGAATTTTGAAGTCCATAGTGTCAGATAGAGACAATGCATTCATCTGCCACTTATGGAGAGAACTATTCAAGATGAAGGGGACTTTTGAAGAGAAGTATAACATACCATCCACAGATTGATGGGTAGACCGAGGTGGTTAATAGAAGTGTAGAGACTTATTTGAGATGTTTTGTATCAGAAACACCCAAGACTTGGGTGAAGTGGTTATCTTGAGCCGAGTACTGATACAATACATCCTACCATAGTTATCTCCATAGTATTATGGGCCTTAAGAGGTTGTGGAGAGAATTGTTGTAGTGGCGTATCATTTGCACACTCAATATTCCATGTGTCCCAACTGAGGAAAGTTATTGGCGACCACATTCCATCAGCAATGTTGTCGATGACCTTGATAGAAGAAATCCTAGAGCCAATGAATGTGAGAAGAGTTTGCTCAACAACCGGAGGAGCTACAAAAGTGCTAATTGAGTGGAAGGATATGGCCGACTATGAAGTAACATGGGAATCGTACCAGATGATTCAACAACAATTTTTTTTGTTCCACCTTAAGGACAAAGAGGTTCCTTTGTGAGGGGAGTATTGATGGACCGGCTGAGACGGCCCAACCAATCAATCCAGCCCCAACAAGGGGGGCCAGTCTAATTGGCGGGTGGAAGAGCCCTGTGGGACCTACTAGTATGGGCGGTGGGCAAGGAGAGAGGGGGGATCAAAGAGGATTAATTCTACCTTTAATTAATTATCATAGAAAAATCAAAATTGAGAGAGGATTATGAAAGTTTATTTAAAGAAAGATGTCTGATTTGATTCAGATTTGGGAGGAAATTAGAAATGTTTATTTAGGGAAAGAGGTGTTGATTTGAATTCAAATTTGGGAGGTAATTAACGAGGTTTATTTATGATTAATTAGGTTGTTTTATTTTCATTATGTGATTTTGTATTTTGAGAGTAGTTTTCTTTAAATTTGTTTCTGGCGGCGCCTAAGATTTGTGAAGAGTCAATCTACCTCTAGAATAGTAGATTAACTTGTATCTTGGTTTGTTGTGCCAAAATCAATAATATTAGCGCATAATTTCATTCTTTCTCGCTGATTTCTGCTGTGTTTTCTCTTCGTTATTGCATTTTTTTTTTTTTGTGGAGATCGGATTCCTATCAAAATCTAAAAAAAAGAATTACAAGTCAGAACTCAAAAATAAAAGTGGAGGAAAGGATCCTATATTTAATCAGGGGCAGGACTGAAGTCACTATATGAATGAAACAAAAGGATGACTTTCTAGAGCTATGTTACAATCACAAACACATGGCAAAAAGGGACATTGCATTAAGAAGAGATCATATTGATACCATACATAATCAGTAAGCTCAACTGATAGGAGGATATCAAGTAACAAGGTATGCAGACCTCAAAATGTTTAGTTTATCCACAAAAATTACAACAGGCAAAACCACTAAGCAAACATTCTACTCCAGACAGGTATTTCAATGCGATGCTAAGCTCATAAAAAAAGCTCAATTAAAAAAAAAAAAACAGAGCATTCAAAAGATCACAAACCCTTTTATAACTAGAGTCGAGAGCAATAGCAAGACTGCAATCTGCAATTGCATCTGCAATTTGGCCCAGAGCTTGGTATGCAGCAGCACGGTTACAGAAACATATTGCTGTAAAAGGACGAGATTCTGTATTCAATGCTAAAGCAGCAGTATAAAGTTCCACAGCTTCCAGATGCTTTCCTGCTTGAAATGCTTCATTGCCTGCAGTCTTCAGTACAAGATACACAAATAAATCATTTTGGATAATTTTTTTAATGTAAGTAAGATCCATGGCATACAGAAACGGACAACTAAGGTAATTTATAAACAAGCACAAGACTTGAATACAGTAGAAATTCTTTTTAAGAAACCATCAAGCATATAAATAACTGCTACCTTAGAACATGTGATCTGCAATTACATTAACAACTATAAATGGAGCAATGCCCAGAGTAAATTACTGCTCTCGGAGGAACCGCATTAGATTTGGAGTCACAATAAACAATAATCAGTTGAACCAACTTAAGAGACTAGAATGGTTTCAAATATCATCTAATTCATGACAAGAAGGCACTATCGTACACTGTTTTCTATTTAACTTACACTGTTGCACCACATGATTTGCTAGTTTTAAGAAAATCTATGATGATCTCACTCCTAGGTTTGTTCTTGCTAACTTTGCGCTACTTATCTGCCAAGCGAGCAATGTTCATCACATAAATCTTCTAGTCTATTTACATTTCTTCATTGCCAATAAAGGCTGATAAAAATACAATTTATACAGCCTTTTGATATGGATAGAAGTCTAACTCACAAAAAATATAGTTCTACCACAAAAAAATCCAAAAGTTTGTATTGATCTTAGCTATGACAAACCGCTTTAATTCCACTGATCCGTTAAGATAAGGTCCTGCATCTGCCTTATGAAAGGCTGTTCACTGACTTTTTGGTTAAATCCAAATAATGTACAAGGGAAGTTACGGAGGCAGTAAAAATTTGTACTTCGCTGCTAGATACAGTAGTAAGATTAGTTACTGAACTCAAAAAATCAAATACATGGAGTTATTATGAATGATAATAACAAATAATCAAATATTTACATTCGTGAGTTTCTTGCAACAAAAAATTGAAGCATCTTCAACAATCTAAATACAGTTATAATACATATAATTTTATCAACCCTAATTGCCATAAAAAATAGTTAATTTCCATGTAATTTGTTGTGCAATACAGCATCACTTATTGTTTTTTTTTTTTTCTCTCTTCTTAAGTTAAAACTAAAATAAATTCACCAAAAGTAAAATAATAACAATCAATAAGAAAAGGGGAAAAAAGAATAGAGAGAACAACAACAAGAAGCCTTTATCCCACTCCGTGGGATGGCTATATGAATCAGTTTTCTCCTTTGTGCCATTAGGAGTCTAATTCTTATTTAAATCTAATGAAAAAATATATTATTTTTAATACTTTCTAATCAAATCTTTTTGGTTCTACCTCTACCTTTCTTAACTTAGGCGGATCTAATACCTCTACTCTCCTAATAGGGTCATTGGAAGGTCGACATTTTATATCACCAAATCATCTAAGGTGACTCTCTCAAATCTTATACGCCACTGGAACTACTACAACTTTTTCACATATATGATTATTTCTCATTTTGTCTCTAAGTGTAAAGCCACTCTCTAGCTAAGAATCCTCATCTCTACAACGCTTAAACTTAATTTTATTCTTCTCTTTTAATGGTCAACAAAAAAAAATGTAATGATGAAAATATAATTACCTTTAGGTGTAGAAGCTCGCATACAGTGGCGGGAAATGATACGGAAGATTCAGGATACTTGTTCCAATATCTAAGAAGCAAATAATAGCATTAAGGAAAAAAAGAGAGGAGAAATTCATTGAGTAATATATATATATATATATATATATATATATATATATATATATATATATATAATGCAGCTGGGCTCAGGTAATACTTGTCTACGACAGGTTTCACTTTCTCGTGTTTCTGAAGTAGCTCATTAGCCTCCTCGAGTTTTCCTAAATAAAAATAGGACTTGGAGATGATGCGCCATCGCCAAAAATTTGAATTGGCTTCCATGGACTTGGAACAATCGGTTTCCTTTGACTGCATGTCAGTTTCAGTAATACTAGCATTCTTTTCAGCAAACTCCAGTGTCTGTTCACATATCTGAATCGCTTCATCAAAGTTCCGCAGCTGTCAGATTGCCACACTATAATCAGATTGCCACACTAAGGCTTGGTGAAACAGAATTAGGGCCATCTATTTAGCAAAAACATCAATATAATTCATAACTTCCAAAGCTTTTGGTATCAATTACTAAAGCTTGTATAGATGACTGAAGATTTAAGAAAGGATTAACTTTAAGTTACGATAAATCACAGAATAGTGTAAAAACGTAACAGACCTTCACTAGAGCCTCAGCTTTCATTTCTAACAAGATTTCTGAATAAGGAGCAATGGAGAATGCCTCAGAGATAATCTCCAAAACTTTCGTTGCATCATCTGGAGTTCTTTTGGTCAATAATGTGGAAGACTGATTTATTAAATCATTCAACTTCTGCCACAAGAAACAATACCAGAAAACATCAGAAGAATACTACTAAAATAGAACAAAACATGGCATTTTTCTTGTATAGAGGAATGTACAAAATGTGTGATAAAATCAACTCTCGATATTAAATGGTTTAAATTTTGGGTGAGTCAATAACTCTAAAATGCATACCACATGAACAATCTATTCTATCCATAGTCCACAACGGTGAATGCACATTATGGTGCAGGAGCTCCTCGGAGCCATTCACACAATGCATGACACAACAAACATCATTTTAAAACCTGCGCTAAAATCACATAAAAATGAAGAATGCACGAATAATTCAGTAAGCATATCATAAAATATGCACTTAATCCAATAAATTAGAGCAAATGACACTCATAATCAATTAATAGGTTATGAAAAATAACAAATTAGATTCAATTCATCTAAAAAAAAAAAAAAAACTAAATTGCAAATTCACACAGATTAATTATGAAAATCATGATAGATACTATAGGGGCAAATGCACGTACGGATAACTCCCTCAAAAGCTGCAGCATGCCACTTGCTCCTTACCAACTCATCATACAATCTAGATGGCCTGCTCCAACATCAATGCAAAGATTCTCCTAGCCGGCCTATTAGTGAACCCATTTCTTGTAAACAAAGCTGTCCTAATTACTCCAGCTGCCATGCCTTTCAGCTGGCTCCACATGCCATCCAACTCTACATGCAAAAAACTCCATGTTCAAGTTTCAACCCTATGCATGCAAAACATTCAATAACCCCACCCACCCACCCCTCAATCTCTCTTACTTCACACTTCTTTTCTTGAGCACACCTGCTCACCCACCTCAATTCCGTCTTGGCTCACATGTAGTACCAATGATCGCATTGTCCCCAACAAAAACACACCGCTACTCATCAACCGCTACTCTCAAGCTCCATCTTGAGCACCTTGCTAGAAGTGAGCTACCCCTTGTCTTAATCTCTCTCTCTGTCCCTCTCTGATCCTCTTTCAAACCTCCAACACTCTCTGTATCCCTCTTTGGCATTCTATCTCAACTTACCTCTCTTTTCTCACTCACTAGGGTGTAAAAGCATTGTGTCGAGCCGAGGTTGAGACACTCCTACTTTGAGGTTGAGCTTGATTAATTAATCGAGTTCGAGCTTAAGCTCGAGTTTTATTTTACGAGTTTGAGCTAGCTTGTTTACTATGAAAGAGATAAAATGATTATGATTTAAGTAATAATTATAATAAAATGGTAAAAATGAGAAGTTAAAAGAAAAATAATAAAGAATAACTTAATATAAGAAAATAAGATATAAATTTTAAACATTTTTAATAATTTTGTACTTAAAATCTTGAATGCTAATATATTTTAAGTACATGTTATATTAATGTTTTTAAACAATCCGGCTCGTGAGCTAAAGAGTCGAGTCGAGGCTAGCTCAAGCTTAACTCGTTAGCTCATCGATCTCGGCTCACGAGCCATTTATCAAGCTGAGCCCGAGCCGGCTCACGAGTCGGCTTGACTCACTTAAACCCTTATCCCTCACCATCACACTCTTTTTTGTACCCCTTTATTTATCCTCCCCACTCAACCCCCCCACCCTCTCTCTCTCTCGCTCTCCATTATTGATGTGATGGGGTAGAATTCATGTCATAGTGCCCCATGCATTTTTGGTCTGCTTTTGCTACATCTTGAAGGGGTGACATAAGAGTGCTACCAAGATTTCTAACAAATTTTAGCGCTACTTTTACGAAATGAGGGCTCACGGTAGATTTTACACAATTTCTACATGATGAGAGCTAGTGAAATGACTCAGGATTTAGCCACTAGGATTTATTTAAGCTCTCTTTTATGGAAAAAAATTATTTTATTTTAACAATTAAAAGCTTAGTTTAGTAAGTTCTAGGTTAAATGAGATGTATTTAATAACTCTCAAGATGATGCAAATGACGTGTGTCATAATCAAATAGCGCGTGCCATTTTGAAGATGTGCATCACACCATCATTATGGTGAAAGTAGTGAGCCTCACTGCATCATGTGTCATTTTTATTCCAATAACAACTATGGTTCATCAAATGCAAATATATATTCATCGATCATTCTCTTATAGAATTTAAATATGTCTAATTATAATTATCCCTGGAATTATTTTTTTGGCTAAAATTTTTCGAACTTCTATAACAGGAGGTTTGTTCCATTATTAACCACATTAAAATGGGGGTGAATCATGAAAATTAGAAGTGCTTCAAGTGAGCGGAAAGGAAAGCATAATAGCAGTAGTGTCTACAACCCTCCTAAAAATACTTTGTTGTTTGTTCCCATTATGAGAATTTCCTAACATGTCCCTACTTGGATTTGGCTTTACATCTCTCAATACCAGGTTATTAGAAAAAATAGTATAGAGAGAAAAATAGGTGGCAGTTTTCAACTAGCATGAGAAAGTTTCTTCAAGGAGCGCTTCTTAAAATTTTGTGGTTTGAAGAAAAAAGAAGAAGAAGCTGATGTCATAGTTATAATAAAAATTCAAAACCCGTCATGTTGCCAACATTTAGTTGAAAGAGATGTTGGGATGGACCGATGGAGGTTTGTCGATATGCGTTAAGGGATGGGTTTTTTTGCTAGAGTACATTACTTCACAAGTCACAATCATTGATTTCTTGGAACTCTATTCAAGTTGTGAGTGTAACGAACAACTTAACCTCTCTTTAGTCGAGCAAAAAATTGAAAAACAACTTTCAGCTGCTCAGCAGAAAAATAAAAAAACTCAAACAATTTGGTATGCCATCTGGATTAAAGGCTAAATGCATTAAGATGTTCCCCTTTGACAGTCACTGACGGGGTTTCATAAATTAATGTAGTTGATTAGTGGTCCAACACCTTTTTGTATCATAAGGACA
Organism: Dendrobium huoshanense; assembly: GCA_016618105.1. Lineage (NCBI taxonomy): Eukaryota > Viridiplantae > Streptophyta > Magnoliopsida > Asparagales > Orchidaceae > Dendrobium > Dendrobium huoshanense. The sequence continues at coordinate 54,128,430 of CM028360.1, read as the reverse complement.
CGACATTAGAAGACAGCTTTACGTACAAAGTGATCATTCACAGACCAACCAAAAGAATAAAATACCTGAGTTTTTTCGAGGCCGTCCACAGCCTCTAATAGAATTTTCTGGTCAGATTTTGTCTCTTTGCTTAATTGCAAAACCTTCTCAAAATGTTGCAGTGCATCTTCAGGCTCTCCAAGAGATAGATGGATACTGTAATAACAGAAAACCATTAAGATTTCTTGGTAAAATATATGCTGTAAAAATGAATAAAAAAGAGAGCTGATTTCCAGGATAAATCTTTTTTCGTTTAAAGCATCATTTAAATAATTTTCTATACAACAACAACAACATCAAGCCTTTATCCCACTACGTGAGGTCGACTACATGAATCTTTTTTCTCCATTGTGTCCTATTAAAAATCAAATTCTCGTTTAAATCTAAATAATTTTCTATAAGGGTAAAAAATAAACTTGCATGATGAACCTCATGCATGAGGTCTGGCGGAAGAAGTAGGTTAAGTGCCACATAACGGAATGAATTGGCATGAATACAATACACCAAAGAATACAGTTCACATCAGTCTTTAACCAACTTTTTGAAATCCATATAGGACATTGAATCAATTTAACTACAAAGTTATGGGTTGGTTTGTTTAACCAATCAAATCGATTGGATGAAGTGGTCGGTCCATCAAACCAATCATATGGATAACTGCATCATAATTATATTACATATTTATATATTAAAAGATGCTCATTATATATTTAAACATTATAATCTTAACATTTAAGAATAATCTCTTAATTATATATTCAAACATTATAATATCCTCTACATTTTATTTTAATTATCTCTCAATGCCAATAAAGACACGACAAGATTCGACCACCTAAATTGGGTCACACAGGTTCACCGATTTTAAAAGGCCAGTAAGTATTATACAAATTCAATCAAATTGATAGCTAGACAACCAGTGCCTGATTCAATTTGCCAAACTAGAGAGTCTGAGTCAATTTTCAAAATATTTTTTAACAAATATTCAAATATGACATAGCTCCTAAGGCTAGCCATGGTCATTAGCTAAATGTGCATGATCTAAACATGCATATACCTTCATAATTTCATATATTTCCTGAACCAAAATCCTTAAGATATCAACTGACATCACCTACCTTTCTTAACATAAGCCAAATCTAATACCTCAACTTTCCTAACCGGGTCATCGGAAGGCCTCCGTTTAATGTGACCAAACCATCTAAGGTGACTCTCTCTAATCTTATCTTCCACTGGAGCTACTCCAACCTTTTCACGTATATGCTCATTTCATATCCTATCTCTAAGGGTAAAGCCACTTATCTACCTAAGCATCCTCATCTCTGCAACACTTAACTTAGTATTATGCTTCTCTTTTAATGGCCAACATTCGGCACCATAAAGCATTGCAGCTCTTACCACTATCTTATAGAATTTTTCCTTAAGTTTGAGGAAGACATTTCTATCGCACAACAAGCCCGATGCATTCCTCCACTTCAACCAACCAACTTGAATCCTGCTGATAATATCCCCATCTATTTCACCATCACTTTGAATAATAGATCCAAGATATCTAAAATGTATACTCTTATTAATAATTTGATCGCCCAAAGTCACAATCCCCTCACTAGGCCTATTGCTACTAAAATTACACTCCATATATTCAGTTTTAGATATACTCAAGCGAAAACCTTTAGACTCTAAGGTTGACCTCCATAATTCAAGTTTACCTTCAACTCCATCTCTAATCTTATCAACAAGAAGAATATCATCAGCAAAAAGCATACACCAAGATACATCCTCTTGCAAATGTCTAGTAAGAACATCCATGACTAAAAAGATATGGACTTAAGGCAGATCCTTGATGTAATCCAACCGAAATAAGAAATTACTTGGTCAAACCATCTTGTGTTTAAACACAAGTAATTAACTCCTGCATACAAATCTTTAATGATTTGAATATAAGCGTTATTAACTTATTTCTTTTCAAGAACTCTCCATAGCACTTCTTTTGGAACTTTATCATATGCTTTCTCTAAATCAATAAATATCTATATTTCTCCATCAAACCTCTCAATAAATGTATGACTTCCATAGTAGACCTACCCGGTATGAATCCATTTTGATTTTGAGAAACATTAGTATCACGCCACAACCTACGCTCCATATCTTGCTCCCATAGTTTTAAAGTATGACACATTAACTTAATTCCTCTATAATTCGTACACTCATGTGCATTACCTTTATTCTTAAAAATAGGAATTAACACACTCATTCTCCACTGATATGGCATCTTTTTAGTCTTCAAAACAATATTTAAAAGTTTAATAAGCCAAGAAATTCCTTCATCTCCTAAGCATTTCCACTTCTTTATTAGAATATCATCAGATCCAACAGCTTTTTCACACTTTCAGTTTCTTTAAAGCCTCTCTAACTTTGGTTTTACTAGTACGCCAATAAAAACAAATATCTTTATTTTCATTTAAGGTGTCAAGTTACTAAAGTCAATCGTATTTTCACATTCTTCATTAAAAAGTTTAGCAAAATATCTCATCCACCTTTGTCGAATATCATCTTCTAAGAAAAGTACTTTTTTGATCTTCATCCTTAATACACTTCACTTGAACTAAATTTTTACTACTCCTATCTCTTTGTTTGGCTAACTTATACATATATCTTTCTCCCTCCTTAGTATCTAATATATTATATAAATCATTAAAAGTTTAAAACTAAGATTTTTGCATCGAAAATAGCTTTCTTAGATTCCTCATGAGCCTCTTTATAGCTTTCCCAATTATCAGAATTTTTACATCTAAACCAATTTTTATAACAAATCTTCTTATTTTTTATCTTTTCTTGCACATTTGGATTCTACCACCAACTATTTTTATTATTAAGAATTTTTTCCTTCGAAACTTCAAGCACATTTTTTGAAATATTTTTAATATCACTAGCCACTTTTTCCCACATAATATTAGCATCCTCATGCACAGACAAAATCTTAAGATCTAAAATTTTACTCTAAAAAATACTTTTGTTAATATTCTTTAAATGTCCCAATCTAATCCTCAAAAATCGTTTTATTTTATTTTTTATTTTTTGCCGTTTTATCTTAAAGTCCAACACACATAATGAGAATAAAACTGTTGTTTGATTTCACCAATCTTTTCATCATGTAGCAGTTGATAATAAAGATGAACTTAAACACATATGTAACGCCTTAATGGCTTGTAGCAACAGAAAATGAGCTGCTTCCCAAGAGCAAGGAAGCAAATGATTTCACCATCACATGGAGGATTATTGTCTCAAACTTATCACATTGACATCAATAAGTGCAAGGTAAGAAAGGGCAGACTATACCTTCTCCAAGCATTTTATTTTATGAACCTCACAACTATCTCTAGATTCATTTTCGTCCTGTCATTTATTGGTATAATAAATGAGATGTCTTCTAAAGTGGCAGTAAAGAAACAGTAAAACACATGAAAGGCAACAATGCACATGACCTAAGCTGAGGTATATGTGTGTTAAGACGATTACAATTAAAAAAAAAAAAAAGAAGCACAAATCACATACTTCCCAGCCCTTACTCGGGCACGAAGAAAGCTTGGATCAATTGCAACAGCAATCTTGCAGTCACCAAGTGCTTCCCTCAATCTTCCGAGAGACATTCGTGTAGCTGCGCGATTACTGTAACATAACATCAAGGCCCTACTGCAACTTTTAGAAATTTCCTTCAAAGAGAGAGAGTCCACTCCACGACTATAGTATTCTTCAGCTTTAGATAGATTTCCATCTGCATAAGCCTGATTACCCCTGACCATAGAATGAAACTCTAGTAAATAATTATCTCACATAGTATAATAAATAAAGGCTTGGCACAAATGGATGCTTTTAGCAAAGGTAAAAACAACATGAACAGTGTTACAAATTAGAAAGAATATGGAGAGAACCTAAGTCGCCACTTTTCGCAGGCTTCTTCTGCAGAATCCTGATTTTGTTTTGTACCATTAACTTTTGCTGCTCTTTCACTATCATCACAACCATTTTGGTTGTGTTTGGGACTAGTTGGCGCATGAGCATTTGGAAATAGAAACAAAGTACGATGTGAATCCTGACCACCTTTTGGCTTGCTTTTCCTTCGGTTGCATTTTGATGCTGTTGATGGTCCCTGAACAGATGATGTAACAGATGTAGCAGCAAACAGAAAATTGGCTTGACCAACATCTTGTGAGCAAGAATTAAATGTAACTTCACTACCACCCTCATAAGTGGGCTGCTTGATGCTTGAGTCATAGCTGAATGATTCTGATTCCGTAGAAGAAGATTTAGCCTGGATAACAGACTCAACATTCTCATTTACGGCTTCAAGACTTCCTTTCCGGAGTCCAGAAGTCATTTCATCTGTAGAAGTAAAATGTCTGGCAGAAGGAACTCTAGAACAACAATATGCTTCTTCATTATCTTGAAGAATTTCATTGGTATGATAATGCTCTGTTGCTGAGAATACTTCTCCCTCCTTTGTGTCTACAAAACCTGATTTCTTTGCATCAATTGATTCACATCTTGAATCAAAGTGGATGGATTCAGCAGACGCAAAAGGTCCTTCTCTTGGGCACTGGTTAGATACTAGAGTCTCCTGATAAGGTGAGTAATCCATAGGTGAATCCTCACCAGTAGAATTTTGCCCTTGATTTTCCTCAGGACCCCTATCCACGGAAACAAACTGTTTATCCATGCTCGTGTGTACTGGAGTAGATTGCCTAGATTTAACTTTTTTATTCTTTGCCCGTACACCTTTAGAATCTTCTTTCTTCATACCAGAAGTCATTTTTTTATGTGGTTTAGTGAAGACATTCTCCTTGGTCAGCAAACAAGGAGCTTGCTTTTGACTTCTAAACTCCATTGTTGGCGTTTCTGATCCTGTATGCATGGTGGTGAAACAGAAATGATTCACAGAAGTTTGGAAGCCAGGTTGTGGAGAAGGGAAGGATGTAGTATCTGCGCTGAGCCCACATGAGTTATGTGCCTGCAAAGGCGTGGCTCTTGAATCATATTCTTCTTTGCCTGAATGCGAAGTAAAGTTGGAAGCTGCATTGTTTTCATGATGTTTCCACATATTCCCTGCCTTACTTTTCTGAGAATCATCCTCATTACCTGAGCTATTCAGATTTATATTCTTTATTTCATCGGGAAGTTCAGAAATTGAACTCTCATCAAAACTGAGGGTCGATGACTCGCCTGAATTAACATTTTTGCTCACATGGCTACCAAATATAAAAACAACAGGATTATCATTTCCATGTTCCTCATTACCAGGACCCTGCAAATTTTGTTTTTTCAAATCTCCAGAAAACATAGAACCGACGCCCACATCATGGCCTGAAGAAAAGGTCTGGCTGGATTGAGCAGGTTTCTTTAAATTGCTCTCATTACCCGTTTCACTATCTTCATGAACCCTACCAACAGAACTCCGTAAGTTCAGCTTCTCCATTTTCTGAGGTAGCTTTGATATTGAACTCTCATCAAAACCGAGGGTCGTTGCTTTGCCTGAATTTGCATTTTTGCTCACATAGCTGCCAAATACAAAAACACCATGACTATCATTCCCATGTTCCTCATTACCCGAGCCCTGCAAATTTTGTTTTTTCAAATCTCCAGAAAACATAGAGCAGACGCCCACATCATGGCCTGAAGAAAAGGTCTGGCTGGATTGAGCAGGTTTCTTTAAACTGCTCTCATTACCCGTTTCACTATCTCCATGAACCCTACCAACAGAACTCTGTAAGTTCAGCTTCTCCATTTTCTGAGGTAGCTTTGATATTGAACTCTCATCAAAACTGAGGGTCGTTGATTTGCCTGAATTAGCATTTTTGCTCACATAGCTGCCAAATACAACACCATGATTGTCATTCCAATGTTCCCCATTACTCTGCAAAATTTGTTTTTTCAACTCCCCCGGAAAAGTAGAGAAGCCGCCCACATCATGACCTGCAGAAAAAGTTTGGCTCAACTGAGCATGTTTCTTTAAATTTCTCTCAGTACCTGTTTCAGTATCGCCATGGACACCAACAGAATTCTGTAAGTTCAGCTTCTCCATTTTCTGCGGTAGCTTTGAGAATGAGCTGTCAAAAGAATCAAATGATGAACTCTTGCTTGAACAGCTGCTCTTATTTACACTACTCCCAAAAACAAAAACACCTTGGTCCTTGTTCCCATCATCACCGTTCTCAGAAGTTTCAATCTTGAGCTTCCTTAGGTCTTCGGGTAACTTAGAAACTGAGGAAAATGAATTACCATTAGAGCACAAGGTTGAGGTCTGATCTATATTAAATTTTGTCTCCACAAAGCTTCCAAACAAATAAGCATTCGTGTTTGCCTTCTGATGGTCCACATTAACAGAACTCTCCTGATCATTCTTCCTTCTTCTGTCAGGTATTTCACTACATAAACCATCATCGGAAGCAAAAGAAAAATCCTTACTGGAATGGGTACTTTTCTTCTCTCCATTCCTGTGCACAAAAAAATCAGAATGCGGCATCCTACTTTTCTCGTTAACATTTTTGCTCGATTTTAATTTATAGGATGAATCGTTATCAGATCCCAATGACGAACTGTGGCAAAAGTTACCATCGTTCTTGCCTTTGCTCCCAAAAACAAATGCACCCTTATCAGAAAACACATTACCTCCACCGATAGAGCAATCCGAACCACCCGCTGGTATTCCTGTTTCAACACTCACGGATTTAGCGGAATTTGCACAGCCAAAGTTCTGCCCAGTCGAGGTCTGCAAAGAACTGCTACTCCAGCTAGAAACTTTCCCCATTCCACTTCCAAATACGAAAACTCCCTTGCCAATATCGCTGCTACCTCCGTTACAAATATCAAATGCAGTGCCTTTAACAGAGCCCACCCCAATATTGCTCGAACTCGTATTCGATCCTGACGAACCAGCACTAAACATAAATCCTGTTCCAGAACTCGAACAATTTGATGCATCTTGTACAAAGGGCTTCCATCCATAGAGCTGCTCCCGTAAAAACTGCGTTCCACTATCGTCTCCACGATCGAAAGGAGCCGCGTAAAGCATTTCCGACTTAGATGGGCCGAATCCAAGACCTGCGCCACTATCCGATGCAATGGTCGCAGGCATCTCCCGAGAAGTACCAGACCGCTTCCTATGCTTCCGGAAACGAGGAACCGAAAGCTTCTCCTTAGAAGCTGAAGCCCCTTGCCCTAGGTTCGATCGATTCATTGACAGAGTAGGATCGTGAATGCCGCTTGATCTAAAGTTGTGATGAGAAGAGGGTGAAGGGATTCCACCTGTAACGAAGCTTTGGGATCCGTGAAGTCTGGATTGAACCTTGGAAGAGGAGGAAGCAACAGGTGACCGGAAATCTACCATAGCAGGTGACATTAGTGGTCGGAAGACATCAACATTCCCGCAGCCGGCGGCGGTTTTCCGGTGAATTGAAGCACGGCGGTGGTGAAAAATCGAAGCGTTTCGACGCGGTTCTCCAATTTGCTTTTGCTTTCGCTCCCTTGTTGGTGATGATCACTACCCTTTCGCTTGGTGGCTGCGTCGACGTCGGTTTTTCTTCTACATTCGCCGTGCGGTTTAAAAATGGGATTGTTATTTTTATATTTTATTCTATTTGGGCTAATTGGTTTGAAAAAAAAAAAAAAAAGAATGCTGAAGATTAAAATTAAAATAAAATAGTGTGAAAAAGTTGAAGTTTATTTGAAATATTTGAAGTAATTTAGATGAATATTATTATGTTTTAGAATATTCACGGCGGTAGAGAAATATAAAGTTTAGTGTCTTAACTTTGTATAAATATCCAACACAAAATAAGATAAAATAGAGAGTGTAGCGCTCATAAGAGACATCAAAGTTTTTAATGGAAACCTCTGAAAATGAGAAAAATCATAGGGTAGGATTTGGCCCAATTTGAATGAATCCACTAATGTTTGCAGTTGATTACAAATGAGGTCTTTCCTTGGAGAAAGACCTAGGTTTGATGTAGCAAATATACATCATATAAAATGCATTTTAGATAGTGGAAATTGGAAGAATCAATATTGACATGTTTATTTAGTCGATAGGACCATAATCGGTGGGTGATGAAGGTCGGAAAGAACGTAGTTGGGTGGTGAAAGTTGGAAGGATAGTAATCGTCAGGCAATGGAAGTCGAAAAGACCGTAGTCTAGCGATAGAGGTCAGAAGAATCGTAGTTGACGGACGATAATGGTCAGAAAGACCATTGTCTGCCTATGGATGTCGGAAGAATTGTAGTCGGCGGGCGACAATGGTCAGAAAAATCATTGTCTGGTGACAGAGGTCGGAAGGATTGTAATCGGTGGATGACATTGGTTATAAAGGCCATTGTTTGACGACGAAGGTTAGAAGGACCGTAGTCGGGGGCAATAGTGGTCAAAAAGATCATTTTTTGGAGACGGAGGTCGGAAGGATCATAGTCGACAAGCGACGGAGGTCAGAAAGATCGTTGTATGGTAATGGAAGTCAGAATGATCGTGGTCGGCAGATGACATCGTTCAGAAAGATCATTATCAATAATAGAGGTCAAAAGAGCATAGTCAGCGGGCGATAGAAGTTGAAAAGACTGTTATCTGGCGACGGAGGTTGGAAGAACCGTAGTCTACAGGCGATAGTGGTTAAGACTGTTGTTAGTGATGGAGGTTAGAAGGATAATAGTTGGTTGGTGATAGTTGTCAAAAAGACCGTTATATGACGACGGAGGTCGGAAGGACCATAGTTGGTGGCTAGGTGGAAATCTGGAGTCTGTCAGTGGCCGAGAAAAAGTTCGGCTTTAGTTGGTGGTCGAGTGTAAGTCTGCTGTTAGTTAGTGGTCAGGTAGAAGTTCTATGTCAGTTGGCGGCTGGGTGGAAGTCCAACGTCAGTTTGTCACTAGACAAAAGTTGGCGTCAGTCGGCGACCGGGCGGAAGTCCGACGATAGTCCGACGATTATAGGTGGTCTGATGTTGGTCGATGAAGAGTCAGGTGGAAAGAGAGCTCAAAATTTTCTCCTTTCTTTCTTTCCTTGCTTCCCTCCTCTAATCCTCCTTTTTCAATGAAGAATGAGAGGTCATTTTATATATTTTTAGAGTGACATGGACAGTAAATAAGAGGAATATCAAGGGTAAGTTATGAGTGGTTTGAATGAACAACCGCTATTAATTCCCTTGATCGTGGACCATTTATTGGGCATTTGAATGTCTTATCAGAATTTGATGATTTTTGGCTCGTTGAATTTGTCTCATCGAGTCGCTCGATTCGATTATGAGCATGTCACGTTTGGAAACCATTTGGTCATCCAAATTTTGATTTAAACCTTCCAAATGCACTTCCATTTGGGCTCTGATTGAGTTGAATTGGTGTCACTGGGTTTGTCTTTTTGATATGTTCAGTTCAACTATACGTTTGCTAAAATCAAAGTTCGGATGGTCCCTGATTTAATTTTGGAAGTTTCCAACTTGATTTTGCTTCGAGATTCATGCCCAATCAAGATAATTTTTTGATGATATATAAACTATGAAGATTATATTTTTTATTAAAGTATAATGAATGTAATGTAAACTAAAATGATGGTAGGAAATGACGGTGGTGATCAATGGTAAAGATTCGATAGTAGACATCGATGGTGGCAGTAATGCAGTGGCTGACAGCGAAAAAAAAAAAGTTCAATTATAATTGGATGGTTTTAAAAAAAAAACCATGGGATGAAAAATACATTCACTAAAATTATACACTCAATTCTTTTTTCATCTAATCAAACACCTAAATTTAATTTTACAATATATATTTTTTACTTTATACTCAATTTTACGACTGATAAAGTGTTGATCCACATGTAGTGACCTGAATTTGTAAGTATATTTGATATTATTGATATTTTGAAAAATATTAAAATCATGTTTATGTTTAAATGAGTTGAAAGAGGAGCTTGTCACTTGAATTTAGAATGAAATATTCAATATTTTATACCATTTTCTCAGCCATTAAATACTCAAACCATTTTATTTACCTCATTTTTATCGGGAGAGAAGCAAAGGGAAAACATACTTCCATAAACCCCAAACTTCAACAAACAAATATGATAAAACCAAGGAAAAAAAATCAAGCTCGAGCAACAAGCAAATAAGTATATTAAGGAAAAAAAATAACCAAAAAATAAAAACTAAAAAATAGTGGAACAAGAGGAAGATTGAAGAAGATGAACCGAAGTAGCCCCTCGGCTCACAATCTTCAAAGGCCAATTAGCCTGCAACAAAAAAAAAATGATTTCATCCTAAAGGAATAAACATTTTTAAATCTTTTACAATTCTTGACACTGTATAACTCAATCTAGCTATACAAATTCCTAAAATATTTATATTTACCATTATATTTATATCATTGCCTAAGTACATTCTACTTTTGCAGGAATATAAAGAGAAATATATAAAAATGCAATGTATAATATTGTGCGAGTGTATATAGGAAAGTAAAGCGGCCTAAGAGCCTACTCCAAATATGCACCAACATAAAGTAAATATGACATCCAGAGTACAGAAAGTAAACATACCAAACATGAATACCCTCTAGGCAAGGCACTCCCCAAGCAAACTAAACCAAACCACCAGCTTAGCCTAGGCTAAAATTAGTTGTCATGGCAAATTATTTATAGTTTGTGAAAAATGTTGTGGCTTTGATATGTCAAAGGGGATTTATTGTTTAAGTTATTTTATTTGAAGGGCTTTGTTTATTACAGGTCAAAGAGAATTTTTAATTTAAATTTAAGTGCTAATGATTTAGTATTTTATTAGTTATATTTAAAAAAATGGAATTTATTATTTAATTTTAAAAATTTATGTAAATTGGTGAGTTCAAAGTGTAAAAACCACTAACTTATAAGTCTTAAAGCTCATAATTATAATGCAGCAATTTTCCCATAAAGGATAGAATTGGTTGCATAAAGTCCTTGCATTTTATTAATGATTTATTAGGAGATGGGAGAGAAAATCTTATGAATCTAATACATACATGCTCTCCAAAAGGAACTATGCATTATAAAGGTTATTTGATTTATTAATAATTTATTAATGGTTTATTAAAGATCATCCAATATAATGTGTTAGTATCTTCCTAAAAAGAGTTGTACACAACACATGAGGGTCTTTTGGTTACTTAAAATTATGTATGGACCTCTTAAATCCAATGTTAATATGTCATCCCAAGGAATCATACATAAAGTATGAAAGATCTTTTAATTATTTATTTAATATTTATTATGCAATCCATTTAATAAAAATAAATTTAATCAAATGAATTATCAAATTAATTTAGTTTACATGAATTAAAATTTAATTATTTTTCACTAATTTTTATTCAAATTATTTAAAATTTTTAATGATTCATTGAACTTTTAATTAATTTTATTTAATTATTCATGTTTTATTATTTATTTTTATTTGAAATTTTAATTAATTACTTTATATTTCTTTATTTATTTTATAATTATTAATTTTTTTTTTAGTTTTAAAGCATTTATTTAATTATTTAAAACCTCTTTCTTACATAAGAACTTAAGGTAGATAATCAATTAACCAAATTAACTTAAATGAGCAAGTGATTAAGGTCATCAGTTAGGATTAACCAATGGACCAATCCCTAAAAAAATGGGGTTAATATGATTAATATTTTATTTTATATGATTTTGAATGGGGTCACAGCCAATCGCTTGAGTAGATCAAAAAACGGAATATATGGAGTGTAATTTTAGTAGTAATAGACCTAGTGAGGGGATTGTGACTTTGGGCGATCAAGTCATTAATAAGAGTAGACATTTTAGATATCTTGGATCTATTGTTCAGAGTGATGGTGAAAATAGATGAGGATATTATCAGCAGAATTCAAGTTGGATGGTTGAAGTAGAGGAATGTATCGGACTTGTTGTGTGATAGAAAAGTACCCCTCAAACTTAAGGGAAAATTCTATAAGATGGTAGTGAGGCCTGCAATGCTTTATTGTGCTGAATGTTGGCCATTAAAAGAGAAGCATAATATTAAGTTAAGTGTGGCAGAGATGAGGATGCTCAGGTGGTTGAGTGGCTTTACCCTTAGAGATAGGATACGAAATGAGCATATACGTGAAAAGGTTGGAATAGCTCCAATAGTAGATAAGATTAGAGAGAGTCCCCTTAGATGGGTTGGTCACAAAAAATGGTGGCCTTCCAATGAATCAGTTAAGAGAGTAGAAGTATTCGATTTGACTTATATATGTTAAGAAAGGTAGAGGCAGACCTAAAAAGATCTGGTTAGAAAATATTAGGAACGACCTTTCTTTATTACATTTAAATGAGAATTTGACCTTTAATAGGACACAATGGAGAAAAAGGATTCATGTAGCCGACCCCACGTAGTGGGATAAAGGTTTGATGATGATGTTGTTGTTGTTGTTTATATGATTTTATTTAATTATTAATTAATTAAGAGTTTAATTAAATAATAATTAAATTTTAATTAAAATTAAAGTGATTTTTTAATTTTCATTGATTTGTAGAATTTATTTAAGGTTGATTGCAATTTATTTTAAATTTTTAGGATTTTTGTATGAATTATTACAAATTTTAGAAAAATCACTCCCAATATAGAGGCTAATTTTAGGTTTGTTTAATTAATCATCTTAATGAATTCAAATTGCTATGGAATTAATTTTTGGGGTGCAAAATGTAACTGTGCTATATTTGAGTTTCATCCTTATTGGATGTGAGAAGAATTTCCTAGAATTATCCTATGTTATCTAAACAAAACCCTAAATAATTTTTCCTAGGTATCTCTAGTGTTCATCATGATTTGCAAATCAATGTATCTAACCCTTGCAATAATGTAAACATAGTACAATAATATGATGCCCTAATTCTATATGGAATGATCAACATAAATTTTGAAACATTAGAGACTTAGAATGCTCTATCGTTTTGCCCGCTCCACTAGGGCTTTGCCCTAGCTTCCTCCGACACGGTTCTGCTTTGTTGGGCTGCTCGCCTCGGCGGCTCCGATCATCTTTGCATTTTCCAGGGAATTTTTCTCACTTTTCTAGTTTTGCTTTTGGTTTATGGTTTTTTTCCCTTTCTGGCGCGTGCTGAAATGACGCCAAAGCTTTGTGACCCTGGTTTTTTAGGGGGTTTGTCTTTTTTGCGTACATTTTTAGATGTTCTTGTGGGCTCTTCTTCAGTCATTGATTTTCTTGAGCTTAGGGCATCCTCCTTTCGTGGCTTGCCTTCCATTTGGATCTCAGATCAGAAAATACAGGCCTTAGCTGTTCCTTTTTAGTTCTCGTTAGTTGGTTTTTTTCATACCAAATGACCCTCTCTTGATACCATTCATAGATTATTTTTCAACCTCAAGCTGGATGGAGAGGTTTCGATCACCTTGTTGGATCCGTTGCATATTCTTATCAAGCTGGAAAATGACCTTAATTATTTTAGGGTCTTCTGTCATAGATCGTATTTGGTTTATAATTGCTACATGAAGCTTAACAAGTGGTCTCCATTATAGATGTCGGTGTTGAGTCGTCGGTGATCCCAATTTGGGTATCCTTTTCGTAATTGCGTCCTCACATCTTTTCCCCCCGTATTCTTCATGGTTTGGCCTCTCTTTTTGACAAACCTTTGAAAATTGATTCTGCCACTTCTATTGTATCCAAACCATCTTTAGCTCATGTTTTAGTGGATCTGGATATCACTAAATCCTACGTAGACAAGGTGTGGTTAGGCTCTGAGAAGTTCAGGTATGTCCAGCAAGTGATTATGGATGAGTTCCCTCCTTTTTATGCTTCTTGTAAAAGTATTGGACATGCAGTTGGGAATTGTCGTCCTCCTCCTTTGGCTGATCTGCCTAATTCTAACAAGGTCTCTAACAAGGTTTTCGATAATCCAGTTTAATTCATTCTTCCCACCCTTCCCTTGTTGTGTCGATCCCTGCTGTGGGGGATTTTGCGAATGCTGTGGTTACTGTCCCTTTAGAATTAGTCCCTACTGTGAATATCACTGAGAATGCTGTGGTTTTGAGGGGGTTAATCCTGTTATTTCTAATTCTAATTTAATACAATTGGACTCTGTAGTGGTTTTGGAGGGGGTGGCTCTTGTTGCCATGGTTTTGTGATTATGTTCGAGTGAGGTTGGTGTATTGAATTGCGGTTTGAATTCTAAACCTACTTTATCTTCTACGGATAATGTGTTTGCCCCATCGGTTTGGCTGTGAATGATGTGCCTTGTGTGGGTTCTGAGCCTTCTGGTTCTCCTGTTTCTCCTTGTCAAAAATTGATTGGTTGTGTGGAATCCTCCCCATTGGTTGTCGTGATTCTGGATGCTGTTTCTTCTTATGTTAACCTGGCATCCAATATGCAGGTTCCTGATCAATCGGATTTAACTCCTAATGATGGCTTTGAGGTCAATGTTAATTTTTTTAATATCCATATTTCAGTCATGTTTAGTGTTAAAATGAAAGCTCATATGGCTAAGTCTGAGAAAAACTCTATTTTGCTTCAAGCTAATTTGTTGATTTTGGAGTATTCCTTTCTTCTGCTTCTAGCTGGGAAGAAATGGATTTTTAGAAATTTGAGGAGGAATAGAACACTCTATCGATCGTGATTTACCAAATGCGGGTGGAATGAAGCATAGAAGTAAAGGCAAGAAGAAATAGTGTGTGGTTTTTATTTTTTTCTATTTTTTAGTAGTTTTAGAATGTTGCTGGAGAATGATGAGGAGGCCCCCTGCTTCCCCTTGCTGGCTGGGCTAGTTGGCAACCTGGGTGCCTCAATTTGTTTCTTGGTGGATTCTGGACTGTGTTCATATAGCTAACACCTAAGGATGGTCCGTGTTTGGCTGCGATGTTGGTGTAGGGGGGCTCCATTCCTGAGTCCCTATTCGATGCTTCTCCTTCTCTATCTGATTTTATAGGTTTTTAATATTTGTTCCACAGGCTGTTAGTCTATCGTTGTTGTAACCCTCTCTTTTTTATTGAATAAATATTGTGCTTTAAAAAAATAATAAATAAATAAATTTTGAAACATTTAGGTCAATACTTGACCTATGAATTTCAAAATTCAAGACAGAGGGATAGGAGCACCAAATGGTCTCAAGCAAATTATGGTTTAAATAGATTTAATCAATAACTTAGGATAATTATAGCTAGTGGTTGTGCTAAATGTTTTGGATTTTTACAAGTGATGGTGTGCGATTGGCATGCTCAAATGGCAACGATCAGCTGATTGTATCACTTAAATGAGTCACAGGAAGACAAACATCATTCGATCAAACACGGCTTTGATCCAACAGTTGGGACTAGATCCCGTGGTTTGGATTATTATGGCGGGTCAGATGGACTCAATAATAAGCAAAATCACAACCGTTTAATGCAAATAAAAGAAATAAATGGCTATGATTTTATCTTCTTTGATAGAAAATCAAAAACCCTATATTTAGGAAAGCTTTAAGCTTGTTGTATAATGGACCAAATGGATTAAACTTTTAAACAGAGGAAGGGTTGAGTGGGATTGAAGAAGGAATGGGGAATACTTTTAAGTGCATTTAATGTAATGGTTTGTGAGTTATTTAAAATCCTTGATAAACTCTTAGGGTTTAAAAAATACCTCCACACAAGCTATCTCAAAGGGAGTTTGAAGACTCTTTTCCTCCTTGTGAGCTACATAGTAACTTTGATGAAAGATGGAAGCTTGGAGGAGGCTTATATAAAGAGTTATGGAATGTTGGAAGGACAAACTTGGTGCTACCTTTAATCCTTGCTGCTGATAGCTTCAAATTGACCAAAGGAAGGCTTAGAAATCTGAAGGAACCCTTGAGAAGGCAAAATGAAATGAGAGCTAACTTGGAGGCGCATTGGAAAAGAAAAGAAAAAAAAAAAGAATAAAGGTTTCAATGGTTCTACCTTATTCTATGCAATGGGGCTCAATTTAATGGCTGGGATTGCTCAGAGGGGTCCATTGGATGACCAATAGGTGTCCTAGATAGTTTGTTAGGAACCATAAGAGGTGGTTGCACAACCTAGGAAAATCTTTGGGTGAGTTCACATTGAAGGGGACCACCTTGACATTTCAAGTCAAACCAAGGGTTGTGATGGGCTTATACGGTGTTTAGAGAAGTTATACACTACATGAAATTTAGGAATTACTGACAGTTATTTCTGGCAGTTAATGATTGATTTTCAACGTATTTTATAAAAAACCGGCGGCTTTTTGGCGGCACAAAAATTGTCGGTAAAAATCGCGTAGGAAACGATTTCCAGCGGCCATTTTCGGACGGCTTTAATAACCGACGGCTGGGACGACCGGTGATTTCCAGCAGTGGTAACGCTGGTGACCACCGGTTAGTTACTAGCAGTGTACCGGTTGTCAAAACCGTCAGTAAAACCGGCGGCTAAACCATCGGAGCATCGCCAGGTAATTGCCGGTAATTATCGACATGTTTAGTGAAATTCCGGTGGCTTTAGACAGGCATATGGTATCGAGTTTTTCGGTGGCCTAACTGCTAGTTGGCCGCCGAAAACCTGTAGCATCTAAAAAAAATGATAATCTCCCCTCTAATTTATCGAATTTTACCCTAAAGTCTAAACATGCATAGAATAGACAACAAAGATCTGACAAATATGGGCAACACGCCACTATAATTGTTGCAAATTTATTTTTCATGTCTTATATTTTGATGATTGACAAACACTGCTTTTCTTGGACAGCTTGTTGCTTCTAACTTTTCAGGAATCAAAGATCGGACAATCAAAAAGGAGCCAAGTTCAGGAATGCGTAGGTTTAGGGTTGAGTCAGTCTGTACTTTTGTTTTTTTTTACCTTTTGAGTCCACTTGTAATAGTCAAAGAGACTGATGCTTTGTAACCCTTCACACACACACATGAGAGACTTAGAATTTCTGTTTTTACTCATATCGGCCAGGACGATTTCTTTGATCGGCCTGAACGATCAGCTTAAAACAGAAAGTCTAAATTAAGGATTCTTAATTAAGGCAGCCGACATTAACAGATCGTCCTGGACGATACGTGTATCGGCCAGGACGATAAGCTCAAAACAGAAAGAAGTAGCCGCCATAGTCAAGTATGGTATACTGTATCTTTAAATTATCGGCCAGGACGATCCTCGGATCGGCCTGGACGATATTCACAAATTATGTCATAATTATTCAGGAAATCAAGGGAGTAATTAAGGATGATTGATACGATCAGATCGTCCTGGACGATCGCAGGATCGACCAGGCCGATCTAGTCAAAAACCTTAAGTTACTTCAGGACGATCAATATCGGCCAGCCCGTATCCAGGGCTATTGTCAGGACGATTTTCCTCTGATTTGAACTGATCGGCCAGGACGATCGTGAGATCGGCCTGGACGATCAAGCTAATTTTCAATCGTCCAGTTTTTCATCCAGGGCTATGCTCTGGCCGATCTTCATTGATTTGTACTGATCGGCCAGGCCGATGTCCATATCGGCCTGGACGATATTGTCGGCAACTTGCAATTAATGAGCTCTTTTGAAGCTCTTCTATTTAAGAGCTCTTGTTCAACGTTTTTAAAAACCTTTGGCTGCTGCCTTGACCTGAGAAGACCTTGAGGAGAGAAAGAGAGAGAGAGAGGAGAGAGAGAGGATCTTGTGAGGGGGAGCTTGTGAGGGGTTTCACAAGGGTTGCTTCAATGATCTCTCTGCGTCGTCTTCGTCTAGAGTTTCTCGTCCGTGGAAGGGTCGGTAGAGGTAAGGAGTTTTGCTTTTGGTTCTGGTTCTCTGCCAGCTTCAGGAGGAAGCAAAAGGAGATAGGTTCTCTGCCTTGCCGGGGTGGCAAAAAGGAGGTTCTTGTGAGGGTTTCTCCACCTAGCCATCGGGGCTAAAGGAGAGTCACTTTTTTGTAGTGCAATACTTGGAGGGTGCCTCCAAGGAGTGGACGTAGGTCGAGTCGACCGAACCACTATAAATTTATGTGTTCTTTTTCTTTCTTCCGCACTTTTAAATTCCGCACTTTTTTGTGGTGTGATTTAGTTTATGTGATTTTATTTATTTGTTTAAAAAGAAGTTTTTAAAATACCAATTCACCCCCCCTCTTGGTTAGTTTGGGACTAAGTTCATAGGGCTTAACATCCCCATCGAACTTTCAAGTGGTATCAGAGCTTGATTCGAAAATTAAAGTTTGAAAACTTTTTGAATTTGATCCATGTCTAACTTTAAGAATCGCAACACTACGGAAGGGTATTCTATTACCCGACCTCCTCTGTTCGATAACCTACCTTTTGATTTTTGGAAAACTCGCATGTCAACTTTTTTACAATCTACTGATTATCGCATGTGGATGCTTATTCAAGAAGGTTATTCTCCACCTTCTCGTGAAATTAACGATTTTAAAACTGAAGTTGCTTTTACCGAATGGACTTTTGATGAACGAGATTTAGCTCAATTAAATGCGAAATGTTTGAATTGTTTTTTCTGTGCTTTAAAATCTGAGGATTACATGCGTGTTTCAACTTGCAAAACTGATAAAGAAATTTGGGATAAATTGTGCATTACTTATGAAGGCACTAATGAAGTTAAACAATCCCGTTTAAACATTCTCTTGCATGACTACGAACTTTTTCGTATGAAACCTCATGAATCGATTTCTGACATGTACACTAGGTTTACTCAGATTGCTACTTCATTGCATGCACTAGGAAAAGAACTTTCGAACTATGAAAAAGTTAACAAGATTTTGAGATGCTTGCCTTCGTCTTATGATGCAAAAATTACTGCAATCACTGAATCTAAAGATTTGAACACCTATTCTATTGATAACTTGCTTGGCTCACTCATTGCTTACGAGCAAGGGGTGAATCAAAGAAATCTTGATACAGGTGAGAAGAAAAAAGATAAAACAATTGCATTAAAGGCACACAAATCGGATTCTGAATCTTCCGGGTCTGAAAGCGATGGAGTTGCCTTCATCACAAGGCAATTCAAAAACTTTCTAATGAAGAAACAAAAGCATCATCAAAGTTGGAGAAAAGGTAAGGATCATAAACATATTAAAGGATCTTCTGATGTTGTTTGTTTTGAATGCAGGAAACCTGGACATGTAAGAGCCGATTGTCCTACACTTCAAGATCATTCAAGCAAAGAAAAGGAAAAAGGTGAGGAGAAAGCTAAGTCTAGGAAGGAGAATAAGAAAATTCAAAGAGGCTTCTGGGCAGAATCTGGTACTGATTCCTCTGAGACTGAACCAGAGGAAGAGACTACAAACTTGTGTTTCATGGGAGAAAATCAAAGTGATGAGGAAGAGGTATGTAAACCAACCAATGATGAATTGTTTGAAATTTGTGAAAAAATCCATACATCATACAAAAAACTTAAGAAAACTCATGCTAGCCTAAAATTAGAACATTCAAATCTACAAAAAGAGCATGAAGTTTTTCTCAAAGATCATGCAACGATTGATTCAAATCACATGGCTCTCCTTGATGAATTTGATGAATTAAATAAGAAGCATTTGGAATTAGTTGATAAAAGCAATGCATTAAAAGCTTCACACACCTCACTTAATGATGATCTTAAGAAATCTAAAGAGATTGAGAAAAATTTGAGGATTGAGAATGATGCATTAAAAAGAACTAACTTGAGAATTCAAAATGATTTGGAAACATGTAAGAAAGCTAGGATGACACCAACTTTTAATCAAAGGCCAGAACCTAGGAAGAGGCATTTTTACCCAAACCATTTAAGAAAACCTTTTCCTGGAGTTCAATATTTTTTTTGTGGCATGCTAGGACACATCTCACACACTTGCACAGTTCACCGCAGTACACATTGGGTGTGGAGACCTAAGATGCATGATTCAAAGCATACCACATCTGCATTGCACTCTACATTTCCTAAGAAGGAGCCCAAATCTGTTTGGGTTCCTAAAACTGATTGTTGTTGAGTTTTGCAGGAGTGCTCTCACCAAAGACCTCGTTGGAGCATAAGATAACTGAACATAAGGAGGCTTGCAGCTCAATTGCTTAAATCCATTGCTTTATCACTTGCTTGAAATCTTTAGTTTTTGTGTGTCTTTTATTTTTAGTTTTTGTGTTCACTTTGTGTTGTTTTTAGTTTGCTTTATTTTTTTTTTAGTTTTTGTTTTTTTTCACTTTGGTCTTTATTTTTTGGGCTTCCATATGATGAAACTTCTCAAGCTTTTAAATATTGGAGTTTTTGGAGATAGGGTTTAGCTTTTTAAAATTGGTTAAAGGAAGTAAACTGTTGATGTTTTTTCCTTCTTCTGACTTTATTTAGTGGCATGATTTTCTTCTATAAAATAAAAGTCTAAACTCAGTTTAACCAATGGCTTTTTAAGATCTCTTTCTAATCTTGCTGCATTAAATCATCTTATGCATAATAGTCAAAATTCTTTGATATCATTCAAGCTTTTGAAATCTTACCATTGCAGTTATCACGTGATTTTGATTTTGTGTTGTGGATTGTTCTTCCCTATGTTAGAGAGAGAGCTCATATTCTCTAATATTTAGAGGATATACTCATAACTAAGTATTTTTTCTTTAAGGGTATATTAAAGAATTTTTAGCTTGCAAAAGTTAAAAAGGAAAGAGGCCAATGAAGCCAAAATTGAAAAGAAAACTATATACACAAAAATGTATCAAAAATCAAAAGATGCTCAAAGAGCCAATAAAAGTGACAAGAGGCATAAAATTAGCCCATTGCAAGCTATCATCTCTTTGGTAAAACTCTTAAAACTTAGAAAACTCATTGATTATGTGATACCTTCAAAGATTTGATTTCAATTTTCATGATTGAGAAAAACTATTTTGGTTTATTATTTATGAGATATTTTTATTGTTAACAAGTCTTGATTAGATCTTCTTATCCTCTTTTGTTATTCCAAGTTAGGACTCTGTTGTTTTTAAGAGAATTTTGTACCCTGAAGGATGTCCGATCTAGGGTAAATGGAATCAGTTTTTCTACCTTCTTCTGATTGGATTTTGTTAAACCTCTTGATCTCCTAAAACTTTAAAAGTTTAAATTCATGAAAAGAACTCTCATATGATGCCTCCATAAAACAAAAAAAATAGAAAATTTAAAATCTAAAAATATTCGGTGTTTGTTTTATTTTTTTTTTATGTCTTTGACTTTTTTTTTTATTTTTATGTTTTATTATTTTATTTTTATTTTTGAGAGTCTTGATCATCACCTTTCCTGTCTTGATTTCAAATTCAAGTCAGATCGGCCTGGCCGATATTTATATCGTCCTGGACGATATGACAAATTCTTTTCAAAATCCATCTGCTGACCTTTTTTTTGTGCTTACTGTAATTTATCGTCCTGGACGATACATTATCGTCCTGGACGATTTGATCGAACTCATGGTGATAGTCCTGACCGATATTATATTTGTCTGGCCGATGCATTCTATGTGCATCGTCCTGGCCGATACACTGGACCGTCCCGGACGATCCACGTGTCAGTACGTTTTGATCTTTAAATTCGGCCCCGGACGATCCATTATTGGATCATCGGCCGGGCCGATCCACTGTTCGTCCTGGACGATACACGTGGCAAGCATTTAAAACATTTTAACTTCGGCCGGTACGATCAATTATTGTGCATCGTCCTGGACGATACACCTAATCGGCCCGGACGATATGCTTTTTCAACGGTCGTCCGGACTGACTCCTCGGGCCGATAACCTGTGTCTAATCGGCCTGGCCGATATCTGATCGGCCCGGACGATTGGACCGCCTTTTTGACCAATCGGCCTATACGTAATTATTGACACATATCGGCCTGGACGATTCCGCGATCGGCCAGGACGATATGGCCGTTTCTTTAAATTCAGGCCGATCCAGCCATGATTTTTCACTCTTCATCCTTTCTCCTTTGTGTTTTTGCTTAAGTTCTCTCAAATGGCTGGTGGGAAACGCGTCCGTCAGACCTCTGGAAGTTCCTCGAGGGCAAGGGTTGACCCTCATTTCCGGGAAGCAGAAGATGAAGCCGCATATCATCGTTATAAAGAATGTGGAATTATTGTTTCCAGAATTATCAATCCGGTCCACATCTCTTACCCGGTAATGGATCTCTTCGCTCACACTTCCCTTTGCTTCATTATGTCTCTTGTTTTCCCTTTCAATTCTGAGTTCCTTCTAGAATTTTTTGCAAACATTCGCATCAACTCTACCTTCATAGCCCTGTCCTCCTATGTGAATCGACGCCCTGTCGAAATCACATATCAGGACTGTGTTGATCTTTTACAGCTATCCACCACCGGAGATAAGCTGCACATAATTGCCCCTGACTCTGATTTTGACTGGTCCACGGCAAATCACTTTCTTCGTCAGACCAATGACCGTTACCATGTTGGAGAAACTAGCTCTTTAGTCAGAGATGCTAGGACAATCCAACATGTCCTTCGCACCTCCGTCATTCCAAAAGCCGGCGACCGAGTCCACATTACCCCTCTACTTTCCCTCACTACCTTCTACATCATGGCATATAGGGAATTCAACACTGCGGACCTATTTTTTCGTTACATTGATCACCTAACAACAATTCACGATCCAGGCCACAGAAGAAAGCCAAATCTAGCCTTAGGACACATCATAGCCTATGTTCTTGAAACTAAATACCAACTTCAATATCCTATTCCACCAAACCTCCCAACTCCCTTCTACTCAAACAATTCTTTCAGCACCCTTCACAGTGCTCGTCTCCACCCTGAGGAACCTCGGGGGGCTCGAGAGGAGGAGGCTCCCGCTCCAGCTCCCTTTCCTGACCCTGTTCCTCTCCAGCAACACTTACCGGTTGATCAGTTGATTGAGAGATTTGATCGTTGGGAGACCCGGTTTGACGCATATGTTGCTGCCCAGGAGCAGCAACACTCTGAGGACATTGCCTGCTACGAGCATCACCGCGCTGAGGATTTAGCTCGATTTTGACAGTTTTCTTACTCACCAGCAGCAGCAGCATGACCAGGACATCGCCTGGTTCAATGCTCAGTTTACCACCCTTGCCAGTTACTTTCAGCAGCCACCTCCACCTCCTCCATCTGATGATCAGGATTCCTCGTTCTTTTAGTTTGTGCTTTGAGTTAGTCTTTTTGTAGTTAGTCTTTCGTGATTTTTTTTTTCTCTGCTGTTTCTGGACTCTCTTTTTGTGATGACAAAAAGGGGGAGTAGGATAGGGTGTGGTAGGAAAAAGTTGATGTTGTAACTTTGTTTTTCTAATGAATCTATTTTTGTCCTACTTGTGTTTTCCCATCATCAAAAAGGGGGAGATTGTTGCAAATCTATTTTTCATGTCTTATATTTTGATGATTGACAAACACTGCTTTTCTTGGACAGCTTGTTGCTTCTAACTTTTCAGGAATCAAAGATCGGACAATCAAAAAGGAGCCAAGTTCAGGAATGTGTAGGTTTAGGGTTGAGTCAGTCTGTACTTTTGTTTTTTTTACCTTTTGAGTCCACTTGTAATAGTCAAAGAGACTGATGCTTTGTAACCCTTCACACACACACTTGAGAGACTTATAATTTCTATTTTTACTCATATCGGCCAGGACGATTTCTTTAATCGGCCTGGACGATCAGCTTAAAACAGAAAGTCTAAATTAAGGATTCTTAATTAAGGCAGCCGACATTAACAGATCGTCCTGGACGATACGTGTATCGGCCAAGACGATAAGCTCAAAACAGAAAGAAGTAGTCGCCATAGTCAAGTATGGTATACTGTATCTTTAAATTATCGACCAGGACGATCCTCGGATCGGCCTGGACGATATTCACAAATTATGTCATAATTGTTCAGAAAATCAAGGAAGTAATTAAGGATGATTGATACGATCAGATCGTCCTGGACGATCGCAGGATCGGCCAGGCCGATCTAGTCAAAAACCTTAAGTTACTTCAGGACAATCAATATCGGCCAGCCCGTATCCAGGGTTATTGTCAGGACGATTTTCCTCTGATTTGAACTGATCGGCCAGGACGATCGTGAGATCGGCCTGGACGATCAAGCTAATTTTCAATTGTCCAGTTTTTCATCCAGGGCTATGCTCTGGCCGATCTTCATTGATTTGTACTGATCGGCCAGGCCGATGTCCATATTGGCCTGGACGATATTGTCGGCAACTTGCAATTAATGAGCTCTTTTGAAGCTCTTCTATTTAAGAGCTCTTGTTCAACGTTTTTAAAAATCTTTGGCTGCTGCCTTGACCTGAGAAGACCTTGAGGAGAGAAAGAGAGAGAGAGGAGAGAGAGAGGATCTTGTGAGGGGGAGCTTGTGAGGGGTTTCACAAGGGTTGCTTCAAGGATCTCTCTGCGTCGTCTTCGTCTAGAGTTTCTCGTCCGTGGAAGGGTCGATAGAGGTAAGGAGTTTTGCTTTTGTTTCTGGTTCTCTGCCAGCTTCAGGAGGAAGCAAAAGGAGATAGGTTCTCTGCCTTGCCGGGGTGACAAAAAGGAGGTTCTTGTGAGGGTTTCTCCACTTAGCCGTGGGGGCTAAAGGAGAGTCACTTTTTTGTAGTGCAATACTTGGAGGGTGCCTCCAAGGAGTGGACGTAGGTCGAGTCGACCGAACCACTATAAATTTCTGTGTTCTTTTTCTTGCTTTCGCACTTTTAAATTCAGCACTTTTTTGTGGTGTGATTTGGTTTATGTGATTTTATTTCTTTGTTTAAAAAGAAGTTTTTAAAATACCAATTCACCCCCCCCCCTCTTGGTTAGTTTGGGACTAAATTCATAGGGCTTAACATCCCCATCAAACTTTCAATAATCAATCACAACTATTATAAATTTTATAATGTTCATCAAAACAAATAAACTCATCAAACAAAAGAAATAAATAAATTCATTAATTTCACATAACAAGTTCATCAAATCATATGTTTAAACCAAATAAGTTCACACATAAGTTCTTCAAACAAATAAGAGTATTAATCATCCTCCGTGTCCTCACTGTCTGGTGATGCATGTGGCTGCTCTTGCTCTTTTTCCTTTTGATTTTTATCTCTATAGGATCACAACTTTTCTTGCATCTCATTTTGAACCTTCATTGAAATAAAACAAAAACGATATGGGCTTAAGGTTGATCTTTGATGTAATCCAATTGAAATAAGGAAATACTTGGTCAAACTATCTTGCATTTGAACACAAGTAATAGCTCCTACATACATAGCTATTGCAAATGCACACGAAATGTTATCTTTTGAAGGAAAGTAATCCATATCTAGCCTTATCAACAAGAAGAATACATCAGCAAAAAGCATACACCATGTTTCAATCTTTTCAAATGTCAAGTGTAAACATTCATGACTAAAATAAAAAAGATATGGGCTTAAGGTTGATCTTTGATGTAATCCAATTGAAATAAGGAAATACATGATCAAACTACCTTGCATTTGAACACAAGTAATAGCTCCTACATACATTTCTATTGCAAATGCACTCAAAATGTTATCATTTGAACACAAGTAATCTCTCTCTAGCCTTATCAACAAGAAGAATATATCAGCAAAAAGCATACACCAGATTACAACCTTTTCAAATGTCTAGTGAGAACATTCATGACTAAAACAAAAAAGATATGGGCTTAAGGCTGGTCTTTGATGTAATCCAATTGAAATAAGGAAATATTTGGTCAAACTACCTTGCATTTGAACACAAGCAATAGTTCCTACATACATAGCTATTGCAAAATGCAATCGAAATGTTATCATTTGAACACAAGTAATACCTCTCTAGCCTTATCAACAGAAGAATACATCAACAAAAAGCATACACCAGATTACAATCATTTCAAATGTCTAGTGAGAATATTCATGACAAACAAAAAAGATACGGGCTTAAGGCTGATCTTTGATGTAATCCAATTGAAATAAGGAAATATTTGGTCAAACTACCTTACATTTGAACAAAAGTAATAGCTCCTACATACATATCTATTGCAAATGCACTCGAAATGTTATCATTTGAACACACGTAATCCCTCTATAGCCTTATCAACAAGAATAATACATCAGCAAAAAGCATACACCAAGTTACAACATTTTCAAATGTCTAGTGAGAACATTCATGACTAAAATAAAAAATATATGGGCTTAAGGTTGATCTTTGATGTAATCCAATTGAAATAAGGAAATACATGGTCAAACTACCTTGCATTTGAACACAAGTAATAGCTCCTACATACATTTCTATTGCAAATGCACTCAAAATGTTATCATTTGAACACAAGTAATCTCTCTCTAGCCTTATCAACAAGAAGAATATATCAGCAAAAAGCATACACCAGATTACAACCTTTTCAAATGTCTAGTGAGAACATTCATGACTAAAACAAAAAAGATATGGGCTTAAGGCTGGTCTTTGATGTAATCCAATTGAAATAAGGAAATATTTGGTCAAACTACCTTGCATTTGAACACAAGCAATAGTTCCTACATACATAGCTATTGCAAAATGCAATCGAAATGTTATCATTTGAACACAAGTAATACCTCTCTAGCCTTATCAACAAAAGAATACATCAACAAAAAGCATACACCAGATTACAATCATTTCAAATGTCTAGTGAGAATATTCATGACAAACAAAAAAGATACGGGCTTAAGGCTGATCTTTGATGTAATCCAATTGAAATAAGGAAATATTTGGTCAAACTACCTTACATTTGAACAAAAGTAATAGCTCCTACATACATATCTATTGCAAATGCACTCGAAATGTTATCATTTGAACACACGTAATCCCTCTATAGCCTTATCAACAAGAATAATACATCAGCAAAAAGCATACACCAAGTTACAACATTTTCAAATGTCTAGTGAGAACATTCATGACTAAAATAAAAAATATATGGGCTTAAGGTTGATCTTTGATGTAATCCAATTGAAATAAGGAAATACTTGGTCAAACTACCTAGAATTTGAACACAAAGATTTTACCTACAACAAAGAGGAGAGCCAGAGACTAGGGTAGAGGAGGTGGACGAGTCCGACGGTTGGAGAAGAAGTTCGGGGAGTGCGACTCAAGGAGACCGGAGAGGAGAGGGGTTCGGCTTGGGGGCGAGATCTTCGGCCGAAGGGAGGTTGTTGGTGCCAGATTCCTGTGCAGGAGGCATGATCGCGAGAAGGGGGCAAGGTTTGTAGCAGAAAGAGAAAACGCGAAGAAGTGAGGAGGAAGGCTCGGGATGGGTAAATTTAGGGTTTTTTTCGGCGGTTTAGACCACCATAAATTAAATACTTAATACTGGCGGCCTTAGCTGCCACTTAAGGCGCCGGTATTAAGTTAAACCGGTTGCCACAACCCGTGGTTATTAAACCACCGCTAATTCCGACGGCGGTTTATTAAAAACAGCCGATTAATATCGGGGGTCAAACCACCGGCGAAATCACTGGTAATTCCGGCGGCTATAAGACCGCCGGTTATAGCCGCCAGTTATAGCTGAATTTTCTGTAGTGTTAGGGTTAATTTGAATAGCTTAAGCAAGAGGATTTGGAGGAAAAATGCAAGTTTAATGTGGTTTGACTACCATAAGGTATTTTTGGGTTTTGTTGGCTATTCTGACCAGTTAATTGGTCAAGGATGACTGGGATAGACTTTTGGGGAGGTTTCATGCTGTTGAGATTAACATCATGAGGTTTGGAGGAATGTAGATGTTTGTATGAAGGGCCAAGTGTATGTTTGGGTTTTTAGTGCTGTTAGTCTGTATGAACTGACTTTAGTATGAGATGAACTGAAAAAAAAAATTGTGAAAAATCTGTATGGTTCGTCTGTACGAACCGTCACGACAAAATTTGTCTAGAGAGCAAGTCATCCAGGGACGAATACACTTCGTCTGAAGACGATTCATCCAAAGGGAAAATCGTCCCGGGACGAATACACTTTGTCCGGGACGATCTGCATGTGTATATATTGGATTGAGATCTTTTTGTGAAGAGAGAGAAAGCTGAAGAGAGAAAGAGAAGAGGAAGGCTTGATTTTGAAGGCCGCGGAGCACTTTTCGTCCATAGCCGCTGTTAGAAGAATTGTTTATCTCGCAGTAAGGAATCCGAATCCTATTTCTGATTTCAAAGATTTTGTGTTTTGGTATTTTTCTGCTCCGTTTTGTGTTTCTGTTACCGAAAAAACGTGCATATCTTTGTATTGATAGAACTTTTACGGCGTAACTTTTGGTATGATATGAAAATGATTATTTTGCATGATTTGAGTATTTTCTGAAAAGTTTTCACCGGGTATTTTGAATTCTGTGGGATTTTTATTGAATATAAAATTATCTAGATGTTGAAAAATATTGATTCAGTACAAGTAAAGTTTTGAAACAATGTTTTACGCAATTTCTAGTAATTTGGTAATTTTCTGGATCTGTGCATTTTACAATGACTTCTGTCAACTATACGATATTTTAAGGGGTTTTCTAAATTGAGCCAAATCATGTTTATTAGTTGCAATGCGTTGATGATAATGATGAATGTGGTTATATGATTGAAATTATTATGATATTACTGTGATACTACTATGTGTGTGAAAGATAAGTTAGAACTGGTTAAACCGTTGGTTTGAGACTGATTGACCTGTACATGATGGTGGGACGACGGGCTTTTCTTTAAATACGATTTGGTGTTATCATCTACTGATCACGTGATTACTAAAGGGAGTTTTAAGGAGGTGATTACTGTGCCGACGGGCAAAGAGTGATGACTCTTTTCACTGAGCCAACAGATAAAATACAAGATATATGATACAAGACTGAAAAACACCGTAATAGCCAGGGCTTTTACTTGTTGAGTATGTTGTGAGTATGATTATTGATTACTGAAATACATGTGTTTAATCATTGTTCTTATCATTATTGTACGGATTTATCGTTACTGTACGACTTTACTATTAATGCATGATTTTACTATTATAGCATTAATGTTCATGTCACTGGATTGTTACTGATACTGATACAAGCACTGATACTACTGATTCACTTTATTGACATTATGCACGTGATATACCGTGTAAGTGATATGTGATTCACTGAACACGTGATATAGATAACTGAATTGCAAGTGTACATCTTGACATGATTCTACGGCATTGATTGATTCCACCTGTTTCAAACAATGTTACGATTTTATTTCATTGATTTGATTTTAACAGTCTTGAATGATAGTTTTGATTTGATATTTTATACCGACTGATATTATTGAACCGATGAATTCTATACGATTGATATTATTGACTGATTTGATTGATATCACCGATACGAAGATTTCTTTAACGATTTAACTGAAATTTTAGATATGAATATTTGTCTACTGAATTGACTGGTATTATTGATACGACTACTACTGTATAGATTTAACGCACGTAATGATTCATTGAGCTTTACGAACATTTATATCGTTTATTGATTCTTCCACTGATAGTGATAGCTTCACACGTTCCTGTATTGATTCCTGTTATTGTACTGATTACTACTTACGTATTGATTTCTGTGTATGCATTGACTCAATGATCATGTGTAAGTGACTGCTATGATATGACTGATTGACATGCATATTGCTTATGTACTGTGCTTTGATTTCAGTTGTAGGTATTTGGTGACCTGCTGGACTTTTTGAAGCTCATTATATGTGGTTAATATTTTCAGGTCAGGGCAAGGGAGAAAGAGATTGAGGTTGATCAGGAATCTTCAGGTTTTTGTCCTTTTGTTATAGTGATTTTTTTTGTACTCATGACAGGATGGATTATATATGATTAATATGTAAATCCTTAGTATTGTAAATGAACTTTTGGGAATGAATAGAAATGTTTACATAATGTTTTATATTGTAGATTTTGTTAGACTGTTTATCACTTATTGATGACTATAGATAGCTCTGGTAGAAGATTGAATTAAAGGATTGACTGAATAATTCTTTCCAAGTTAAATCTTGGGGCGTCACAATAGGAGGTTGATTTGATTGTAGATGTAAGTTTGACCAAGATTGGCCTAGGTTTAATCAGACTCGGGTTCAGTTGACCAAGTCAATTATTGACTGGGTTGAGGTGACCATCCATGTCCAAATCATTAAGAGTTGAGTCTAGAGGAGTTTGGTAAAGTTCAGATGCAAACTGAGGTTTAATTGTAGATAGAGAAGGTGCTTGATCAATTAGTTTAGGTTGGGCTAGCTCAACTGGGTCAAACAGGTCAATCACTGGCTGAAGGGTCCAATGATGAAAACTTTGATACATGAAGCTCCCAATAAAGTGATTTGGACAATGATTGAAGTCGGCCGGGGGGGGGGGTCTGATAAGTGCACTGAAAGAGATAGTGCACTTGGTTAGTTGATTGTAGTTTAGGGTTGTGCTGAATATGTTGATTGTAGTCTCAGATTTTTGGTGTTTAGATGATTGTACTTCAGGGTCTCTATAATTCAGATGTCCTCAGCTAGAAATGAGTTCAATAGCTGTCACCAAACCTTTCATGAAATAAGGGTTTCTTTAAAAATCTAATGTTTGTATTAGGACTAATTTTATAGTAATTATTTAATTGTGTCGCTCGATGAATTTTCAGGTTGAGTTGGGCTGAGCTCAAACTCAAGTTCAAATTTAAGCTCAATAGGCTTGACTCGCGAGCTCATTAACAAGTATTGTTCTAGCCAGCTTGCGAGCCGGTTTGGCTCACTTACACCACTACCTAAGATCACTCAATTCCGGCATTAGTAAGGCACTTAAATAGTGAAAAAATTGATTTTTGATCAAATGAAACGATATGAATCGTATGAGGGAATGCTTTGAATTATGCTTCAATTTATCAAAATTTTCATCCAAAAAAGCCTATAAATAGAACTACATTCTCCACATAAGGGGAGGAAAAAGGAGAAAATAGAGAGCTCTTTTGCATTTTCCAGCTATCGCTGTCGACGACCACCACCCAATATCACCACCGACGACCATTAATAGGAATCGCCGCCATCTCCAGATTTCTGTCAAGATTTAATCCTAATGTTAGGTATTAACTATCTTTATGTGGACATCAAACTTCTATAATCCCTATAAATAAAATCAAGCACTGTTGTTAGGTATTAACAGTCCATCTATGAATACTTGATTTTTGTAATCTCTCTCCAAAAAATCCGAACATTTGTTTTCAAATAATACACTCTTCTTTAATTATGTGGAATGGAAGATTCTTGTATCATCTAATATATAATGAATTTTTTTCAACTGTGTTAGGGCTCAGTTTTTTTCCTCTTTTGAGTTTTTTCATATAAAAATTTCTGATCTTACAACTTTTCTCTGTACATGCTGAATTTTTGTACAATATTGAGCCATAAATATACACTATATAAATTCAAATTTTTTAGCACCTAACAATAAGAAAGACTTTACTATTCTTTCTTCCCTTATCTCCATTCCTAGTCAAAGTTTTGTGTATCGTCTCGTCTCATTGTTGAGGTTTGTATGATACTTCAGGCAAAATCTGATTAAATTAAAATTAATCCATCTCATGAAGCTCTGAATCATAACTTAGAAGGTGAGATTTTATGATATTTTTCTTGACTGAACATATTAATATTTCTAAACGCTTCTATGCCAAAATTGATCTTCAAATTGCTTTTGATAATGTGAATCGATTCTTCTTATACAAAAGGCTCATTAATCCATGTCTTTTCTACTATCTTTATCAATTGGATTGTTAAATGCACCAACAATGTTCATTTCTCAATTATTATAAATGTGGAGCTGAAGGGCTTCTTCAACTCTAAAAATGTGCTCATGCAAAGGAGTGATTATTCCGTCAGGTTACTAAATGTATCAAGAAACCAATAACAAAACGTCACGTCACTAAAGTGCTCGGTACCGTGCTCGGTACAGCGCCCTCGGTACACTCGGTATGCTCGGTATTGCTTGGTATTTTCACCGGACGTAATAAAAATTTCATGCAAAGGAGCCCCTTATCCTCATTCCTATTCTTTTATTATTGATGCCTACTATAAAAAAGTAATATTTTTTTCTTCTTTGACCCATGGCTCAATGGCACAACACTTACAGAAACTTTTTGACGTCGTATGGTCGATTGGTTTGGTTGCAATTTTGACTTCGTTTGGGATGACTTTCTTGCTGCTTCTTAAAACAGCTTTCTAGTTCAATAATTAAAATTTTTCTACTAGAAAGCTGCTTTAAAAAGCAACAACAAAGCCGTCCCAAATGAAATCTTTTTTGATAATTTGATTTAATCCTCGCCTCACTGTGCTAACCATGCCTGTGTGGCTCAAATTCTTGGCATCTACATCCATCAACCAGCTTTCTCTACTTGTCTCTGGATGGTTAAAATATTTTCTCCAGTAAGCTCTTCTATTTGACTCTTCAGTCTCACCTTCACCTTGCATTTTGGAAGAAGCTTGTTTGGTTCAAATGAATTTGTACTGCTTCTGAGTTTGCTTCTGTTTCTGTGTATTTTCACTTGCTAATTGCTGGAGGCTAATGTTGTTATTTATCACAATTTGGAAACTTTATGAGTTCAACCTTCAGCTACTATATATTTATGGGTTCACAAGTGGATTATTTTTTGGATTTTTTCTCTTACAAATCTTTCTGATTTATATCTCGATACTGCAATTACTTCATTGTTTTTGTTTGGCTTTGTTGTTACTTAAATGCTTATCTCGCTGGATGCTATATTTCGCCTGAGTTTACAAATTAGCTTGGTGATTTTTGCCGCTGCCATTTCATGAAAATTCTCTATTATGTGCATCGTTTTTTATATATATATAATAAAAAGGACAGTTTATTCCATCAAAAGAAAGGAGGATACAATCAAGGTCAAATAAGAACAAAGTAAGATTACAATAAATCAAACAATAAAGAAGGCGAAGAAGCCAGCCAGGCTGAGTAATTGGCACAAACTTCCTACAACTAATCTAAACGCCAGACAAGAACCATCCAGAGGAGGAAGTAAGAAACAATCCACATAAATAAAAACTCAATTGGGACAAGCAGCATCCATCATCATAAACAAGGCCACTAAACAGAACAAGAGGAAGCACCACCAGTGATTGCCAACGTGCTTGGCGATTCTTTGAATTATGATAAAATCAACTGTAATACTTTTAGTGCTTAATGATACAATCAACTATAATTGTGAGGGGCTTCAAACTAGTTGAATATTGCACGAGTTCAAATTTGATTTATTAATCAAGCTCAAGCCTGGAATGACTCGAACTCTGCTCAACTCGTTTACAACCCCCAAACTAATTGAGGAGATCTTTATGGAATGATGTGATTTATTTGCAATAAATCAAAATTTGGGCAAATATATCAAGGGTCGACAAATCTGGGGGGGGGGGGGGGGGGTGTTTAAAGATTGTATCCTTAGGATTGTTTGTATCTAATCTAAGATTAACACCTATATTATGATGGATTCCTTTATTGTTATCATGTTGTTAGTACTTCTCCCAAATTAAAACTGCTACAGACATCAGAAGAAAACCAAGACTATTAATGATCCCATTTCCAAGTGTGCGGTGAGGAGGAAAAGATAAAAAAAAGATAAAAAACTAGTTTCCTTTGTGAATTTCTAGTAAACCAAATTCTGCTAAATCCAATTTATTTCACCCAAAAGAGGGTAAGAAGCATAGTAAAGATCAGAATCAGATTGCGAGAATACTGAGTGTCACTAGTACTGATAAGAAGAGTTTTGAGAAGAAATGCTTCTTCTGTATGACATTAGGCCACAAAAGAGCTGACTGCCTGGGTGTTTCTAAGGAGAAATGATTCTGTGTGGAATCCGGACGGGAAGAACAGTCCGGATTGTGAGTGTACCCACTATGTACAAATAGTGCATACAAAAAGCTGATACACATTGTGTACAAATTTATACACAATATACACACGCACATATCCGAACGATTCTTCCCATCCAGATTCCGCACGAAATAATTTCTTTTTTTCTTCTAAGAGATCTTCTGCATAAGAAAATTTGTCTCTTATGAGACATGGCAGATTGTGTGATAGAAAAGTTAAAAAGAGTAACTAAGATAATTTTTTGCCTTCTTTAAATTTTAATGATCTTGGGACGGCATTAAGCCATTAAGGTTAAGAAAAAGTATTCCTTAAAAAGAAAATTGCTAACCATAGTTCTGGCCTTCTAAATGTGATCCATACAGATATTTGTAGAGCATACTCTTTTACATTCTATGATAAAAATTATATTCTTTTATTAATAATGATTTTTGTTATGTTTTTCTTTATTTGATTAAAGAGAAGTGTGAAATATTATTTGAATTTAAAAATTTTCTAGGAATTGAGAAATAATTATGTTGGGAAGTAAATCATGCAACAAAAAACAAACAAGAAAAAAAAAAGTATACCAGGATTTAACATGGAAAAATATGAAATCTAGACAAACTACGGAGTCATACCATATAAAGAAATATACTATAAACACTAGGAGAAATTGTATATATATTTTTCTTTCTCACTCTCTCGTTGTCTCAATTCACTCTTTACACCATTTTGTAATCAAAACTAACAAAGAGACATACTTCTACATCACCAAGGTACACAACCCTTCAAGTTAAGTATGAAAAACGATAAAGAAAACTCTACAACGTGACTTGCAGCGTTGCGACGACTCGAGAGCGCCGCAACTCTCCACTGTCTACCTCTAAGTCAAAATTGTAGCACCGTTGTGCTGCATTCTACAACATATCAACAATCGAGTGTACAGTGCTGCAACGCTTTAGTACATGACACCGTAGCACTATACGACCGTACGAACATCAAATTTTTTTTCGAGTTTTCACCCCCAAACCGTCGAGCTACCCCCTCTGCAGCCCCCAAACAAGCTACTCCTTTAACTTGACCGACGGAATTGAGGTTTGAGTCGACACTATAACCCAATTGATCGACACAATAAGATTTCACACAAAACTAACAATAAAATCATCAAGGTTGTTGGATCAAATTATGGTGCTGATTATTAAGATAAACATAACAGACCATTTGCAAAATACTTAAAAGAGTGTGAGAATGTTTGACAATATACTATGCTTGGCTGTCCTGAGAAAAATGGTGTTGCCGAAAATCATAATCATACCGTTAGGGGTACTATGATGAGGAGTACGATGAGTGGGACAAACTTACTTGAACATTTATGGGGCAAAACCATCAAAACAAATAATTTTTTATTGGTCATCCTGATCAGCATCCTAAAGGATCAAGGTTCTGATGCTCTATTTGTGGTCCTAAAATTGTGAAGTACTAAACGAAATTTTTTGGAATTGGATGTTGGTGATGTGGATTATAAACATATTGATGTTTCTAATGAGCTTGTGGAGACAAAGGTTATTCCTAATGAACAATTTGAGACAGTTAAAATTTCTTCATCAATAACAAAATAGATTGTTTGTTGACCTCGATTTTGTCCAGAATCGGGCTTGGAGAGTTGACTTGGTCAAATTGACCAAATCAGACCCCAAGACTCCCTCCCACGGGTTCAGTGAGTCGAGTCGAGTCTGTTAGACCCTGACTTGGACCCTGGGTCAACTCAGTTGACCAAGTCAACTGGGGTTGACCATTTAACCCCTTTTGGCCTCAAATCG
This sequence comes from Dendrobium huoshanense, assembly GCA_016618105.1. Classification (NCBI taxonomy): domain Eukaryota; kingdom Viridiplantae; phylum Streptophyta; class Magnoliopsida; order Asparagales; family Orchidaceae; genus Dendrobium; species Dendrobium huoshanense. Next base: position 54,092,803 of record CM028360.1, on the reverse strand, counting down.
AATTCAAATCAATTCAAACTCATTCATGGCTTGATTCCATTCACCCTTGGACCTAATTGACTAGGTTGACCAAGTCAACACTTGACTTGGTCAACCCAAGTCATAATAGGTCAAATATGACCTATTAAGGTCAATTTAAAGCCTAATTTAATGGGATTAAAGCCTATGAGCGTTTTAGAATTCAAACCACGGCCAAATATGATGGATTTCCCTCCTAAATAGCTGGTGATTCGATCTTAGCCGTTAAGATTAACCCCAAGGCTTTAAATACCAAAAATTAGGTCATTAGAAGGGATCTTTTTGCAATCTCTCTCTCTCCAAGTCTCCTTAGCCTGAGATTTTTGAAGAGAGAGTTCCTTTCACCTTCCACTTGCTTCCCCGATCAAATCCCGACGAACCCAGTTCGTCGCCGGCGAGATTCCGGCGATCTAAGGCCGAATCCATCCAAAGCTTTGATCCAGGCGATCCAGAGCTCGTTTGATCGAGGTTTCAAGAGGAAAAGTATACGAGGACAATCTACAAGCTCAACCGTGTCGAAGATTTGAAGATCGAACGGTGAAATTTCTTAAAAAACCCTTAGAATAGATCAATCACTTCGAGTTAAATACGTTTTCCATGAGTTGATTATTTCCCGAACGAAGACTTCCCCATGGTTTCTGTTCATACCTAGAGCGCATGTTTAAAATTTCGTAAAATTTCGTTGAGAATCGAGGGAGAACGAGCCAAAAAACCTATTTGGCCTTCGGATTCGCCCTAATCCGAGCGCGGGAGGATCTTGACCGTTGATCCGCTGATCAACGGTCGCGATTCGACCGCTCCGCGGTCTGGTCTGACCGCGCGGTCTCGCCCTGCGGTTCCGCTGTCCGCGTGGCTCGATCAGAGCCGTCGATCCCAACCGCTCGGATCCGACGGCTGATAGTGGTCGCCGACGTGTTTAAGTTGGCCGGCACTGATTCCCGCGCCGCGGCAATCATTGCCAATGATTGCTCCGAAACCGTGGGACGAACCCGCGTGCGCCACTTGTCACGCCCAGAGCCGCCGCCGCCTTTTTTTAATTAAAATTTTATTTTTAAATGTATTTTAAATTCAGAAAACTTCAAAAATTCGCCAAAAATCCGTTTTTCGTCCGATTTTCGCGTACAATACCTCGTTGGATTCGTATCGTCGTCCTCTACATTATAAAAATTTTTTTTTTATGAAAATGGCTTTTGGATTTTTAATTTATTTTAAAAACAGTAAGACTTTTTTTTATATTATTTAAATAACTATTTTATTTTAATTATTATTATATCATTATTTTAATAATTATTTATCATACTAATTATTTTTTTTATTATTATTATTATGGTAAGTTTACTGTTTGGTCTTTTATTGTTATTATTATATAATATTATATAAAAAAAAATTATATTTTTGATAATTAAATATTAGTTTAATATATTGATTATTTTAAGTATTAAGAATATATATATATATATATATATATATATATATATATATATATATAGTATTAACAAATATTTGTTTAGATTATTTTAGGCTTCAGAGCTATCAAAGCATTATTTTATGATATTTTATATTTTTTTTATATATATTATTTATTTTTTTATTATTTTAAAATCTATTTATTGCTTTAAATATTGTAAAATTCATAACTTTTTCGTTTCAAGTCGGATTTTTGCGCACAACGTCTTGTTTTGAATGTATTTTGATTCTGCACATCCTAGAGTTTGCATTATACAAATATTTTTTAGTATTTCTGTACTTATTTTGAAAAACAGCAGACTGGATTATTTTCAAATAGTATTTTTATTATACTTAAACTTCGAAATTACATAACTTTGTCATTTTAGGTCCGCTGTCGACGCGCAATACCTTGTTTCGGATGTACTCTGAATTCTGCATATTTTAAAACTATTTTCAGATGAAAATTTTGTCTTTATCTCCTGCTATTTCAAAAACAGCAAAACTGCACTATTTTAAAATATTATTTTATTGTATTTGAACTTGTAAATTTCGTATCTCCGTCGTTTTAAGTCGGATTTCGGTGTACGACCCCTCGTTCTTTTCAGCAAGACGAGTTCTATGTTTTGGAACCATTTCCAGCCCTTGATTTTGGCTGTTTTGACGTATCACTATTTGGATTCGATTATTCGAGTATTTTTGATATTAAATATTAATTATAATAATTATTTTCAGGATACAAACTATTTTTTAAATCGTTTTGAGGCGTCGATTGAGTGGTCAGCGGGTCTCCCATATATCTATTCATTATAAATTGATTTATTTTTAATTATCTATTTTCCTAAAAATCTATTTAGTTTTAAGTATTTTTAAAGTATTTTAAAACTATATATACTTTAAATCCTGATTTTGGTAGATCCGCTATTCGATGAAATTTTAGACATAGGTTCTATGAATTAAGAGCTATCATGGGGGAGTGGGTTAGTGAATGATTGAGTCCCAATCATTCACTAATCCGTCCTTTAGGTGTTTGTTTTTTTATTTTCGTAGATTGCATGTGTAGGTCGCACCACGAGCACTTAGTTTAGGCTCTCCTAGATCTAAGGACATGGTGTGTTTATTTCATTTTTGTAATCCCCTGCATTTATTATCCCGAGGGTTAGTGTAAACATCACTTTAAACTCCTACAACGTAGTGACACCCTAAGGACAAAAATTAAGGACCCGTCTAGCAAACTTAGAAGTCTTCTAGGAGCTAGGATAGATCCCGGATTGACACGAAAACTTCAACATTTAAACTTAGTGACATCATAAACCTTCTTGAATTTTCTGGAAATTTTTAGGAGCTTTTAGAGCCCTTAGCTAACCAACCCTAATTAACCTGCTAATAAGGCCCCGAGACCTTCCGGAAAATGCAATAATTACATATTAGGTCAGAAAATTACCCATAATAGCTTGATTTGTTCAGAATCTGACCCTTGACCTTAGATAAATAGGGCTCCCTAGTTTGACTTCAGGTTGACCCCTAATTTGACCATAGGTGGAAATTACCATTTTGCCCCTAATAAATTATTAAAAATTATTAAAAATTCCAAATTTTCTCCAAACACTTGGGAACACTTTCTTAGGTCATCCCTGAGCTTTGGGAGTGATTCCAATCAGTTTGGAGCCTGTTTGGAGCAAAACAGTAAAAAAGGGCCCTTTCCTAGTTAATTTAGAAATTCTCTTAAATACCCTGGACTTAGAAAATCCATAACTAATTGTAGAAAATTTCAAATTAGGCAAACTCACTTGCATTAGACTCCAATTAGGGCCTAGTATTTATTGAAAATATTAGTTTTCCAGAAATTGACCTAAATTAGAAAGTCAACATTTTGGTCAACCGTAGTTCATTTAGGGCCCGAAACTTAGAAAATTCATATCTTTGCCTAGAGAACTCCGATTTCAGCCTACTACCTGTCTAACTACTCGTACTAAGGTCTAGTATTTTCCTAAGATGTTAGGAGACTCAGACTTAGCCTTTTTCCCATAGTGACTTTTTGGACCCTTAGTCTAGTTCCTAGGAGGACCCAGGACTTTCCAAAATTGGCTAATATAACTTTAACTTCAAATATCATCACCCTAAGTTCTTAAAATTGATCAACAAACTATATTAACTAAAATGCACCCCAATTCACTAATATTCGAATTTCAACAAAAATTTCCTTTTCTGGCCTTCAACAGACTTGAACTTTAGATAATTTTAACTAACTATCCTGCCTAGGATCTATCCAAACTACACAAGCCTTACACACACATAGAATGGTTTGTTAGGGCACCACTTCTAGACCTAGGTTAGGCTGCTGGGTTTTACTTTTCTGCTGTGTGCCGGAGCTTTCCGTAGTTTTCACTGCATGCTGTTTGAAAATTGATTGCTGTGTTTGCTTACCTTTTCTGCACTCTGGATGTGAGCGCTAGATTTACCCCTAGGTTAGGAGCGCCATATATATACTGTTCTTCCGTGCAGGTGGCCATGCTCAAGCTGATGAAAAGGGGGGAGCATTATGATTATTTCTAATAATATTTTATGCAGGTGCTTGCTCAGCTCCCCCTAAATAAAAATGAGGGCTAAAATTAATAATTATAACTGCACAGATGGAGCTGCTTAGCCCTCATAATTAAGAGCATGGCTTGGCACAGGGTCAATGGTGTTAGCATTTTTTTTTATATATATGAACTGCTTGGGATTTTTTTATTAGGATAACCATGCAGGTCCTTTTAGATTTTTCTACTTTTCAATTAATGTAATTTATCTGTAATAATTGTTAAGAGTTGTGAAAACAACTTTTGAGTTGGGATATTCTTATCCAGCCCGAATTCTAAAAGAAGAAGGCATCCCCAAGGGGAGAGTCTTCTTCCATTTGGAAGATCGAGCTGGATGGCTTCAGATATCCAAAGAGAAAAGGCAATACACTCCTGTTGGGGAGAATTGTCTATTCGTTTGGATATTCAAGCCACGACGGATCCAAGGAGTCCAAGGAGGAGTGATCCAAGGAGTCCAAGGAGAGGATACCCAGGAGACTGAAGATATTGAAGATTGAAGACCCAATATCCCACTCAAAGTTGTTGGCGTCTGTCATAGGCTTAGAAACCCGGGTTGTTGGCAGTGGTGCCCGGCCACTTTACTTTTCTGCATACCCTGGGTTGTAATTAAAGGGCAGTTGGCCTATGGACATTTACTTGATTAGTTTGATTTATATTGATGTGTTTACCTGATTGCGCTTAGAAATATCTGCTTTTTCTAGGTTTCTTTCTTGCATGCCGTCTTTGTTTTTGCCTGGATCGTATTAGGCTCTTTAAGGACTGCAAAAATCTTTTATACTCATAACCAAATTTAATATTTAAGTTTTAAATAACATAGAAACTTAACGAACCTAGGAAACTGCCGGAATCGTCCGGGGTCGCATGCATATTATTGCATTTCTTCTTTCCTTGTTATAAGACATCTCCCTGCCTGCGGGTAGAGTCCGGATAATCTGGCCTATGAGGATGAAGTGCCGGACCTAGGGAGACTCAGTCTTTTCTAAAAATTATTTTATATTAAGCCTGTTTTTAAAATCCAAAGCATTCATGAGCTGACATTTCAACTAGCATGCATTGCATTAGTAACCAACTAATTAAAATTTAATTGCATTAGCTAGGGGCATTCACCCAACATAAGTCCAGGACCACTTAAGAAATTCTCTAGATGTCGGTCCTTTTTCCAATAAACTGTACCTCCCACCCATCTTTCATAACTGACTTGACAGCATGGTTTTAAATCGATTAGGTGGTTAGCTGGCTCCCCCAATCCAGGCCGGGATAAGTCCAGATCTTTGCATCGCATTAGCTAGGACACTGGTCTTAGTGTGTGTCGAACACTAAGTCCAAACTAGATTTAGGATTCGAGGCTATTACATTCGGTTTCGTAGTATGCCTTAAATAGTAGGTAGGTCCCTTCTGTTCAGGGACCCTAAATCCTACTTATCCGCGTCACAGGATGACGCCACCTCCATCCTTCTCTCACGCATGTGATTGAATGCTTGATTTTATTTCCTCCAGTTTCTCTTTAGTACCCTAGAGCCTCCGAATGCTGGTATGAACCACGCATGTTGATTCAGCCCTTCGGACCTTTCTTCCCTTTGAGTAGGATTTCCTAGTCTATACCCTTATGCCGATCCCATTTTAGGAGAGGATAATGTATGATCCTTAATCGAGAGTTTTCTCAGGTTCCGGCCTGGGATGTAATTAACCACGGGGGCTTGCGCCCGTGGGAAACTCGGTCCCACATCTACTAAACCCCATTCGAGCTCTTTCATCGGATGGGGGAAACCCGTGATTTGGTCACGTATATTACTACCCATCGAGGTGTGTTGGCGTCAGCCTCTATCCTCAATGGTCAGTCGTATGCGCGATCCAATCTGTCCCTTCCAATCGACCCGTTCGCGCGGTGCTCTTTCGGAGGTCCACATTGTTATACCGATTTCTATGTTGGGGATGTTGGGGATGCAATGTTAAACGTCACAACTAAACAGACAAGAAAATAGAAAAGCAGTGTAAAATAAAAAGACATCAGATTTTAATATGGAAAAATCTAAAACCGGGAAAAAAACTACAGAGCCACATCACACCAAGAAATCCACTATGAAAATGGGGATAAATAAGTACAAATCTCTTTTCTCTCTCACACTCTCCTTGCTTCTTTTCTCTCTTACACTGTTCTCACATTCAAAACACAAGACAAAGTCAAGTTAATAACACCAAGGGACGCAACCCTTTGAAAAAATGAGAAAGAAAATTGTATAGTTCGCCTTGCAGCGCTGCGGCACTCAAGCCTCAGTCATCATGATGCTGCGATATTCAAACCTACAATGCTGTGGCGTCACAAAACATTGTGGTGCTTGGAAACACAGCGCCGGAGCGCTCGGGTACATAGCGCCGAGGTGTGCGGGTAAACTGCGACGGGGTGCTCGGGTACACAACGCCAAAACTTTATATGAAAAATAAAATAAAATTCGCAAACCCGCACCCCCCAGCAAGCACGATAATTTGAATTGAGGTTCGAGGTAACGGAACAATCTGATTAATCAACACAATTAAATTCCATATAGAAATAACATCCTACAGTACCATTAGTTCTTGAGCACTCATCATAATGTGGATGATGAAATTTAAGTAGATAATCCTCCAACAATAACTGATTTGCCACCGAGAAGATCCACAGGCAAAGTTCTGCTATTTCATATTATTATCTTGTTTATTTGGGTGAGTGATTTTGATCGTGGATAAGTTATTGACTTAGTGACATATTGTGAAGCTATATCTAGTTTTAGTCTTAGATGTGGTTTAGCTCCATTAAAGATGAAATTCTGTCAATCTCATAATAATGTATGGGACATTGTTGAACTTCTGCAAGTTATATGGCTGTTAGATGTAATTGGATTTTCAAGGCTAAGAACGACTCTAATTGAATGATTGAATGTTTCAAAGTTAGATTGGCTGCAAAAAGATTTAACAGAAGAGCGAATACTTTTTTTCAATAAGATATTTTCTTTTGCATCTTCCAAGGATTCCTTCAAAATTGTTTGGCATTTATAGCTCATTTTGATTTATAGCTATTCAAATGTTTGGTACGTATTAGTTTAATCAAGGACAAGATGATTAAGTTGCTGACATGCTTGTCTATATGAGAGTGGATACTTTGCAGGGGTTTAGCATGCTGACTCTGATTTTGCCGGGTATAATGGTGATTTGAAATCTATATCAGTATATATCTTAATGGGGAAATTATTATGTACGGACACCGGACGTTGAGAAGCGTATGGATTTGTTGCACTTTTACTGAGTATTTGCTACGCTTTTGCAAAAACTCAGTGAAAATACACAAATATTCAATTATGAATGAGCTTTTATTGAGTATTTGTTGTGCTTTTGCAAATACTCAGTAAAAGCGCAGCAAATATTTAATTATTTAGTAAATATTCAGTAAAAGCGTAGCAAATACTTAACAAATACTCATTAAATATTCATAATTGAATATTTGCTACACTTTTATCGATTATTTGCAAAAACACAGCAAAAGCGTAGCAAATCCGGAAGGTCCTCACTGTCCGATGTTCGCACAAAAAAAGTTCTCATCTTAATGATGGCTACATGAACTTTATATTCGAAGAGTGAAGCAATAGGTTTCGTTAGGGACGATTTTTTATTACTTCTTAAAGTAGCTTTTTAGCAAGAAAATTAAAATTGTTTATTAAAAAACTATTTTAAGAATGAAACAATAAGAAAGCTGTCCCAAATGAAGCCTTAGTTCATGAACTTCTATGGAGCTTCTACTCTAGCTACGTGGCTGAGGAACTTGATCTCTAGATTGTGAATTGCTGATTTCATTACCAAACCAGTAAAATTTTATTGTGACAGTACAGCTACAATATTCTCTCATAAAAACAACAGAAGCTCAAGCAATTATAAACATACTGAAATAAAGTTTCTTTCTATTAGACTTAGGTAGAGCTGGTGATATTGAGATCATCCATGTCGATACCAACAATATTTTTGCTGACCACCTTATAAATCTCATTATTTTGAATCATAAAGTTAGTTCTATGAGATTTGGTAAACTACAATTACTCTTGCATGCAATGGGATTTGATCTTATAGGTTGCAACACCGCAAGTTCGAATTGAATTGAGATCGGATCGAGCTAGTCGAATCAAGCACATCTGGTGATTGGATCTAATGACTTTGAGTTGATCATGAGTCGACACTGAACCGCTTGGGCCAAGTCAATCTAGTGGTACTGTTTGAATCACTTTGTCAAAAGCTTTATGTTGTCCGGCAAAAATTCTCCTCAAGGAAATATTATTTCGTCAGGTTACTTGACGTAGAGCTACATCAGGTAGTCTATAATATGTCGCCACGTGAACTTACTCTTTACCGCGCGGCCCGACGACCCTACTCAGACCGAATCCGGGATTACTATGTTCGCGTATTGCTCGGTATTGCTTGACAATAACGAGAAATACCGCTATGTGAAGACCAATACCGAGTAATACCGAGCAATACCGAGTAATACCTAAAAGAACTCGGTATTGCTCGGTATTGCTCAGTATTGCTTGGTATTGCTCGGTATTGCTCGGTATTGGTCTTCACATAATAGTATTTTTCGTTTTTGTCGAGCAAAATCAACCAATATCTAGCAATACCAAGCTACGCAAACTCCCGGGTTCGTTCCGGGTTGGGTCGTCGGGCCGCGCGGTAAAGAGTAAGTGCACGTGGAGACATATTATAAGCTACATGATGTAGCTCTAAGTCAGGTAACCTGACGGAATAATTTTTTCTGCTCAAGTCACTTATCAGCTTGCCCTGGAGTATATTGAAGTCACCTAAGGCTTCGTTTGGGACAACTTTTTTGTTGCTTTCTAAAATAATTTTCCAGTGCAAAAAATTTTGACTAGAAAGATGTTTTAGAAAAAAATACGAAAGCTATCCCAAACGAATCCTAATACATGAAGTTTTTTAGAGAGGAGAATTCACAAGGAAAAGGTCTCCAAGAACACGTTTCGTTTGGGATGACTTTTTTACTTTTTCTTAAAGTAGCATTTTAATACAAAATTTTTAATTTTTTACTAAAAAATTGATTTAAGAAATAGTAATAAAACCGTCCCAAACGAAGCTTTACCCTGAACTTTGAACTTCTGAAGAATTGCTATATTTCAAAACTACTAATAGAAATTGCTCTCATACATTTTTCAACATTGACCTAAATTATATTAAAAAAATGATTAGTATTGATTTATTTAAAATATATATATATATATATATATATATATATATATATATATATATATATATATATATATTTGATAAATATCCCAAACTTTATAGTTAATAAGTTATAAATTCTTTTTAACAAAACGAGTGAACTCATCAGGCTAGGGTCATTCGGGTTGCTAGTGGGCCAGGTTTGGGTTGAAGTTTTTGACCCGTTTATTGAATGAGTCGGGTTCAAATTGACTAGATTCTAGTCGGGTCGGTTTCGTGCTAGACCCGAACCCGACCTATTAACCCATTTTACACCCCCCATTTTCAGCAAACTATACACTCACAATTTGAAATTCCCTATACGTGGAATACTTTGCATTCATTTTTCAGTAAATCAAAAAGCCCCTTATTCTTTTTGAGTCATAACAATTTTTTAAACTTTTTTAAATTTATGGATTAATTTAATCCTTATCTCCCACTAATACACTACAGGAAAAACTTCCATTATCGACGAATTTTTCAGGCAGAAATAAGTTATTTTACTGCGAAAATTATAATTTCCGGTGATTTTCCGACGAAATTTTTTTTTTCTGCCGGCATAAATCGCGTATGAAACACATACCAATGGATTTTTTCCGCCAAAAATAATTTCCGGCGGCTTGCTAGCAGTTTTCCGACAGATTTACGTTGTGTTTCTAGTGGCGGTTGAGGAGTGACTTATGTAGGAATTGCCCCTTGAACTTACCAGCAGTTTAACCGCCAGTAAATTCAGGCACATAAACCACCGAAGAACCGCTAAAAATTTTCGATTGTTTACCTATTTATTCTGGCAGCTTAAGATATCATCTAATATCGACGTTTCCGATGGCTAGGCAGCCGATAAGTCGCCCTAAAACCTGTAGGAATATTAAAAAAATTGATAGCTAGCTCTCTATCCCCACACATTTATATATTTTGTACGTGCAACGGCTGAATAAAAAGCACAGAATAAATTGCATTACCACAATATTCATAATCAACATAGTCTAAAACATTTGAAAACATAAAATAAATGAAATAAACAAACTTTTAAACATAATAAAATATAAATATTAATATAAACAACTTTTAAAACATAAAATGCAACTACAAGAAAGATTTCACATCAATGTTCTCAAATAAAAACTTTTTCTTCAAACACCAACAAAACTTCAACATTATCTAATCATCTTTCGTCTCCTTGCTGCCCTGTGATTCATGTGTATGCTTCTGCACTTTTTTCTTCTGATTTTCAGCTCGATATGATCGCAGTTCCGCTTGCATCTCAACCTGAATCTGTCTCATATCCTCTACTCTCTTGTCAGAGCAGCAACCTTATGGCTGACAGTTTCTTCAACTCCAGTAGCATCATAAAATGGTGAGGTGGATGAGAACTTTCGATGTTCAAGAATGAGCGTCTTGCAGGTGCACGACGTGAAAGGTAGAAACAGAGCTTAGGGAGAGATGAGCATAAGAGAAATTGTATTTCATTCCTATTAATGTATTACAGTAGGTTGAATATATATAGCCGAACAGAACAAGAAAGTACGAAGCAGTGATGACGTGGACGTATCCTTAACAGCCCGCTTCAAATTAATCATTCTTGTAAATGAATGGTTAATTTGGATCGTAATGTGTTGAACTGGTTCGTAGATAAAGGTTTAGTTAATACATCTGCTGTGTTGTCTGCTGAGTTAACGTGCTGAATGTTGAGTTCTCCTTGCTTGATATGACTACTAATAAAATGGTAGTCTATTTCTATATGTTTGGTTCTCACGTGGAAGATGGGGTTGTGGGCTAACGCAATGGCCAATCTGTTGTCGTAGTTGAGTAATGTGGGTTGTGTTTGAGGTACTTGGAACTCAGAGAGAAGACGACGGAGCCAAAGTATCTCAGAAGTAGCGGAGGATAACGAGCGATATTCTGCCTCGGTGGATGACTTGGCCACCGTGACCTGCTTTTTAACCGACCAAGATATCAAATTGGGACCTAGGAATGTACAATACCCCGAGATGGACTTGCGATCAGAGGAATCTGCTGCCCAATCAGCGTCCGCGTAAGAGACGAGCTGTAGATTACCGTGTTGGAGAGGAAGGCTGAAGTGTAACGTCCCTTTGATGTATCGCAAAAGTCGTTTGAGGTCTTGGTAATCCTTGACGCGAGGCTTGTGCATGTGCTGGCATATTGAATTTGTTGCGAATGCGATGTCCGGTCTTGTGATGGATAAGTATTGGAGAGACCCTGCGAATTTGCGAAAGAGTGATGGATCGGGAAATGGTTGCTCGTCCGCAGTTTCCTTGCGCTTTATGCTCATGGGTGTAGCCGCTGGCTTGCAATCCAGGAGGCCGGCGTGAGTGAGGAGATCGCGAGCGTAGTGAGCTTGGTGAAGAAAATAGTCGTATTTTGTTTTGTTTACTTGGATTCCCAAGAACAAGGAGACCTCGCCTAGCTGTTTCAGGCGGAATGCGGAGTGTAGTTGCTTGAGAATGAGTGATATCTGGGTACTGTCGTTCCCTGTAACAAGAATATCGTCAACGTATATAAGAATAAAAATTTGTATGTTATTGTGGTTGTAGAGAAGTAGAGAAGGATCCGCTTTACTAAATTGGAACCCGTGAGCTTGTAGGAAATTGGTGAATTTCTGAAACCACTGACGCGGTGACTGCTTTAGCCCATAGATGGATTTGTGTAGTTTGCATACGTGCTGCAGATGTTTGTGATCGACGAATCCGGCCGGTTGTTTCATATAGATTTCGTCCGACAGATCACCATGCAAAAATGCGTTAGCGATGTCGAGTTGAATAACTGACCATTGATTGTGTAGGGCGATGGTGAGAAGGATGCGGATGGTCACCATTTTGGCGACCGGGCTGAATGTCTCGGTGTAGTTGACACCGAATTCTTGCGAACAACCTTGCGCTACTAGACGTGCTTTGTGCCGCTCTATTTGGCCGTTGGGAAGTAGCATGTTCTTGAAAGTCCATTTGCAGCCCAATATAGGTTTGTCGATTGGACGAGGAACTAATGACCATGTACCATTTTGCTGGAGAGCAGAGAACTCGGCATTCATTGCAGATCGCCAATGTTCGTGAAGTGATGCTTGTTTGTATGACATTGGAATGGAGATAACTGATGTAACCGCAGAAAGATCAAATATTGCTTTTGGCTTGAGAATGCCGGCCTTGAGCCTTGTGGTCATTGGATGACCCGAAATGGTCTGTGAGATGATGGGAGCGGGAGGGCTGATTGAAGTTGTGTATTGCTGAGGCAGGTCTCGTTGAGTTGTGATGGTGTGAACTTGTGGTGGACGGCTGACTGTGTGCTCTTGAGGATGCAGAGCTGGAAGTTGCGAGGTGGGTATTAAGAGCAGTGGGTTTTCTGTTCTATGAGCCATCGTGTTGGGTTGTTTTGCTGTGAGGTTGGTGAAAGGAAATTGGTGTTCCACGAATTTGACATGTCGGGAGATGTACACCCGTTTGGACGGTATGTGTAGACAGAGGTAGCCTTTGTGTTGGGAGGAGTATCCGATGAAAACACATTCCATGGAGCGGGGGGACAGCTTGTTATTTGCGTAGGGTGTGGTCCATGGAAAACACAGACACCCAAAAGTTCGAAGATGGGCGTACGAGGCCTCTTTCCCGTGCAAGCGGTAATACCGGGTTTGATTTGATGTTGCAGAGGAGGGTAACCTGTTAATCAGGTAGTTTGCTGTGGAAACCGTGTCTGCCCAAAGATTGGGAGGAAGGTCTGCAGCGTGTAGAAGAGCTCTAGTTGTTTCCAGGAGGTGCCGATGTTTGCGTTCGGCAGTAACGTTTTGTTCCGGTGTGTGAGGACAGCTCACTTGATGAGTGATGCCGTTGTTTATCAAATACTGCTTGAATTCTGTGCTATTGAATTCTCCGCCTCCATCCGACCTGAGTGTTTGAATGCTATAACCAAAATTGTTTTTGATTAAGTTGTGTAGTTGTTTGAATTTAGTGAACGTTTCGTTCTTGGAATTGAGCAGAAATAGCCAAGAAAATTTAGTGAATTCATCAATAAAGATCACGTAGTAAAAGAAACCATTAGTAGAAGCTACAGGAGCCCGACCCCATACGTCCGAGTGAATGAGCTGGAACAGTTTATTAAAAACGGAAGAACTATGTGAAAAAGGTAATTTGTGACTTTTTGAGATGTTACAAGAAACGCAAGTGTCTAAAATAGAATGAGACCCGGCTAAGTCTGGAATAAGCTTGGATATGGAAGTGAGCAGTCTGAAGTGGGGATGTCCTAAGCGTGCATGCCACCGAGTGCGGTTGTTGTAGGACGTCTGCAGGGCATTGATGCTTCTGTGTGCCGGAAGCTTAATGGGATATAGCCCATTTCGTTGAGGTCCCCGGAGAAGAGTGCGATTGTTCCGACGATCCTTAAATTCAAAACCATTAGCGTTAAAAGAAACTGAAATATTGTTGTCGGAGGTCAGTTTGGCAATGGATAATAAATTGTGAGAAAGAGAAGGAACGTGGAGAATTTTACGAAGATGTAGCTTACGATAGGAGTCGGGTAGAGGTAGAATTCCTTGACCTGTATTTTGGATGGGTAAATTGTTACCATTAGCTATGGAGACGGAGTCTTGTCCGTGAAATGGAGTGGAGTTTTGAAGATTGGAGACGTCCGAGGTTAGGTGCGAGGATGCTCCGGAGTCCAATATCCAGTCACCGGTGGAGGAATGTTGTTGTTGAACAGCCAGTGCTCGCTGATTGGAAGGGGGTGCATACTGTAGATTGCACCTGTGCCAGCAATTTTGCGCCTCGTGGCCTTGTTTGCCACATATTTGGCATGTAGGCCGATTTGATGTGTTTCTTGGAGCGTTGGACACATCTGTTGTGTGTGGGTTTCTTGAGCTGAAGCTTTGTCCGCGATTCTTGATGTACCTGCCTCGGTTATTCCTGGCAGAGAGAAAAGCCGTGACATCAGTCTGATTCTTGCCTTCTTGGAGGCGTTCATGCTGGAGATTGATCTCCTCGCTGCATAATAGGGAGTATAGAATGTCAAGACTGATAGGATTTAAAGAAGTCCTGATCGCCGTTTTGAATGGATTATACTCGGTTGGTAGCCCGTTTAGGATGTATAGTATTACATCCTCGGTGTCGACCTTAGACCCTGCAGCGGCAATGTTGTCCACGAGGATCTTGATTTGATCAAGATACTGATGTATGGTTCGGTCCTTCTTCTGAATGCTGTGTAATTCGTTTTTGAGCTGGATTACTCGTGAACGATTCGTTGGTTGAAGTCGCTGCTCGAGGGTGATCCAAACCTCATGAGCGGATTGAAGGGAAAGAACGTAGGGAAGCACGGATGATGAAATGGTGGAAAGAAGAGCGGAGACCAGGTTTCTGTCGATCAAATTCCACAGATTGTGTTCTTTCTTGGAGGATTCTGGAGGGCAAGTCGCCAGTCCTGTGAGGTGATCTCCGAATCCGTTTGCAGTGAAGTGTTGTTGTACTTGCAACCTCCATATTGCGTAGTTTTCTGTTGTTAGTTGCGTAGACACCAGGTTCTTGGTGTTGGAAATCAAAAATTTTAAAGGTGCGGGTATGATAAATTCTGCCAGGGAGTCGGAGATGTCGGAGGTCGTTCGGCGAGAGGTTGCCGACTCTTGTTCAGCCATGGAAGAGGATCTACGCCGTGAAGCGATTTCGCTTTGATACCATGAGAACTTTCGATGTTCAAGAATGAGCGTCTTGCAGGTGCACGACGTGAAAGGTAGAAACAGAGCTTAGGGAGAGATGAGCATAAGAGAAATTGTATTTCATTCCTATTAATGTATTACAGTAGGTTGAATATATATAGCCGAACAGAACAAGAAAGTACGAAGCAGTGATGACGTGGACGTATCCTTAACAGTGGATGTACTACTCTCAATAGCATATCCTTGAGAACCTAAGCTATATATAATCCCTCCCCGGCCCTTCTAGATCACCTTAGGTGTTTAGGCTTTTAAGTTGAACCCTAAGTTGTCCAAGTAGCATTGTAAGATCTAGATGCATCTTAGGTGTTTAGTCTTTTTAAGTGAACACTCTCTTGAGGGCTTAATGATCTTATGTTATTAAGATAATAGACTAGGCATGCAAAGTGGAGTCACTAGTTGGTACAACTACACAAGCAGATAGGATTGCCTAAAACATGCCATTTATCCAAGTCTAACTTATAAAAAAATTTACAGTTGATGGTAATCTTTTTTTATAGCTTGAATGTCCTCCAATATTTTAAAAAACTAAAAAGGCATAAAATTTAAAAAAAATGTAGAAATGAAGAAGCGGAAGGAAGGCAAGGAGATCATCTGCGGCAGCTAGGGAGATGAGGTGGATTAATGGCATCAGCGATGGTAGGAGGCGATGAGAGGGGTCTCAGCTTTCTCTAGGACGGATATGCGATAAAATGAGGAAAAAAGAACAAGTTGGGCGAAATAGGGCTCCTACCAATGATTTTTCCAACGGCCAAAGATGTCGAAAAAAATTACTTAAAACTTGTAGTCAAGCCATCGGAAGTTGTGTCGAACTTAAGTTCAATTAGCGGAATTTCCGACAGGTATGGGACCGCCGTAAATTCCGGCGGCTATACCGCCGGTAAATAACAGTGGTTAATATGCCGGTTTATTTTTTGAATTTCCGGCGGTCTCATAGCTACATGAAATTCCACCAGTATTTCATGATTTTCCTGTAATGATAAAATTAGTTTGGGTTTTGTCTAACTTAATTAAAAATAATCTAAACCTTCAATCTACTCTTCATCAATTAATGCTTGACTTCATCTAAGTCTGGTGATCGATGACTAACCTTAGATGATTTCTTGTGGAATCAGCAGTTTAAACACTCCAATACTTTGAACAAATCTCATATACATAATTTATTTTTTTCCTTTTTTTTTTTAATGAAAGTTTAATATTTACACTGAAGAAAATTCCAAAAAAAGTGGCAAAACTGGGATTTATTATTGTATCCATTGCTTAACAAAAGGCTATTTGGAATTCTGTACAACTGATTTTTTCTTGTCGTGAAAGCTAAGACTTTAGGATTAATTTGGCTAATTAATCAAGTTTGGGCTTAATATTTGTTAATTAGAGTCGGCTCAAAAGAGGTTTAATTAATGTGATAATTAATGAGACTATTAATGAAGCATTTGCTTATTAATTTGCATGACGATTAATTATGTTAATAATGATTAATTATTACATAATCAAGTAATCAATTTTATTTAATATAGTTAATAACAATCTTTATTATTATTATTTTTTCTAATACAGTTGCCTTTATTGACTTTGTAAACAACTGCTTGCAGAAATGGAATGTTTTTTTTATATTCAACAATTGGATGTATTTTTTCTATTGAAGGAGAAGACTTAGAAGGTATTTGAGACATTAATGAATAATTGAAATTTATTTCATAAACTTGTCATTAAATCCTTAAATTATATTTATATATATATATATATATATATATATATATATATATATATATATATATATATATATATATATATATATATATATATATATATATATATATATATATATATATATATATATATATATATATATATTTAATATTTAGCATTATAAGCATTGAACATTTAGGCTTTGTTTAGAACATTTTTGTGACTGATTTCGTGATAAGAAAAATAGTTAACAAAAAAATATATTTGGAAGATAGTTTTTTATTGTATTTAAAAAACTTCTTTTGAAAAATCATTTTTGAAACTTTGATTAAGGCTTCGTTTGGGACGGCTTTCTTACTGCTTCTTAAAGCAACTTTTTAGTATCAAAAATAAAAATTTTATGCTAGAAAGCTGTTTTTAAAAGTAGTAAGAAAGCCGCCCCAAACGAAGCCTAAGACTTTGTTTGGGACAACTTTCTTGTTGCTTCTTAAAGCAGCTTTCTAGTATAAAAATTTTAATTTTTGTACTAAAAAGCTACGTTAAGAAGCAACAAAAAAGCCTTCCCAAATGAAACCTAAGAAATGAGTTCCCAAAAGTAAAAACAGAAAGCTTAAGTTATCCCAAACAAAATTTTAATATGAGGAGGGAGGATAAGTTAGACCATTCTACACGAAATTATGGAAAAATTGGATTATTGATAAGTTCTTTGAATTTTCAAGGGAAGCCATCATGGTGGAAAAATCTTACCTTGACCACACCATTTCATAAATGCCACATGCAGCACTTGGATCATATTTTTACAAATATTTCTATGTGAAAAATTGACCAAAAAAAAAAAAGAAAAAAAAGAAAAAAGAAATAGTCATCAAACGAACTCTATATAATGAGGTATCAAGCTCCTATTCTTTTATCAAAGAAATAGAAAAAAAAGTTATAAAATTATTTCTATTCAGAACATTTGAAGAGCTAGACATGAAAGGCCAGAACTGTTTCTTCTCCATTCTGGCCATGGGGTTGCTTCTTGGCTTCCTCATTGCAGGTTCGAGTTTCTGTTTCTCTATCTCCGGCTTTCTTTTTGTTGTATTATGTTATTTGATGAGAACTGCAATAGCTCAAACTCTTAACTGTCGAGATATTATTAGTTTGGCTTAAAGGACCTCATGATTTTATCCTATTGGTGTCACCTATCTCTGGATTTATCCAGGATGAACACGCTTAACTGTGGAGTTTCTTAATGAAATTCCAACCAAAAGGAACATCGATATTTAAGAGTTTAGCTTATTTTATCCCAAGATTTCTCTAGGATGAGCATGCTTAACTGTAAAATTTCTTGATGAAATTATAACTATTTCATCAAAAAGTGTCTCGATATTTAAGAGTTTAGTTTTTTTAATTTACTTGTTTTCAGTTGTAAACATCAGATTTATTCTTTTCAAACATTTGATTTAACTATCGAGATATTGTTAGCTTTAGCCTAAGAGGTCTCATAGCTTTATCCTGAGGGTGTAACTTTCCTAGAGGTCGTCCATCCCAAAATTTCTGACCTTCAGGATGAATACGTAATTGCGGAGTTTCTTAATGAAGTTCTAATCATCACATCAAAAGGCATCTCAATATTTAAGCTTTCATTTTTTTTTTAAATTTAAAAGGGTCACATATCTCGAGATTTTTCTGAGACGAACACACTTAACTATGAAGTTTCTTAATCAAACATCCTTCTGGAGCTGTCTGAAGTGCCAATTCAACAGAATCCAAAACTCTTACAATTGTTTTTGATTTCACAGGCGTGGAATCCATTGGAGTGTGCTACGGCAGGGATGGGAATAATCTCCCCTCGGCGAGCGAAGTCATTGATCTCTACAAATCCAATAATATTGGAGGCATTCGACTGTACGATGCCAACAACGACGCCCTCCAAGCGCTCCGAGGCTCTAACATTCCGGTCATCATCGACGTCCCCAACTCCGACGTCTCATCTCTCGCCTCCGACTCCTCAGCAGCCACTACCTGGGTTCAAACCAACATTCAAGCTTTCTCTCAAGACGTCGCTTTCCGCTACATTGCAGTCGGCAACGAGCTCATCCCAGGCTCTCAGGCCCAAAACATCCTCCCTGCAATGCAGAACGTGCAAAACGCCTTACAGGCCGCCGGACTTCAGAACCAGATCAAGGTCTCGACTTCCGTCTCCTTCGGCGTCGTTGGCACCTCCTACCCTCCCTCCTCCGGCGCCTTCTCCTCCGATGCGTCGAGCACTCTGCAACCAATTGTCAGTTTTCTCTCCAGCCATGGCGCCCCTCTCCTCGCCAACGTCTACCCTTACTTCAGCTACGCCGGCGACACCGCCGACATCTCCATTGAGTATGCGCTCTTCACTTCTCCTGGAACGGTTGTGACAGATCCAAACAGTCAGTTGAGCTATCAAAATCTCTTTGATGCGCTCATGGATGCGCTGTACTCTGCGCTTGAGAGGTCAGGGGGGTCTGGAGTGGCGGTGGTGGTGTCAGAGAGTGGGTGGCCGTCGGACGGCGGGACTGCGGCGACAACTCAGAACGCACAAACTTACGTATCTAATTTGATCAGCCATGTCGGGCAGGGGACGCCGAAGAGGCCAGGGAGCATTGAAACCTACATATTCGCCATGTTTGATGAGAATCAGAAGCAGCCGCAGGGGACAGAGAATCACTTCGGGCTTTTTACTCCTGATAAGCAGCCTAAGTACTCCATCTCGTTTTAGGAATATGAAATGCTTGTAAGATCGCCGTTGATGAATTTATGTGAAAGTTATAGGAATTGAGGAAGATTATGTGTAGTTCAAAATAAAGCCATGAGGCACAGCATGTTATCAAGTGGTATTTGTAATGGATAATAAAGATTTCTACTTTATTTTATTTGATAGGATTTTTTAAGTGATTTTTGGATCCTGCGAATCGTCTTATTGAGGTTATCAATTGCAGAACTTTGAGTGTTCATCTTAGCAATTCATGTACTTTGATTATATCAATTGTAGGATGATTGTTCATCTCAATAATCTATGCATGCATAGGGTTTTCTTTTTATTATTATTGTTGTGGGGTAGAATATATGCGGCACGAGTTATGAATTTTCGTCATAGCATTGTACGAAAATCTTGGAAAAGGGAAAAACTATGGGGTCACGCCTAGTTGAAATGATTCCACTAATTTTTTATTAGAATACAAGTGGCTGACTCGTCCTTGAAATTAAGGATGATCAAATTATAATAATCAACAGTCGGATTGAAAATCCAGTTACAAGCAGAGATCGAAAATCCGGCTTCAATTAACAGTATGGTAGAAGTCCAGCGTTAGTCGGTAGTCAGGCAGAAATATGACGTCAATTGGTGATCGAGTAGAAGTCCGACGTTAGTTGTCGGTCTGGCAGAAATCTGATGTCGGTTGGCTGCCAGGTGGAAGTTTGACGGTGGACGAGAAGTTTGGTGGCAATAGAACTCTCTTACTTCTCTTCATTCTCTTTTTGCTTGGATCCCCCCTCATGAGAAATGAGGGGCCTATTTATAACTTTTTGATAATGACATTGCTAGTAAATAGGAGGAAGATCAAATATAAATTGAGAGTGGTTTGAATAGACTGCCGATGTTAAATCCCTTGATTATGGATTGTTTATTGGGCATTTGAATGTCTTAATGATATCAGAATTCGGCAATCTTGGGCTCATTGGATTTGTTTCGTCGAGCCGCTCGATTTGACAATAAGCCTGTCAGGTTTGAAAATAATTTGGTAATCTAAATTATGGTTTGAATCTTCCAAATGTGCTCCGGGTCTTTGATTTGGACCCATTTGAGCTTGGATTGGGTCAAATTTGATGTCGTTGAGTTTGTATTTTTGAGACGTTCAGTTCGGCTGTAAATTTGCTGAAATCGGAGTTCAGAGTCCCAAAATTTAAAATTTAAAATTTTCAACTTGATTTTGCCTCTAGATTTGTTCCCTGTCAAGATAATTTTTTTTGATGATATATCAATTTTTATTAATTAATTACATATTAATCTATTTTAGTACTCAGATTAGATTGTGTAGGCATTTATAAATACATGCCTTTTTCTACCTTTCAAAACGTGAAAAAAACATTCAAAGCTTCTCTTCCATTATCTTTCATTATCAGATCTTTTCTGTCAAACATTTATGTTCATCAAAATCACTAACATTGAATGCATCAATTAGTACACTAACATTGTGATGATTATACCATTCACTATAATATCTAGTGATTATGATTCTTCATTGGATTAGCTAAAACTAATTATGATATAATAAGAAATTGGGTGAGATATTGATATATTGTGATAAGGTTTTTTTTTTTTAAAGTCCATTTATTAATCTTTAACAATTAATTCAACTTCAATTATAAGGATTATCTTTATGGAATTAGATTGTTAAGATTCTTGACTGTACTGTGAATTTAAGGTTTATTTTAGGACGATTTTTTTTACTGTTTCTTAAAGCAGCTTTTTAGTACAAAAATGAAGAAGCAGTCCCAAACGAAGCCTAAGTTTACTATGAAATTTAGGGTTTAGAGTTAGCTTTTATCTTTTATTAGTCTTAAAATTTCACTTAATTCTCTTTTTTTATGTAATAAAATACAATTTATACTATTAATTATATAATTATATAGTAATTGCATTAAAATAGGTTATCACATATGAGATCATGGAAGGGTGATATGGTGTTCAAAGAGGATGTTTACTAGCTATTAGACTTTAGCAATGGTGGAGGCCACCCCATAATATTTGTCGGGTTGACACGAATCGAAAATCTAGCTCGAATCTGACCCAAAAATTTCTAGTTAGGGTCAACCCGGACCCGAAATGGGTCGGGTTCGGGTTCAATAATTCGACTCGTTTTAAAAATTGGGTCGGGTTCGGGTTGACTATTTGACGTGAAATTGACCCGTTTTGACCCAAAAACCCATTTTGACCAGGAAACCCTAGATTGACATGTTTTCGACCAGTTTTGACCTAAAAACTAGAAATTTTTTCACGGCTCAGGGTCATGTCGGGTTGACCCGGGCCCAAAGCGGGTCAGGTTTGGATCCGAAAAACACTCGTTTGCAAAAACAGGTCAAGTTCGGTTTGACTCAAATAGTGCCAGGTCAATTTCGGGTTCGACTGAAACCTGACCTATAACATGAAATTGACACCCCATAACATTTGGCTTCCATAGAGGATCAAACAATATTGCTTTGCTTTGTAGAAAAAAACACCATAAAATGGGATTTAATCCTAAGAGATGATATATGATGAGATGGGGGGAGAAGTCATCATGATTTAAAGCCCAATCAATATTTAGATTATGCAGTGAGAGTGAGAGATGGAGATTGACATAGTAGCAATCAGTTTGATATGAAATTCTTGAGATTTAGTAAGCAATTGAAAAGAGTAATGAATATTTAATGCAGTAATTTATGAAAATAACGTAACATCAAAGACCATTCATTGAATCTATTCGAGATGGACCCCAAACATCATAATACACTAAATCTAGTGAATGATAACAAGACGCTAAATCTCGTAACGGGGCTAATGAATTCATCGGTTACGAAGTTGGTGGGTAGAATCAAGTCAAAAGAGAGGCAATATTTGCACAAATTGAAGACAGAAAATTTTGTATTATGAACATTCCATTGAAGGGATTATATGCATGATTACAAGCTATTAGAGACTTGTATTTACGAAAGAAACTAATAAAAGCTATCAATTAAGGCAAAATTTGCTATTAATTATATTTTTATACAGTAAACACATTTAACATGATTTATTTTATTGTATTTTTATAGTGTTTTCCAATAGGAATCAAATTATGATGAAAAAAATAATGAGGACTTAGTCAAATTTTTCTGAAGTTTCTGTCCACTCTATATAATCAGGCAACTTGTTGCTACTCTTTTATCAAAGAGAAAAGAACAGTTATTTCTGAGAGTTTTTTTTTCCAAGAACTAGTAGGCATGACAAGCTACTGTTTCTTCTCCATTGCTATCATAGGGCTGCTTCTCAGCTTCCTCACTGCTGGTTTGAGTTTATTTTCCATCTCTCTTATGTTAGTTGATGATAAATAAATATTTTGCTCATAAGTACAAAACTATGAGCCGTAAGGGTTCGTTTGGAACGACTTTCTCACTGTTTTGTCAATTGTTTTTTTTTTTTTTTTCACTTTTGTCAATAAATTTTTATGCTGGGAAGGTGCTTTCTATGATTGCATTAAGAAAATATGTTTTTTAGCCGTAAGGGTTCGTTTTGATATGAAAATGAACTAAGAGTGATATGTATGTAATATTAAAATTTTAGGTGTTAAATATGTAAATAGAGTATTATATGGTGGTATGTATGTAAATCTCCCGGGAAATTTACATACATACCACTTTATATCATCATATTTACATATCTAACACACAAAACTTTAATATTACATACATACCACTTTATATTGTTTTAATATCAAACATGCCACTCATATTTCCTTCAAACCACTCATATATTTCATTTTTACCGTTCATATTTGATATGAAAATGAACTAAGAGTGGTATGTATGTAATATTAAATTTTTAGTTGTTAAATATGTAAATAGAGTATTATATGGTGGTATGTATGTAAATCTCCATTTCTTTTGGATAAAACTCACGGAGGGGCCTACAAGTTAATATAAAATGCAAAACAAGGTCTTTAAGGGAAACCTTCAGTTCACTACCGCTCTAAAGAGCTACAAAACAAATCCAAAATAAAAAACCTACAAGCCGATCGAAAAGTCCCCTCTAGAAAAAAATTACAGGAAAACCTAGAAACTTGCTATGTCGGCTAGGAGCTAGCACCCAAACAAGAAAAATCCAGATAGAAGCAATCAGCACCATCTTTCTCGCTAAAAAATTCAGCTTGCAACCAGCATCAACAAGCCAAAAAACCTGAAGACAAAGAAAACTACAAACAAAACGGGAACAAAGCAAATAGTATTGAGATTAGCAATCAATTTAAAAAGAATTTACATATCATAACATATATGATCAGAAAAACTAAGAAGCCAGATATGAAGAAAAATGACACCAATGAACATCATCTTCTCCTTTCTACAAGCTCTACAAAGGATATCGACAGCCAACCCAGAGATCATACACTGGTTACAACAATTTTTAATAAAGCTGCAGCAGTTCCAAACAGTTCCTAAATAGCATTTACTTCTTTTTTTTACATACAAAAATCATAGAATCCCAATCAATAAAAACTGACTTTTTCTTCAGGAGTTGAATCTATTGGTGTTTGCTATGGCATGAACGGCGACCATCTTCCTCCACCAAGTGAAGTCATTGATCTCTACCAATCTTCTAGTATTCAAAGGATTAGACTTTACGACCCCAACCAAGAGGCATTGGAAGCCCTTAAATGCTCTGACATTGCTGTCCTTCTCGGCGTTCCCAACTCTGATATATATTCTCTCGCTAATGATTCCTCTGCAGCCTCCACTTGGATTCAAAACAATATCCAATCTTTCTCATCAGAAGTCCATTTCCGCTATATAGCCGTTGGAAACGAGCTCATCCCTGACTGTGAAGCCCAATATATCCTCCCTGCAATGCAGAACTTGCAGAACGCCTTACAGTTCGCCGGCCTTCAAGATCAGATCAAGGTCTCCACATCAGTCTCCATGGGCGTTCTTGCCACCTCCTACCCTCCCTCAACTGGCGCCTTCTCCTCTGATGTCATCGACATTCTCCAACCAATTATCAGCTTTCTCGCCATTAATGGCGCCCCTCTGCTCGCGAACATCTACCCTTACTTCAGCTACGTTGATGACACACAAGATATCTCCATCGAATACGCGCTCTTCACTTCTCCTGGAACGGTGGTGACAGATCCGAACACTCAGTTGAGTTATCAAAATCTCTTCGACGCATCCCTTGATGCGCTCTACTCGGCGCTGGAGAAGGCGGGTGGCGCAGATGTGGCGGTGGTGGTGTCGGAGACTGGCTGGCCGTCAGATGGAGGGACGGCAGCGACGGCGGAGAATGCACAAACGTATATCTCGAATCTGGTTCACCATGTTGGGCAGGGGACGCCCAAAAGGCCGGGGTGGATTGAAGCTTACATATTTGCCATGTTTGATGAGAATCAGAAGCAGCCGCAGGGGATACAGAATCACTTTGGACTGTTTACTGCTGATAAGCAGCCTAAGTACACTATCATGTCTTACAAATAGATGCCAATGCTTCTTCTATTTTTTTTTTTTTTAGCCAATGCTTCTTCTTGAAAGAATAAGTTATGTTATGTGTAAGGGAATATTATTTGAGAGGTATAAGACATAAGGATTAATTATATGTAATCGATAATAAGGGCGTAAATGAGTCGAGTTGAGCTCACAGACAAGCACTCGAATATTTAAGCTAATTAAGATAAATTCACACACATAACATGATGTAGGCACCTGCAAGCAGATTAGCAAAGACAACAAAATGGATAGAACAGTATATTGTTCTAAGGAGAAGGTAAACTTTGTTTTCAAAAACTAGAACGACATATTCCTAAGCCTTCACGAAGGATAAGCAAAGATGATTCAGCCTCCTAACTGAAAAAGGCTAAAAGCAAAAAGGTCCTGATAAACTACTCATAAGCTAACTAACTAAGAGCAGTAAAATGCTAGTGGGTGCGTTTCCACTAACAAACGACCCAACACTGGAGATCGGTCCCAGTAGGACTAGCTGTTCCGCAGTCCAGCCTCCTTAAGATGCTCCGCTTCATTCCCTCCTAATGCGAAAATTTCTTGGCCTGCAGTGACTGGGTCTTCGTCCGCGTCCTCTGGAGAATGGTAAGGGAATATGTCTGCTACATTGAAAGTGCGCGACGTGTTGAATTCAGCAGGTAGATCAATAACGTAAGCATTGTTGTTAATCTTGTGGACTACACCAAACGGCCTGAATTTCTTGTGGCCTAGTTTTGAGTATGATCCGCTCGGGAGGTGCTCTCGTCGAAGATGCACAAGTACTAAGTCACCTTTGTTGTAAATCTTCTCCCGACGGTGAATATCTGTCTGTTCTTTGTCTTTACTGTTGGACTGCTACAGTTGTAGTCTCACCTTTGATAGCATATCTGTGAATTGCTCCGCCAGATTTGAAGCAGCTTTGTTGTGGCATTTCGATAGGACTGCAATATCAACAATGGTGTTTGGTAATTTAGTATAAACAATGCTAAATGGACACCTACCCGTAGACCGGTTTGGCATTGAGTTGAAGGCAAATTCAGCTTGCCCCAATACTTCATCCCACAGCCTAGGATTCTCCTGAACCAGGTAACGTAGCAAGTTACCCAGTGTGCGATTTACCACTTCTGTTTGCCCGTCCGTTTGAGGGTGATAGGACGAACTGAGCTGAATCTACGTGTTTAATCTCTTCCAGAGTTCCCGCCAAAAGTGGCTTATGAACTTTACATCACGATCTGATGTTAAGGAGCGAGGTATGCCGTGTAATCTTACGATCTCACGGAAGAAGAGCTTTGCTACCATCAAGGCATCAAATGTCTTTTTACATGCTATAAAATGTGCCATTTTAGAGAATCGATCTACTACAACCATGATCGAATCATTACCGCGGCGGGTACGAGTTAAACTGAGCACAAAGTCTAAGCTCAAGTCTTCCCAAATGGTTTCAGGAACTAGTAAGGGTGAATAGAGCCCCGTGTTATGTCATCTGCCTTTATAATTTTGGCAAATGGAACATCTCTCCACAAAGCGTGTCACATCTCTTCTTAAATGGGGCCAAAAGAATCTCAATTGCAATTGAGAAATAGTTTTGTCTCTGCCAATATGTGCGGCCAAACTACCCCCATGCAATTCCTTAATAATTTGCTGTCTCCACGATGATTTGGGAATGCAGAGTAAATTTCCCTTAAAAAGGTAGCCATGTCTGATGGAGAACTCAGCACTCGGTTCGTTGTTGATGCACTTAAGCCATACCTCGCTGAAATCAGCATCATCATGGTACATTTCCTGTAAACATTCGAGGCCCAAAAACTCCGTATGTAGCTGAGTGATCAACGCCGCCCGGCGGCTCAATGCGTCGGCGACACGGTTATGCTTGCCGTTTTTATGCTTTAACACAAAAGTAAATTTCTGCAAAAATAAAATCCATCTGGCATGCATCATGCTGATATTTTTTTTGCGTATTGATGTACTGTAAAGCCTTGTGGTCACTATGTAAAACAAAATCTTGCTGAAGTAAGTAGTGCTCCCATTGTTTCAATGCTCTGACGACTGCATATAGCTCCTATTCGTATACCGTCCATCGCTGTCTCGGGGCGCTTAATTTCTCGCTGAAAAATTCGATTGGCTTATCTTCTTGAGAGAGCACGGCGCCGACTCCAATGGACGAAGCATCAATTTCTACAGCAAATGGTTTCTCGAAGTTAGGCAGGGCGAGAACTGGTGCTTTTGTTAAAGCTTCCTTTATAACATTAAAACTTCTGTCATGCTCAGGTTCCCACATGAATTTTTTTTGTTTCAGCAGGTCAGTTAACGATGCCATTAAAATGCTAAATCCTTTAATAAATCTTCTATAAAAGTTTGCCAAACCATGGAAACTTCTGATTTTAGTGAATGTAGTCGGGATCGGCCAGTCTTGAATAGCTTGAATTTTTCGGGGGTCAGCACTAACGCCCTCAGCAGAAATTAGGAACCCAAGGAATGACACCATTTGAGTGGCAAATTCGCATTTTGACATATTCAGATACAGTTTGTTCTGCCTCAATGTACCCAGAATTTCCTCCAAATGCTTCATGTGCTCACTGAAACTGTTGCTGAACACTAGAATGTCGTAGAAGTAAGCAACGCAGCATCAGCTCAAAAAAGGCTTTAGGACCTCATTCATCAATCTCATGAATGTAGCCGGAGCATTACACAACCCGAACGGCATCACCTTCCATTCATAGAGACCTTCTCTTGTTTTGAACGCCGTCTTCCACTCGTCTCCGGATCTTATTCTGATCTGATGATAGCCGCTGCGAAGATCCAATTTGGAGAAGTAAGCCGAACCAGATAACCTTTCTAACATCTCTTCAAACCTCGGTATAGGGAATCTAAACTTCACCGTGATTTTGTTGATGACTCAACTTGTAATATCTCGTTCCCTTACTGTTCCTCTCTGATTTGGATTTTCCTCCCAGAATCGGCCAGGACGAAGTTTGGATCGTCCAGGCCGATCAGTGCATTGGAAAACAGCTGATTTCTGGAGTGTTCTGGAATGATTCTGGACAGGATCGTCCAGGACGATATTGAGATCGTCCGGGACGATCGGCACTGTTCACATAATACCGTCCTGATCATCGCCCTGGGAATGGTCCAGGACGATCAGAATTTGGTCTGATCGTCCCGGGACGATCGGGCGATCGGCCAGGCCGATCTGAGTATGATATAAGGAAAATCAGCTCGTTTTGAGGAGAGAGAAAAATCAAAATTAAAATCAGAAATATCTGAGGAGAGAGAAAGAGAAAAGGAAAAAGAGAAAAGCTGGTTTTCGGAGACCGCGGAGCGCTTTTCGTCCGACGCTGCTGTTGGGAAAAGTGAAGATCTCGTGGTAAGGACTCCGAACCGTGTTTCTGTTTTCAAAGATGTTGTGTTTTGACCGAGTTGGGATTTGTTTTGTGTTTTCGTAGTCGACTTTTCGACATGATTTCGATTTGACACAACTTTCACCGCACAACTTCTGATATGTTATAGATATGATTATTGTACACGATTTGACTGTATTCTACGAAGATTTTACCGGTCGGAATTAATCCTACGTGATTTTAATCGAATAGAAAATAATCGGGACCTGATTTGATTTGGTTTCTATAGATCGATAGTCTTGTACTGACGTTATAGATATTCTACTGTAATTTGGAAAGATTTGGAAACTGTGTCTTTTTGCAGGATTTTTGTGTAAATTTGACCGACTGCCGTTACGCTGCCCGATTTTCGTACGATTCCTGAATTGTATGAGATTGATAGATTGAACTAATATTGCATTGATTATTGATATGATTGCTTTAATATTGACTATTGAATTGTTTATTGATTGAATTGACTATTGATACTGATCGCAAGTGGAACCTGGTTGAACATTGGTAGAAGATTGATTGATACCTGTACAGGATGGTGGGCCGACGGGCTTTCCTTTAAACCATTGATCATTGATATAACGATTGGGAGCTATAAGGAGTTTATTGATATGCCGACGGGCGAAAAGAGTGACGACTCTTATTGATTGAACCAATGTATTATCTACAACAGCAATATGGATTCTACAACAGCAACATGACCAGTAGATTGTACTTGTTCAGTATATAGTATTGAATTGCATGTTTACTGTATTGCTTTATAGATTCATTGTTTTATAGATTCCTGCTTTATCGACTTTGATTGGATTTACTAGATCGTACGATTGCATTGATTTCACTGATTGATTTCTGTGCATCGACATTGAGTATTGATATAGAAATGGATGAATATAGATACTGCATTGATAGCATGGACATCGTACTACTGCTTATAGAATTATTGATTTCTGCCTATAGATTCATTGTATTTCTGCCGTATCGCTTTTCTCTACTGATTCTATTGATTTGATCGTATCGATTTGATTGACGACGTTGATTGATTTAGTTGATTATCGAATTGCCTGCCGCTGCATTGATTGGTTTTATCGACTATTGATTTCCGCTGCATAGACTCATTGACCATTGACTGATTCGGATTGATAGATTGACATGCATATTGATAGCATCGCCGTGCTTTGATTTCAGTTATAGGTATTAGGTGACATGCTGGGCTTTGTAAAGCTCATTATATGTGGTTGATATTTTCAGGTCAGGGATCGGGAGCAGGAGATAGGAGTTGATTCAGATTGACAGGTTTTAGTTCTTTTGATCGATAGATGATTCTTTTGTACTCAGGACAGGATAGATTTCTCTACTTGTATTGATAGTGTAGTTCCTGAGTATTGTATATGATGTTTTGAGATATGAATCGACTTGAATATAGATGTTTTAAATTTTTATAGATGTTTGATAAATCGCTTACTGAAGGTTTATAGATAACTCTGGTAAATTGTTTGGCTATTGATCGACATTCTTTCCAAGTTAGATCTTGGGGCGTGACACAACTGTCCATACACATCCGCCAATTACCATCCTTCTTTGGCACCAATAGCACCGGTACTGCACACGGGCTTAAGCTATGTTGGATCAACTGCTTATCCAACAACTCATCCACGATTTGCTGAAGCAGCTTGTTTTCATTCGGGCTAAGTTTGTAATGCGGTAGATTGGGTAATGATGCTCCCGGTGTGAGTTCTATTTGATGCTGAATAGAACGCATTGGCGGCAATTCGACAGGTTGCTTGTCCGAACACACATCCGAGAATTGCTCCAATAGTTTGTTTACTTCATCTGGATGGTCATTTTCGGAAACAGAATCTGCCACTTCCTTCACTATTATCGCTAACATGCTTGAAGTTTCTCTCCAAGCACTAATCATTGCCGCCGCAGATACCGAATACAGTGCTGTTTTTCCCTTGGTCGACTTGATTTCAGGATTCGAACTGCCCGATAATAAACGAAGTCGCCGCCCCTTCCAATCAAATGCATATGTGTTAGCCCGACAGTCGTAAATTGCCCCTACGTCATATTGCCAAGGCCACCCCAAAATAAGGTGACACACGTCCATATCGAGTACGTCACATAAAACCTCACTCGAATAGTGCTTACCAATAGAGAACGAGACTCTACATAAGTCTGTCACCGCCATCTCCATCCCCTTTTTAACCCAACTAATCTTGTATGGGTTAGAATTCTTAGTTGTTTTCAATTGCAAGGCATGAACCATAGCACGCGAGACCACGTTCTCGGTGCAACCGCTGTCAATCAACAAGTCGCAGATCTTCCCACTAACCGTGCACTTGATTTTGAACAGGGCATGCCTTTGCGATTCGTTGGACTGTTTCGGAGCAAGCAATAATTTCTCTATTACACAAACAAGTTGCTCCCCCTCATCTCCCACTACATCCTCATGTGATTCTTCACAGCCTGCATCTTTTTCTTCCAATTCCTCATCACCGTCCGCTTCAACCATTTGCAACTGAGGTCGTGTCGGACATTCATTTGATTTGTGGCCCTGCTGAAAGCATCTAAAACATTTGATATTTGCCGGTTTGGCGTACGGATTTTCCTTAGCTTCTACTCGCCCCCGTGGCAAGCCCCTTAGCTCCACATTTTTATTGGCAGCTCCATTGGGACCGCTGACTCCTGGAGAATTGATTTGTTGTTTAGTAGCTTGTGGTGTAATAACACTATTTGGTATGATGTTCTTAGCTAAGATTTCTGGATTCCGTCTATAGTGTCCACCTCGGTTAGGCCGCGACTGTTGCATTTCTATCTTTAGGGCGTAGTTGACGGCTTGGGATAACGACCACACATCATTTAACACCAGCTTATCCTGAATCGACTCTTTCAATCCGCCAATGAATCTAGCCACCATCTGATTCGCTGTCTCATTTAATATATTGCGGGCGCTTAATCGATAGAATTCCTCAGTATACTCGTTAACGGATCTATGGCCTTGAATACAGTGCTGATATTGCACATACAGCATTTGTTCGTAATCGGTTGGTAGGTACTATCCCCGCAATAATTATTTCATTCGTTGCCAGCTTCTCACCTGACCCCATCCCTCTCTACGCCTTGACTGGATCAACTGTTGCCACCATGCGCCGGCCCCTCCTTTGAGTCGGCAAGCAACATATTTCACCTGCCTTTCCAGCTCAATATCCATATATTCAAAGAACGTTTCCACTATTCTTTCCCAATCCAGAAAATGCTCGATGTGCAACCTGCCATCAAAATACGGAATATCAAGTTTAACCTTAAACTCACCGTGTGCTCGAGCCGATCCTCTCGGATGCCTCCGTCTTCTGTAACCCACTTCGTCTTCGGAATCTGAAATTTCTAAATTCCTGAAATGGTCAAGTTCTTCCTCCGAATCAGACGCCCCAACGATTTGCGACCCTCTCTGCCGCGGCTACTCATTCTCTACAGCGCGTCTGTTTCCTGGCCCACGATGGAATGCGCTGCGGAGATTTTGGATTCGGTCTAGCTTTGCATTGATCTCCCTCACCTCCTGCCGCAACTCACCGTAGAGACGGTGCACTTCAGCAGCAACTTGCTCCATCTGCTGCGACAAGCCATTGTGTTCGTTCCACAATGCTTCAAGGCTATTGTCGACCCCGGGAGCCACCCGTCTACTGCTTTCCGCCATCTGTCTCTGATACCAATACTGATGTAGGCACCTGCAAGCAGATTAGCAAAGACAGCAAAATGGATAGAACAGTACCTTGTTCTAAGGAGAAGGTAAACTTTGTTTTCAAAAACTAGAACTGCATATTCCTAAGCCTTCACGAAGGATAAGCAAAGACGATTCAGCCTCCTAACTGAAAAAGGCAAAAAGCAAAAAGGTCCTGATAAACTACTCATAAGCTAACTAACTAAAAGCAGTAAAATGCTAGTGGGTGCGTTTCCACTAACAGAACGACCTAGCACTGGAGATCGGTCCCAGTAGGACTAGCTGTTCCGCAGTCCAGCCTCCTTAAGATGCTCCGCATCATAACACATATGCAAGACTCTAGCTTAAGACCTCTCAGTTGATTGCCAAAGCTCCCAACCAATAGTTGGTTCATAAAAATGCTCATTTGGTATAGAAGAGAGGGTGTCATTTTTATTTAAGTAGTTATTTTGATAAAATAATATAAGAGATTGAATTAGAAAGAATAAGGTTTCATTTAACATAAGGAAGAGTAATATATTTTTAAAATATTTTTTACAACTTTATATTAAAATGATTGAATTATAATATATTTTTAAGGGTATCTTATATTAAAAAAAATTTAGATGGTTTGGGTCACGAGATGATGTCTTCAGTTTGGTTCATTTGTATATCAAACTCTAGAGGAAAGTTATTTATCAAGTTAAGCCTGAGTCAGCTCACCTAGCTTGAACTAGTTACACTCCTAGTCTAAAATAGTTCAATGTGGAGTAGGTAGCACATGCACTACAAGAAAAATGCTCTATTAACAACAGAACAAATCTGCTGGTGACAATAGAAATCCGTCGGAAATTTCCTTTTTCCGGCGAAAAATGATCCGACGGTAATTTGCATGTCGGAAAATGTAAACCGGCGAAGTTTTTTGGCCAGAAACGTTTCCGGTGAAGTTTCAGTCAAAATTATGGCGGAAAAATAATGAGAAAACAACTTTCTGTTAAAGTATTCCGGCGTTTTATCCGTCGGTATTTCCGGTGGAAAATGTACGCCGGAAATATCGGCGGATAATCCGCTGCCTTAGTCCGCTCCAGAAATACTGGCGGATATGTCAGGTGCATGTAGTATGTAATGTATAATTACATTTTTTTTATATGATAAAATTTTCTCAGTTTTAAGAAATATTTTCAATGCCCATCATGTTTATTATATTCATCACCAATGGCCGTCCAACTTTTCAAAATTACTAACATCAAATGCATCACTTAATACAGTAAAATGGCATATTCAATGTAATAATTAGCCGACAATAATTGTATGTCCATAGACATGCTCATATATGTAAGTTATAAATATGCAGAAATATTTCTGTCCCTGAGGATGGTCTAGGAGGGACGTTTGCTCAAGGCAATGCTTGCCAAGCAATGCGCAAGCATTGCCTTGGGGGATATTCATCAGTACCAGTCTACGAGCAAGTAGTTATTCAACCCAGCAAAGCTCGCGACACGTTATTTTGGCTATCGAGGATCAGATTAAGGATGTACTCATCTGACAAGTTCGTCTTTAGTACTTGCCTAGACGGGCATTTGCCTTAAGGGTTTTGCTAACCCTAGGAGGATTCACTCCTCTAAGCAGTTGTCCTTAACTAAGGCCATCCACCTACCATGAATCCCTCATCCAAGCTACACGAAGCATGAACCTATAAAGCCCACAGTCATGACTTTATCGACCAACCTTATCATTGGTTCATGGTCACATTTGCCCAAGATATTCGATGCTACATTTGGGGGGATTCACCTTCACAGACTCGGCCCACACACTTAATCCTGATGACTTGCCCACAGTCATGACTTTATTTTATGAATTTAGTTGAATGTTTTTCATATTTATTTCATAGTTTTAATTTTTAAATATATACTAATATCATGTCTAATATATTATCATATTCTATAGTCTTAAGAATATTTTTATCTCATGAATGTGTAGCATATGTCATTTAATGTCTTCTTAATTAATTATAAAGCGATATTAATGGTTTAGGCGAATAAGACATTGAAAATAAAAGGTAACTCTTTTTTATTTATATAATACAGCGAGCAATAAAAATAAAACATATGTTGAGCATAGATCAACAATATGAGGTATGCATTCCCATAATTACAATAGGAATCAAGTTTATTTATTTGAAGTACACACAAAGATAAAATGAGAAGAAATTCATGAGACATAAGAGTTTTTAGAAAAAAATTTCTAAAAAGAAAAAAAAAAATTAAGATCTAATCAAATTGAAATAATACATACATTATATATTTGAAGTTCTAGAAGCCCGCTGCTCCCTACATGCATGTAAGATTTAGGCTCAGTTTGGAACGGCTTTCTTACTGCTTCTTAAATCAGCTTTTCAGTACAAAAGTTTTAATATTTATACTAAAAAAATTGCTTTAAAAGCATTATGAAAGCCCTCCCAAATGAAACCTTAGAGATCATTTGGTCTTTTAATTAATATCACGAAACTTTTAGACATTTTTCAAGTGTTTAATTTATCTTCATTTGGACTCATATTTGATTATCTATTGTTTCATTGAATTTTTCTTATCAAGATGTTTTATTTGGAGCATATAAAATAATGCATCAACCTTTATGTTGGCCAAGTAAAATTTTTAGAGACATATTGTTCATCCCTAATTTTAGATTTTGAAACTTATGTAATTCAAAAATAGAATTAATGAAAGTTTTTTGGGGCAATTTTTTGATCTATTTGCCTATTGGAGCACTTTTCAAAAGATTATAGATTTTTTTGATAATTTTTTTTCAATTATTCGATTATAATAAATTTTCTTGTAATTATAAGTGTACTTTTTATTTGTGTTAATGTTTTTAAAGAAAATTAGTTTGAAAAATATTAAACAATTAATATTAACAAAACTTAGGCTTCATTTGTATAATTTTATTTGACTACTATTTTTGTATTAATTAAAAAAAATTATATAATGGTAATTTACTTCTTCCAATCCGAATATATAGTTAAATTATTTTCCCCGTCAATCATTTTATAACCAATTTTATTAAATATTGTAGTAGTCTCAAACAAATATTAATGGGTGTCAATAAATGACCTGACTTGAACCCAACCCAAAAACTTTGGGTTCATGTTGACATTTTAATAAACAAGTTAGATCAGATATTGCATTCTGATTCGAAAAACGAAAATATGTGTATTTCTAATTCATTATTGATTAGAATTTACTTCTTAAGTCTTCTTAGATTAATCTGAGGGGCTATTTGGTCCAAAGCTGCACTACTAATAAATCAGGCTTTCGCAGCTCTTTTTCTAACCTACAGCAGCGGTTTTAACACCTGCAAATTTATTAGCAGCGGTTTAAAATCCGCTACACATCCGCCGTAATTGCTTTCTCTAGCAGCGGTTTTTTAAATGCTGCTGTAGAGGTGATTTAGCAGCGCTTTTGTAGCAGGTGTTAAAACCGCTGCTAAAAGGTAAGATCGATTAAAAAAATAAAATCAAATTTTATGATTAAAAAAATAATTGATAACTATATATTATGAATCGTTATCAAATTATTTTTTTAAATATAAAATTGATTTTTTTTTTTTTTGCATTTTATTTTTTTAATTGGTCTTACCTTTTAGCAGCCATTGCCAATTTCATAATTGAATTAGATAAAATCTAAAACAAGTAGCAAAATACAATAGGTATATAATATCGCATTTGAGTTGAAAATCTGAGCAGAACACCCAGCACCACAAAATGTATAAGAACGACAGCTTCAACAAAACATCACAAAACACAGATAGTTGTTCATGCTTCTCTTAACATAATTAAATCCATCAAAAGTTAATAATACATGAACTAGCTCAAGAGTTGGTATATCAGCCATTGAAATTTGTTGCCAAAGAACTTGAAACTAACTTACCTGCCTTCATATCTACCCTATCAACCCTTCCGTATCTGCTGAAAAGTCATAATTAACGCAAAACATTAAGTAATAACAGCAAAATGAAAATCGAGCATTAAGAAGTTAAGGATGTCCTGAAATTACTGTAGAATCAAAGAGTTTAAAATGAATTATTAAGACTTTCTGTTTTACAAAGTTGAATTCCATCGTCCTCAGCTTCTCTCAAACAAATAAATCACTTTAGCAATGAACTGTACATTTTTAATAAGTCAACTCCGAATTTCCTCTTGTAATCTCCAACAAAAACTCTCTCATAAACGGAGTCCACAAAGCAAAAAAAAAAACATACACAATTGCTGAGAAGCAAATGATTTGCTTGCATTCCAGCCGCCTGCAACAATAAAATATTACTGAGTGGTTAATTGACTGTTTGATTTATTCGCAATATATAATTCATTGAAGCTTTCTACCATTCGACTGCAAAAAAAGACCCTTATATATATAACCACACTTGCAGTGTAATTTAAGTATCAAAAGATGTCTTATCTATTAGTTGCCATAAATTTTACATTAATCCTCTCAGCTCATGCTGCTGACCCTGATATCACCTCGGACTTCGTTGTTTCTCCTGGAATCGAAGCAGATGCAAACTTCTTTACCTTCAGAGGGTTCAGACAATCCATCTGGAATGGACCAAAGGACGGTATAATGCCTTCCAGGCAACAAAGGCAACTCAAATGGAATTTCCACCCCTTAATGTTATTTCATCCAACTATGAAGATTTTAATTGTAATTTATTATCACCAATTCTACAGTAAAGCTTCCAGTTGTCCGCGAAAATGCCAGTTGTTGCACAATAACAAGCAAAAGAAATGTTATTGTTATAGTAGGGAAAACAATAATTCTTATTATTGCCCAAGAATATGCAGCAAGTCTTCATGAATCAACACATTTTTGCTTGACAAATGTGTGACAAAATCCATAGCTTTCAACGAAAAACTTAAAACAAATTCATAATTGTATATATTCAATAACTTTGAACTAAATAGTATGCACTTCTCTTAATGAAAAAAATCCGTACAATATTTAAAAACATCTGCCATACATAATGAAAATATCGTGCCCATTTATACTACACCTCCCATTCTTCTACACTTTGGATGTCAATCAGGTGAAAATTGTTCATTATCTCCCTGTTATTAACATAGAAGTCATCAGTAAAAAAGAAGGTGATAAATAAATTAATTAATGAAAATAACTAATTTTATAATTTTACATACCATAGTTGAGCTTCCAGGTAGTGGATGTTGTCCCTGATGATTTTTCATGAATTGTCTAACCTCACTTTTTAGTGTTTGCACCACCTCCTCAAGTCTTACCACTCGATCAAATACAGTATTGCCTCCAATGCTGCTGCCTTGAGTCGTGGTGCTATGAGGAAAATAGCTGCTTGGAGTGACCCCAAAACCTTGTGTACGTACCCTCCCTGGGTGTTCTGGGCCCATGATTGTTTTGAAAACTTTTTCATTGGCCTCAAAATTTTCATCTTCTGGCGTCAACCCTTCCTCGGGAAGCATTTCAGAAGCACGTGCCAAGATTTAGAAAAAAAAATATAGTTAGCATTCATTAAATCGATCATGTGAAATGTTACGATTTTACCCATTTTTCTCTGGCCGCCTCAGATGACCATGATCCATCTTTACGCTTGCGATTGATTTGCCATAATAGCAGGCGATCTCGTATAGACTGCAAAAAATTGAAAATTAATTTCATTCATATAAATATAAATATATAAGCAATTTGAATACGTGCAAAAGTATGTGCTGCTCATAATCTTGAAAGGATTAAAACCATCAGTAGCTAAACCAAGGCGAACATTACGCGGATCTGCGGCAAAATCAGGAAATCTGTAATCAAATGATTTCCATGCATCTCCATTAGCTGGGTGTCGCAGCATACCATATGTATTTCGTTGTGTGGCATGCCAAATCATCTCTTCTGCCATTTTTTTTGTTTTAAATAATCTTTGAAGTCTTGGAATCAAGGGAAATATCGAAGAATTTTAGCAGGTTTCATTTGAACTTTTTTATCTTGTGCAATATTGCTCTTTTGATTAGGAGCCCATCTTGATGCTCCACAGACTTCACATATATTCTCATTAGACCTATCTCCCCATAATAATGTGCAATCATTAGGACATGCGTGTATTTTGGTATAACCAAGATCAAAAGCCTTCATTAATTTTTTGACTTCATATGTAGTTTTGGGCAATGAAGTCCCTTCAGAAAATGCTTCAATAAGTAACTCTAATAACATATCAAAAGATCTTGCAGTCCAAGAGTTTAGACATTTCAAACGAAATAAATGTAATATAAATGACATCTTTGAAAATCTCTTACATCCATGGGCAGATCCCCATTGAGTTGAGGGGGGGCATTGCCCCCCCCCCCCCCCCCCCCCCCTCAAAAATATTTTTTTTTTAATTTTAGAGGGATATTTTGGAATATTTTGGGTATTTTGGGTATTTTGCCCCCTCTCAAAAATTTTTTTTTCCCTCATTTAATCAATCATAAGCATCTTTGCCCATCCTCACAAAAAATTTGTTTTTGCCCACCCTGAAAAAAGAAGTTGGATCCACCCCTGCTTACATCCCGGATATAATTCTACCCCCACATCTTCTAATAACTTTGACTGATTTTCATCTTGTTTATTTGAATCTTAAGTAAAATTTTCATGATGATCAACTAAGTTAATTGATTCATTGATTGGAGCAAATGTATCCCTCAACAATCCTTCAATATCATCTATATATGGTTGCTCAATTTGAGTGGTTTGTGATTCAAAATTGGACATACTAACAACACATTCATTTTCTGCACCTCTAACAACAACTTGATGATCCTCCCCATGTCGATTCCAAATAATATTTCCCGTAAAGAATCCATTGGTCATAATGTGTTCCTTCACATCTTGCACTGAAAAAAAGTATCTGTTAATGCATGATTTACATGGGCATAATATCTTTCCTGATAGATTCTTACTATGACCAGCAAAATCTAAAAAATCTTCAACTCCTTTGTTGTATTCACGACTCAATCTTGACTTGGTTATCCAGCTCTTATTCATTTTAAAATTGAACTGCAATTTTTAACCATTGACAATAAATATAAGTAATCATATCAAGTTAAATTTTAACAACTGAATGCTACTAATAACTATCTTGAATTTACAATATTCA
The DNA here is from genome assembly GCA_016618105.1 of Dendrobium huoshanense. Classification (NCBI taxonomy): domain Eukaryota; kingdom Viridiplantae; phylum Streptophyta; class Magnoliopsida; order Asparagales; family Orchidaceae; genus Dendrobium; species Dendrobium huoshanense. The sequence continues at coordinate 54,053,674 of CM028360.1, read as the reverse complement.
ACAAGTGCATGTGATTTTTGCTTAACCAAATAATAAAATCCTATAAATACCAAATTATTGGATACTTAAATAGTTACTGCAAGAGTCAAATATAAGTCAACAATTAAAATCAAACATAATTTCTTTAATACAAAGCAATATACATGTTCATCCAAAGGATTTTTTTTCTTCTTTATATGACAAAAATTGCATCACACTTGTCTCTGTGCATGCCTACTTTGGAATTAAGCTTTAAATATGTTCACTGTTTGTTTTATGTGTGTAGATCTAAGCATATATTTATAAGCACATAACTAAAAATAAGTTAACAACCACTTCCTACAAAATTCTTATTTATAAATAATAATAACAAATTAGATAGGTTCAATTAAAATAATAATTGCAGCAAGAATTATTCTAATCATGAATTAAAATTTATCCTTGTCCTGATATAATCTGAGGTTGATCCAACAACCAAGCTTTCAAGACATTAATCTCTCATGTATGATGGAGAAATAAAAATCGTGTGATTTAAGGGACTACTCTTTGATCATACCTATGATCTCTTAGGTACTACTTTTTGATCTAAATAATGTGATTTAAGGGTATCTTAATAGTGAGATTTGAGAATCACCGCAGTTAGCATTTCATGAAGAAATCAAACTGTAAAAACCTCAATAAATATGATCTCTTCATCATGATAAGATGCCCAAATCATGATCATAAGCAAACTAATTGATCACCAAGTAAATCAGATTCCCAAATTAGCTAGTGTTGTTTTTTTCTGCTTTCTTCCATCTTTAAACTATTTTTTGAGTTTTTATGATAATGCTTGTGAATGGATCATGAAAAGTATTTCAGATAAATAATTGGAGATTTAAGAAAAATATCTTTAAAAAGAGGTATAAGAGTTGATAAATATGAAAACATCCCATGGAAGTCATTTGCAACAAAATATCTTTTAAAGCTGAAAGTGAAACTACAATGATATCATCAGGTTTGTGCAAGTTAGAAAAAAAACAAAACTCTATAAAGACAAAACATGAATAAATAAATGACAGGAGGTTTGTGCTGTTAGATGGTCGATTTGCAGAACTAGCCAAGGATCAAATTTATTGTAATATCTCGTTCCCTTACTGTTCCTCTCTGAATTGGATTTTCCTCCCAGAATCGGCCAGGACGATGTTGAGATCGTCCAGGCCGATCAGTGCTTTGAAAACAGCTGATTTCTGGTGTGTTTTCTGGAAGGATTTCTGTACAGATCATCCGGGACGATGTTGAGATCGTCCAGGCCGATCTGTACTGTAGAAATGATCGGCCAGACAACAGCCCTGGGAACTGTCCAGGACGATCAGGATTTGGTCTGATCATCCCGGGACGATTTGTCGATCGGCCAGGCCGATCTGAGTAAGATATAAGGAAATGAGCTCGTTTTGAGGAGAGAGAAAATCAGATTTTTATTTCAGATATTTTGAGGAGAGAGAAAGAGAAAGGGAAAAAGAGAAAAGCTTGGTTTTGGAGGCCGCGGAGCGCTTTTCGTCTGACGCTGCTGTTGGGAAAAGTGTAGATCTCGTGGTAAGGACTCCGAACCCTGTTTCTATTTTCAAAGATGTTGTGTTTTGACCGAGTTGGGATCTGTTTTGTGTTTTCGTAGTCGACTTTTCGACATGATTTTGATTTGACACAACTTTCACCGCACAACTTCTAGTATGTTATAGATATGATTATTGTACACGATTTGACTGTATTCTATGAAGATTTTACCGGTCGGAATTGATTCTGCGTGATTTTAATCGAATAGAAAATTATCAGGACGTGATTTGATTTGGTTTCTATAGGATAATAGTCTTGTATTGATGTTATAGATATTCTACTGTAATTTGGAAGAATTTGGATATTGTATCTTTTTGCAGGATTTTTGTGTAAATTTGACCGACTACCGTTACTCTGCCCGATTTTTGTACGATTTCTGATTTGTCTGGAATTGATAGATTGATTAGATATGAATGTGACAATTGATATGATTGCTTTAATATTGACTATTGAATTGCTTATTGATTGAATTGACTATTGATACTGATCACAAGTGGAACCTGGTTGAACATTGGTTGGAGATTGATATTGATACCTGTACAGGATGGTGGGCCGACGGGCTTTCCTTTAAACATTGATTATCGATATATATCGAAGGGAGACATAAGGAGTTTATTGATATGCCGACGGGCGAAAAGAGTGACGACTCTTATTGATTGAACCAATGTAAATGATATCTACAACAGCAATATGGATTCTACAACAGCAACATAGCCAGTAGATTGTACTTGTTCAGTATATAGTATTGAATTGCATGTTTACTATATTGATTTATGGATTTATTGCTTTATCGACTTCTGCTTTATTGAGTTTGATCGGATTTACTGTATCGTACGGATTCTATTGATTTTATCGATCGACTACTGAGCATTGATATGGACATAGATAGATATAGATATTGCATTGATAGCATGAACATGGACATTGTACTACTGCCTACAGATTCATTGTACTACTGCCTACTGTTTCTGCATTGTATTGACTGCTTTATAGATTCATTGTTCCGTATCGCTTTTCTCTACTGATTTCATTGATTTGACCGTATTGATTTAATTGACGGATATGGATTGAGATGATTTATCGATTTGCCTGCCGCTACATTGACTGGTTTTATTGACTATTGATTTCAGCTGCATAGACTCATTGACCATTGACTGATTCGGATTGATAGATTGACATGCATATTGATAGCATTGCCGTGCTTTGATTTCAGTTATAGGTATTAGGTGACCTGCTGGGCTTTGTAAAGCTTATTATATGTGGTTGATATTTTCAGGTCAGGGCTCGGGAGCAGGAGATAGGAATTGATCCAGATCGACAGGTTTTAGTTCTTTTGATCGATAGATGATTCTTTTGTACTCAGGACAGGATAGCTTCTTTACTTGCATTGATAGTGTAGTTCCTGAGTATTGTACATGATGTTTTGAGATATGAATCGACTGATATATTGATGCTTAAATTTTATAGATGTTTGATAGATTGCTTATTGAAGGATTTTAGATAACTCTGGTAAATTGTTGGAGTAATTGATTTACATTCTTTCCAAGTTTGATCTTGGGGTCGTTACATTTATAGTGAGGGAAATTGCAGCATGTAAAACATTCCAAAATATCATAATTCTATAAAATTAATAAGGCCTGGGCCCAAGATCTAAAGCCTTCACTAAAGCCAGCCCAAGCATTAACAGGTGTACCAGTTGTGTCGCTTGCTAGATGACCAAGCAAAGCAGTGAAACCAGAAGCCAAAGATAACCATTTTTCTTCCTAAGGCTAGTCCAGGAGATAGAAATAAGAATTAAAAAAATAATCCAATCTCTGTTTCTGAAAATAGATCCACAAACTTTTTGATAATCAGATTTATATGAGCTAGCTTTATCTAAGAGCAACCTAAATCACTCAAATTCGCCAACCCCAGTCAACCAAATCCACAATGTTAAACACAAGAAATCCAAACATACTAAATCCACCCTTAAATTCAAAGCAAAAAATCAGGCAATGCAGTTCCAAAAACAGTTGATACCACCAACGAGAAATTCAACTCCATTTACAGTTATGGATCTAATGAAAATAAAAAAGCAAGAAGATCAACACAAAATATAATGAAAAAGCCTAATATAAATCTTACGCAAGGTTTTTTTGATTTCAGGTATGATTAAAGATCACGATAGAACGGCGGCGAAGCAGCGGCGTCGACGTCGGTGTCAGTATATGCTTCAACGTCGACTTCGGCGGGAGTCTGTTGGGAGGCGGCGGCTGGGGAGGAGACAGCCGCGCGGGGAGGAGACGGTCGCGAGGAGGGAGGAGACGATCGCGCGCGCGGGGTAATCAAAAGCCGCGGAGGTGCGAAGATTAGAGCTAGGGTTTATTTCGGCTTATTAATTTCTGACTGAATTTTTCGCGCCTTTTTACATTTCGCGCCTATTCTCATTGACGGCCGTGCAAGAAGCGGTTTAAGGCCGCGGTGGTATTAATTCTATAGCAGCGGTATTTAATTTGCTGCTAAAAAAATGCTGCGAAAAATCCCCTTTTTTAGTAGTGCTGGAGCAAATGAAATTCAATGTAAAGTAAAATTACATAGCATTTTGAAAATATTTTTAAATTATTTAATTGAGTAAACTGAAAGTATATATGAGAGTTCTTTTTTTTATTATTATTATTTGAAGTAAGAAAATAGAAAGAATAAAAAACAATGTATTTGAAATAATAGTTGATCATAGATGGCTAATAGCAAGGGTGGTGGCCGATGACAATAGGAGCGGCGGCGGAGACTAGTTAGCTGGGATGTGGCAGCGAGAGGTTAGCATCACTTTTACCCAAGATATGTATTTGTAACTTCCTCAAAATGGACGAATTTCGTATACACTCAAAATGAAGTAAATGTCTCCGAAAATAACTTTTTATATATTTGAAACCAACTATCAAAATATCCGAAATTTTCAATACCCTAGATTTACTTCTTGTGTTTACAATGGTGAAAAATACATGTATATGATATTGAAACGCCTGATTAGAAAGAAATATTTATATGTTTGATATTAGATCCAAATTTAAGCTCATGTTTGGAAGATATAGCAACAAATTAAATTATTAGAAACAATATTTAATGGAGTCTTCTAAACTTAATGGCACAAAAATATATTTTTGATACTGAGAATATAGTGTGAAAAAGATAAAAGAAAAGTAGAAAGTGATAGAGTATTGGAGTAAAGAGCTCATAGATTTTTATAAAATATGCTCAATCATAAAATATTGTGTAAAATGAGTTCACTCTTCATTCATTTATTTGTATATTTAGGTTGGAGCTTGAGCTTATAGAATTGGCTACACATATAGTGAAATAAATAATAAGAGAAAATACAAGAATTGTCTAACCTAGTTAGAAGGGTTGATTTGAAAAGTCAGCTATTGAGTTTTAAAGAAGTCGTAGACTTGGCTTATATTGATTGTCAAGTAGTGGAGCATCAAATTAATATCTTGTATTGAGATCCTTCATTGAGTCATCACCGGGGTTGATTTCATAGATATCAGCTGTTATAGTAAAGTAATAAGATTTACTTGTTGACTGAGCTGAACTCTTGAATCACAGTCTCCTACTTGAGGTGAGTTTTTCTATAGGTTAGCGAGTATAAGACTTAGTAGATTGAGTTAGTTGGCTTGAATTAACTTGGTTTAGCTTAAATCAAATTGACTTAGTTTGAATCGAGTTTTTTTGTGGATATAAATTTAGTTTTCTGATTTTTTTATATTTATGATGGTTCACTTAAAAAAAGAATACGTTGAGCTCTCTATATCCGAAGGAAGATATGGATGATGAGGAACATTCGAAGAGATTTCTGAGAGAGATTAAATGAAGATGAACAAGAGTGCTTGTGGCTTGATAAAAAATTGCCTGACGAAGAGCGTGGAGAATCATTTCCTTGTGAAATGTCAGCTTTATAGGTTTCATATGAGACATGGGGTTACCATTAATGAACATCTAAATGACTTCACCAAGCTATTGAAAAAACTTTTGAATCTGAATGAGGATGTTGGAGATGAATACAAGGCACTCCTTTTGTCAAATTCACTCCTCGAAAAGTATAAAAACTTCACAATGACACACATTCATGAGAAGAAGGTCTTGAACTATGATGAGAAGACTACTGCATTACTAAATCACAAGTTCCATCATCGGGATAAGGAACCAGCAAAGATGGATTCAGCCGAGGTTCTCCCACTCCAACGAGGAAGATATGAGAAGAAGAATAAAAAAGGCGGAAGCAATAATCAGGGTAAGTGTAATATCTCGTTTCCTTACTGTTCCTCTCTGATTTGGATTTTCCTCCCAGTATCGGCCAGGACGAAGTTTGGATCGTCCAGGCCGATCAGTGCATTGAAAACAGCTGATTTCTGGAGCTATTTCTGGACAGAATCGTCCAGGACGATATTGAGATCGTCCAGGACGATCTGCACTGTTCCTAAAATCGTCCTGATCATCGCCCTGGAGTATCGGCCAGGACGACCAGAATTGGTCTGATCGTCCAGGCCGATCGAGACGATCGGCCAGGCCGATCCATGTATGATATAAGGAAATGAGCTCGTTTTGAGGAGAGAGAAAATCAAAATCTAAAAATCAGATATTTTGTAGAGAGAGAAAGAGAAAGGAAGAAAAGAGAAAAGCTGGTTTTCGGAGACCGCGGAGCGCTTTTCGTCCGACGCTGCTGTTGGGAAAAGTGTAGATCTCGTGGTAAGGACTCCGAACCCTGTTTCTGTTTTCAGAGATTTTGTGTTTTGACCGAGATATGATCTGTTTTGTGTTTTCGTAGTCGACTTTTTGACCTGATTTTGATTTGACAAGACTTTCACCGCACAACTTTTAGTATGTCATAGATATGATTATTGTACACGATTTGACTGTATTCTACGAAGATTTTACCGGTCGGAATTGATTCTACGAGATTTTAATCGAATTCTACGTGATTTTAATCGAATAGAAAATAATCGGGACTTGATTTGATTTGATTTCTATAGGATAATAGTCTTGTATTGATGTTATTGATATTCCTTTGTAATTTGGAAAGATTTGGAAAATGTGTCCTTTTATAGGATTTTTGTGTAAATTTGACCGACTGCCGTTACGCTGCCCGATTTTCGTATGATTCCCGAATTGTATGAAATTGATAGATTGATTAGATATGGATATGACTATTGATATGATTGCTTTAATATCGACTATTGAATTGCTTATTGATTGAATTGACTATTGATACTGATCGCAAGTGGAACCTGGTTGAACATTGGTGGAGATTGATATTGATACCTGTACAGGATGGTGGGCCGACGGGCTTTCCTTTAAACATTGATTATTGATTATTGAAGGGAGACATAAGGAGTTTATTGATATGCCGACGGGCGAAAAGAGTGACGACTCTTATTGATTGAACCAATGTATTATCTACAACAGCAATATGGATTCTACAACAGCAACATGACCAGTAGATTGTACTTGTTCAGTATATAGTATTGAATTGCATGTTTACTGTATTGATTTACGGATTATTTGCTTTATCGATTTCTGCCATATTGATTGATCGGATTTACTGTATCGTACGATTTCACTGATTTCATCGATTGACTACTGAACATTGATACTACTGATCATTGATAGATATAGATACTGCATTGATAGCATGGACATCGTATAGATTCATTGTTATTGCTGCCTATAGACTTATAGATTCACTGTCGCTACTGTTCTTCACTGTATTGACTGTTCTATAGATCCTTGTCTCGTATCGCTTTTCTCTACTGATTCTATTGATTAGATCGTATTGATTTGATAGCATCGATTTGATTGACGACGTTGATTGATTGAATTGATTTATCGTATTGCCTGCTGCTGCCTTGACTGGTTTTATTGACTATTGATTTCCGCTGCATTGACTCATTGACCATTGACTGATTTGGATTGAATAGATTGACATGCATATTGATAGCATCGCCGTGCTTTGATTTCAGTTGTAGGCTTTGGTGACCTGCTGGGCTTTGTAAGCTCATTATATGTGGTTGATATTTTTCAGGTCAGGGCTCGGGAGCAGGAGATAGGCATTGATCCAGATCTGCAGGTTTTTAGTTCTTTTGATAGATAGATGATTCTTTTGTACTCAGGACAGGATAGCTTTTCTACTTGTATTGATGGTGTAGTTCCTGAGTATTGTATATGATATTTTGAGATATGAATCGACTTGTTTATGGATGTTTTAAAAGTTATAGATGTTTGATAGAATTGCTTACTGAAGGATTTATAGATAACTCTGGTAAATTGTTGCGAATTGATCGACATTCTTTCCAAGTTAGATCTCGGGGCGTGACAATTTGGTATCAGAGCCAGGTTATTGGAAGAATGGATTGTTACCAGAGTTGTAGGTTTGGATTGAGAGATTGGGTAGATTGGGTAGCTTTAAGAGCTTCATTGGCATACATCATTGCATATGTGTATCATTTGTTCTGAATTGTGCAGGTGAAAAGATATGGATCCTCCGGCAGAATCCAGTGTACCGAATGAGCAACACAGCGCATCTCCAGTACCGTCAGAGAGTATGATGCAGTTAGCTACTGCGATTGCACATGTGATGGGGGATGCTCAGAGCAAGATGAGTGGGAGCAAAGAGGAAGAAGTTGACAGACATTTACAGATGTTCCACAAGCTGAAGCCTCCGTTGTTCAAAGGGGCTGTAGGACCACAGGCTGCTGAGGATTGGATAATGAGGATAGAAAAGATTTTTGACAGCATGCAGTGTCCGGGGAACAGGAAAGTACCATTGGCAGTATTCATGTTGGAGAGCGAGGCAGAGAGATGGTGGATTGGACAGCAGAGAGAGAAATTCCAGGGGAAGACCAATGCTGAGATCACCTGGGATGAGTTCACTACAGTGTTCAGGATGTGGTTTGTACCACCGTCAGCTCAGCGACAGATGCAGGAAGCATTCATGAGATTGGAGCAAGGCCGCAAGTCAGTGATGCAGTACGAGTCCGAGTTTACTGCACTTGCGAGGTACGCTGCTCACTTGATCCCTACTTCTGAAGACAAGTGTTATAGATTTCTGCACGGATTGAATAGAGAGCTGAGGCAACCACTTGTACCTTTTCGGATCCACGAGTTTTCTGAGCTAGTGGAGCGGGCTCGACTGATAGAGATTGATTTGGCGACACCGGTATCGAGGTACGAGGATACCAGGAGGAGGAGGGATGATGTACGACGAGATGATTCGGGTAGAGACAGAGATAGAGAGAAGAGAAGCAGGTATGAGGGTTCGAAGGGATCTGCATCGGGATCTGCGTCACGATCAGCATCGATAGTATCGTCTGGTGGTTCTGGCACGTGCAGTCATTGTGGTAGACGACATGCAGGTCAGTGTTACCTATTGACGGGGCAGTGTTTTCATTGTGGACAGCAAGGACACAGAGCAGCAGAGTGTCCTCAGAAAGGACTGGGTGGAAGGACTGACACGGGTACAGGACAGCAGAGGACTGTTGCCTCGAGAGCCTACAGTGAGAGATCAGGAAACCGGATTGATGATAGGACTGTTAGAGATCAGAGGGAGACAGTTGCGCCACGACCTTCTGCACTTCCTCCAGTGGTGCCACGCGTCTACAGTCTACAGAGTTTACAGCATCAGGATCAACAACGACCAGAAGATTCTACTGGTAAGATTGATTTGACTAACCGATTGATATTGACATATGAACATCGCATATTGACATTTGATTGATTGCATTGTGTGTTCTGTATGGATTTCGACGAGTTTTGTTTTGGATTTGGATTTTGATCGATTTGTTTTGCATCGTTGTTTCTGCTTCGCACCTGTAGGGAAATGTCGGGACGACATTTTTCTAAGGTGGGGAGATTGTAATATCTCGTTTCCTTACTGTTCCTCTCTGATTTGGATTTTCCTCCCAGTATCGGCCAGGACGAAGTTTGGATCGTCCAGGCCGATCAGTGCATTGAAAACAGCTGATTTCTGGAGCTATTTCTGGACAGAATCGTCCAGGACGATATTGAGATCGTCCAGGACGATCTGCACTGTTCCTAAAATCGTCCTGATCATCGCCCTGGAGTATCGGCCAGGACGACCAGAATTGGTCTGATCGTCCAGGCCGATCGAGACGATCGGCCAGGCCGATCCATGTATGATATAAGGAAATGAGCTCGTTTTGAGGAGAGAGAAAATCAAAATCTAAAAATCAGATATTTTGTAGAGAGAGAAAGAGAAAGGAAGAAAAGAGAAAAGCTGGTTTTCGGAGACCGCGGAGCGCTTTTCGTCCGACGCTGCTGTTGGGAAAAGTGTAGATCTCGTGGTAAGGACTCCGAACCCTGTTTCTGTTTTCAGAGATTTTGTGTTTTGACCGAGATATGATCTGTTTTGTGTTTTCGTAGTCGACTTTTTGACCTGATTTTGATTTGACAAGACTTTCACCGCACAACTTTTAGTATGTCATAGATATGATTATTGTACACGATTTGACTGTATTCTACGAAGATTTTACCGGTCGGAATTGATTCTACGAGATTTTAATCGAATTCTACGTGATTTTAATCGAATAGAAAATAATCGGGACTTGATTTGATTTGATTTCTATAGGATAATAGTCTTGTATTGATGTTATTGATATTCCTTTGTAATTTGGAAAGATTTGGAAACTGTGTCCTTTTATAGGATTTTTGTGTAAATTTGACCGACTGCCATTACGCTGCCCGATTTTCGTATGATTCCCGAATTGTATGAAATTGATAGATTGATTAGATATGGATATGACTATTGATATGATTGCTTTAATATCGACTATTGAATTGCTTATTGATTGAATTGACTATTGATACTGATCGCAAGTGGAACCTGGTTGAACATTGGTGGAGATTGATATTGATACCTGTACAGGATGGTGGGCCGACGGGCTTTCCTTTAAACATTGATTATTGATTATTGAAGGGAGACATAAGGAGTTTATTGATATGCCGACGGGCGAAAAGAGTGACGACTCTTATTGATTGAACCAATGTATTATCTACAACAGCAATATGGATTCTACAACAGCAACATGACCAGTAGATTGTACTTGTTCAGTATATAGTATTGAATTGCATGTTTACTGTATTGATTTACGGATTATTTGCTTTATCGATTTCTGCCATATTGATTGATCGGATTTACTGTATCGTACGATTTCACTGATTTCATCGATTGACTACTGAACATTGATACTACTGATCATTGATAGATATAGATACTGCATTGATAGCATGGACATCGTATAGATTCATTGTTATTGCTGCCTATAGACTTATAGATTCACTGTCGCTACTGTTCTTCACTGTATTGACTGTTCTATAGATCCTTGTCTCGTATCGCTTTTCTCTACTGATTCTATTGATTAGATCGTATTGATTTGATAGCATCGATTTGATTGACGACGTTGATTGATTGAATTGATTTATCGTATTGCCTGCTGCTGCCTTGACTGGTTTTATTGACTATTGATTTCCGCTGCATTGACTCATTGACCATTGACTGATTTGGATTGAATAGATTGACATGCATATTGATAGCATCGCCGTGCTTTGATTTCAGTTGTAGGCTTTGGTGACCTGCTGGGCTTTGTAAGCTCATTATATGTGGTTGATATTTTTCAGGTCAGGGCTCGGGAGCAGGAGATAGGCATTGATCCAGATCTGCAGGTTTTTAGTTCTTTTGATAGATAGATGATTCTTTTGTACTCAGGACAGGATAGCTTTTCTACTTGTATTGATGGTGTAGTTCCTGAGTATTGTATATGATATTTTGAGATATGAATCGACTTGTTTATGGATGTTTTAAAAGTTATAGATGTTTGATAGAATTGCTTACTGAAGGATTTATAGATAACTCTGGTAAATTGTTGCGAATTGATCGACATTCTTTCCAAGTTAGATCTCGGGGCGTGACAGTAAGTTTCATGGGTTCAGTCTTGAAAATAATTAGTATACTTTTATTTAGAGACTAGTAATTAAAAGAATGATTGAAACTGAAAGAGGGGGGAAAGGGAGTTTCTACGGGGGCAAAGACAAACCTTAATAAGGAAGAGTGTGATAAAGATTTCGATGTATCACTATCTGGAGTTTCTTAAAGTTTGTATACAAATGTTTTATGCTGAATTTTTTATATTGGTGCTACCGATCATATTTACCCATTAGATAGTGGTTTTATACATACAAGGAGCTTGATAGTGGTGTAATGACCATGTAAAATGATCAAGCTTATCGTACTGTTGGCTTAGGGAGCATCTTCATAATAATACATGATGATACTGTGAGAGAGCTGACGGATATAAGACACATTCCAAATATTAAAAAGAATTTATTATATGTTAGGACTTTAGAGTTCTAAAGATACATTATAGAGCATTGGTAGAGTACCACTTCAGTATTAATTAGAGAGACATTACAGTAGAATGGGGTGACATTTAGGATGTTTTAAAACTATGTCAAGGCACCAGAATATTCTAAAACTAGCTTGGGTGAGGGACTACATTGCATTTACAATGTTAGCCGCTGAGGCTAAAATTTCTAGTCACTACAATGGGGCATTGAATAGTCCTAATGATGATATTTAAAAGAGGGTTATAGATGAAGAGATTGAGTGTCTTTAGAAGAATGTTACTTGGAGATTGGTGAAACTTCTTCTAGTAAGGAATGTTATTGGGTGCAAATGGGCGGTAAGAAGAAGTGATCTCATGGAGTTGATGTGCGATATAAGACTAGGTTGGTAGAAAAAGGCTCTATGCAGCGGGAAGGGATTGATTATGATGAGCTGTTCTCCCTAGTGGTTAGCCATCCCTTGACCTATATTCACTTTGCACTTGTAGCACACTATGGTTTGATTTTGGAGCAGCTCAATCAAGTTGTTGCATAAGTAATTGGCATTATGAGCAAGTTCATACATGATTCAAGAATAAGTCATTGGTAAGTTGCGAAAATTATCTTAAGGTATTTGAAGGGCACAATTCATATAGGCTTGGGTTTTGAGAGGCAGGCATCTACTGCTGATTTGTGCGTAGGCTACACTAACTCAGATTATGTCGATGATATTGATAGGCCTAGGTGTACGACTAGTTACTTATTTATATTAGTAGAAGGTATAGTTAATAGGAGATCAGTTCTTCCATTTATTGTTGCTTTGTCTATTACGGAGGCTAAGTACATGACGATCACAAAGGCAATGAAGGAAGTAATATGGATGAAAGGCCTACTTGATGATTGAGAAGTTGATCAAAAGTCCCTGACGATATTTTATGACAGCTACAGTATGATATTTTTTGCTACAAATCCAATTCATCATGCTCCTACCAAGCGCACATTGATGTAACATACCATTTTGTTTAGGACTTGATTGTTGAAGGCTATGTCTTCTTGAAGAAGATAGATGCCAAGGAAAATCCAACAGACATGCTCACAAAGGTACTACCAGTTTAGAAGTTCATCTACTATAGAAGTTTGATTAACATTATGGCTCATGACTAATTGTCTACTTGTTTTAAAGAACTACACTTGGCTTAATCTCTTGGGAGGGGGTATGTAGGTAACTATCTGGGTGCAACCATTTTGATATTGGAGCTTGGTTTGTCATCTTTTATTTTCTGAAGTGGAAGATGAGGTAGAGATTGTTGATTTGAGAATCTTTTCAAATAGTGGAGAACATTGATTTGGAAATAATTTAGTGATTAATTAGTTATTTAATTTGGAGATTTGATTATTACATTAAATAAAATATTTGAATGATGCATTAATTAGGGGATTTGATTATTGCGTATATTGATAGATTTAATTAGCATGATTGAGAGATCTAATCAACATGATTAAATTTTGTCATATTATAGCATTAATTAAAAAAAATTTAGCTTTGTTTCAAATCTATAAATAGCGGTGTAAGGGCCATTGTAGGGAAGAAGAGAGAGAGCCAAATTGTAATCATATTATTCTCAAATATAGTGAAATCATTATCCCCTCCCCGTGGATGTGGGCATCTTTATCGAATTGTGAAAATCATTGGCCAAATTATAATCATTTTATTCTTTGTGTTGATTGTGCTTTGATTCTGATTTTCTATCCGTTGTTTTCACAACAATGTGATTAGCATGAAGGATGAAATGATCATCATTGTCCAAAAATATTTGAAACTAACTAAATTAAATTAGTTCATGACTATTGATCCTTCTCTATTTTTTTTAATCTAGTTCATCTTTTGAGGCCCAAATTATGAGTCATTCATGTATTGACACTGGACAAGAAGGGGGTTCGACGACTCCAACGATCCGGTGATCGGAGCCAAGCACATGACATGCGTATGACTTTAACTCAATTGACTCAAATATTCCAAAAATAATCACTCTTCTCCCTCCTCTAATGTTGACCAATATGCCTCCAAATGTCTGAACTACACAGCTATGGACCAACATACATCACATTGTATTATATAATGGAAGATTATATATTTGTTAATATCTGTGAAGAATTAGTCTGTACTGAATATTCTGTTTTGCTTCAGTATTTAGGCAGTGAGGTTATCTCTTCTTGGCATTAATTAACATATTGTTAATATAATTTTTTTAAATAAACATTAATTAATATTATTTAGAAAATAATTAAACCTTTTTTTTTTTGCCTTTAATTTTTCTCCCATACAAAGATACAACAAGCTTTTTTTCTTGACAGCTAATTTATTCAGGCAGGCAAATGGCCGCACCACCCTTCTGCTTCTGCGTAATCAGAAGTGGAGAGAATATTTTGGGCTCTTGTTGGCGTTAAACAGCCCATAATGGTTCTCTGTTCCCCCTGGCTGCTTCATGTTCTCATCAAAAATGGCGAATATGTAGGTCTCAATGTTAACTCCCGGCTTCTTGGGCGTCCCTTGATTCACATGGTTTATCAGATTTGATAGATAAGTCTGTGCATTCTGTTGTGTGGCCACACCGCCACCATCTGACGGCCAGCCGGTCTCCGACACCACCAGGTTGACATTGCCACCGCCCATCTTCTCCAGCGCCGAGAAAAATGCGTCCACCATCGCATCAAACAGATTCTGATACTGCAACGGCCCGTCAGTGACCACCGTCCCCGGCGAAGTGAAAAGTGCGTACTTGAGGTCGATGTTGGGGTTTCCGATGTAACTGAAGTAAGGATAAACATTGACGAGGAGGGGGGCGCCGTTGTTGGCGAGGAAGGAGACGATGGGTTGCAGAGTGTCGTGGACGCTGGAGGAGAAGACGCCGGCGGAGGGAGGGTAGGACGCGCCGAAGACGCCGGTGGATACCGAAGTTGAGACCTTTATCCTGCCTTGCAGTCCGGCAGCCTGCAATGCGTTTTGTATATTCTTCATTGCAGGGAGGACGATCTCCGAAAGAGCGCCGGGGATAAGCTCGTTGCCGACAGCTATGTAACGAAAGTTCACATCTTGGGCGAAAGGTTGAATATTATTTTGAACCCATCCGGTGGCGGCGGAGGGATTAGCTGCAATCGACGAGAGATCAGAATCGACGACGTCAAGGATGACCGGAATATTAGAGCCTCTAAGCGCTTGGAGGATATCGTGGTTGGTATCGTAGAGTCGAATGCCTCCTATCCTGTTGGATTTGTAGAGGTCGACGACTTCATTTGGCGGAGGGAGATTATTCCCTCGCCGACCATAGCAGACACCAACGGATTCTACAGCGATGAAGCTAAGAAGAAATCCGACTGCTACAATAGAGAAGAAAGTACTGATCGACATTGCTGGCTAGCTAGATCTCTGTAATGGTTTTTTCTACGATAAAAATACAGTGAGCTCTGCCTCATTATATTGAGCGAGATGGTTGATTGATTCCAGATTTTCCATTGAATGCGCAATGCGCATTTATGAAATGCGACAAAATTCCTCTTAGATCATCGAATGGGACATACAGTGAGTGTCTTGTAAGCATTAAGAGAGATCCCTTCGGATTTTTCTGCATTTGTGTATTAACTAAGCACAATGGTTGAGCTATTTATGAATAGTTTTCTGCATATCTAAATCATGCGGAAACTTCAATGATTAGCCTTTGGCCCTTTCCACCTATTGGCAGACTCCAAAGTTTCATACTTTTAGACAGAAATTCATTGTATATGATCTCATTTCTATCAATCATTTTGTTTATATTTTTTTAATTCAAAAAAATATAAATAGTCAAATAAAAAACACATCATTAATGTATGAAAACAAAGATAAAAAATAATTTTATTCTCGAAATTTTTTTTTTATATTTGACAATTCGATACGCTCATCCATGACGCCAGAGATATTGTTAGGTTCTTTTGTCACAAACCTCTATTCATACATATGGGTGTCAATAAGTGACACGACACGAAAATCCGACTCGAACCCGACACGTAAATTTCGGGTATGACCCGACCCGATCTCAAAACGGGTCGGGTTCAGGTTTAGTAAAATGACCCGGTTCAACTTTCGGGTCGGGTCCGGGTTCGACACGATAACCCGATAACAACCTGTTTTGACCCGCGCCTTATTAATTTTCGCGCGATCGCGGCTGCCTTAATTGGTGTTAGGGCTCCATTAGGGCCGCATTTCGCATCGACGCATCCGCCTCCTCTTCTTCGCTTCTTCGTCTAGGGTTTCTGTTCTCTCCGGATCTCCTCGCTCTATCGACGGTTTCCTCTCTTCTCCTTCTCTGGCACATTGTTGTTCATCGTGCACATCTCATTTAGCTCAACACGAACATCTACATCAATCGCTGTTTGTATTTCTTATCTTTTTTCTATTTTCTCCTTTTAGAAGCTTGATCTGTGAGCACAGTAGAGGGTGGTTTGTTTTCTTGCTGATTGATCAAAATATTCTGAAGTTTCGTGAAAAGTTTTTGGGTATAGCTGTTTAGGGTTTGTCCGATTTATTTTTGTCTTGCTGATTTGCTTTTATGTCGAATTGCATATCGGTTTTTTTTGAAGATTTGGTAAATTTTGGCATGCATTTGTGGATTGGCATGCTGGCCGAATAGTTGAAGAGGTGCTGTTCCGTGAAATCTATTTTGGGAAGGGTTTTTTGTTCAGTTAGTGCTGGGTTTTCTGTTCAGTCCATGATGAGTTTTAATCTATCGCAGTAGCCAGTAGGTGTGCAAACGAGCCAAGTCGAGCTCGACGTGCTGATTTTTTTTGTTCAATTTGTGTTGGTTTTTCTATTCAGTTAATGCAGTATTTGTTGTTGTTCTTAGTTCTTGGAGAAGTTGTATTTGGCAATTGGCAGTTATGTTGTTATTCTTAGTTCTTGGAGAAGTTGTTCTTAGGCATTTGGGGAAGAATTAGTTGAGTTAAAGTTTCGATGTTTTATGTCTTTTTTTTAAAGAAGAAAATAAACAAAGTAGTTAGAATTAGTAATGTAAATTTGTAATATATTTTATTGTTTTGGTTAGATGGAGGATTCGAACATCATTCCTGAGAATTTATCTATTGATGAAAATAAAGAAGTTCGGACTTCTGAAAATGTGGTAGAGCCTTCTAACGAGATATGTAATGAGGTGGCAGTTACTAAGAAACGTCGAAGGATGACCTCATTTGTTTGGGGCCATTATGAGATGTTACCTAATACGAAAGATGGAAAACAAAAATGTAAATGTAAGAAATGTGGCAGTACTTACCTATGTGATAGCAAAAATGGAACTGGTAATCTTAGACGCCACCTCGAAAATTGTAAGAAAAGAAGTATGCGTGATATAGGACAATTGATCTTACAAAGTAACACTGAATCTTCAATGTCTATGTCTGATAACAAGTTTGATCATGCTGAATTTTATGATTTGTTTACTGCCACTACAGGAAAATCACTTATTACCGGCGGAATTTTCCGGCGGCTTTCCGGCGGCCAGTTTTCCGGCGGTTTTTGACGGCTTGTCCCCTACAAAATTTTCCGGCGGCTTTCCGACGGCTTACCGGCGGCTTACCGACGGCTAATTTCCCCGCAAAATTTTGCGACGGCTAATTTCCCGCAAAATATTCCCGCGGAATTTTTCGGCGGCTTTCCGGCGGCTTTCCGACGGCTTTCCGGCGGTTTTCCGTCACGAAATTTTCCGACGGATTTCCGGCGGCTTTTTCACGTTTCCGGCGGCTTTAAAAATTTTATTGAAAATAAAAAAAAATTTACTATGTAAATGATTTAACAAAAATTAATTAAAATTTATAGTAACTATTTAATTAATTTTCATTTTAAAATTATTTAGTTAGTTAATTGTTATTTTATATTAAATATTATTTTTTATTTTAAATTAATTAGTTTTATTTTAAAAAAAATAATTAATTAATTGCTTTTCGGTCCGAATATAATTAAATAAATAATATTGACAAATATAACGTATTTACATAATTGGCATTTCGGTCGGTCGGTTGAAATCAACACGGGAGATCCACGGTTCGAATCTCACCGCGCGCAGACGCGCAAAGCGGGCGCGGGCGCGGAAGCCTGCCGGAGGGCGGGAACCGGATCGCGAGCGCGGGCCGCGCCTGGCGGGAGCGCGAGAGTGCCGGGAGCCTGGCCGGAGCGCGGAGCCCCGGTGGGGGCGGGGTTCGGGCGCGGGAGCAGTTTTTTTTTTTTTTTTTTTTATAAATTTGACCGGCAGTTTAAGACCGCCGGTAAGCCGCCGGACGAACTTGCCGCCGGAAAAAACCGTCGGAATTTATTTTCCTACGCGGTTTTTACCGGCGGCATTTTAACCGCCGGAAAACCGCCGCTAAATTACAAAACTGCCGGAAAATGCCCAATTTCTGCCGGAAATTGCCGCCGGAAATGAGTGATTTTCCTGTAGTGTGCTTCTATCATCATGCACGATTTGCCATTTCAATGTGTGGAGTGGGTTGGAGTTCGAGCACTTTTGTTGTATCTTCGTAAAGACTTGCAATTACTTTCTAGAAACACTGTTAGAAGTGATTGCAAAAAAATATTCATTAAGGAGAAGCATAATTTAATGGAGCAGTTTTCTAAAGTCACTAGCAGGGTTTGTTTAACATCTGACCTTTGGACATCAATAATGCTTGCCTATTATTTACTTCATGCATATCTATATTTTCTTAACAGTTTCAAGAACTATCCGTTTCATTCCTAACTATTTTAACATTTAAGTTGATGTAATGCAAATTTAAGTTGATGTTATGCACATTTAAGATGTCTTGCTGGGTTGAATTATTTGCTGGGTTGAATTATTTGTTGGGTTAAATTATTTGCTGGGTTGCTGTCTTGGTATAGCCATGGGATGATGTCCTGGTTTAAGATGTCTTGCATTATTTGCTGTCGTGGTGGGTTGGTTTACCTGTGTTGCTGTCTTGGTTGCTGGGTTGGAAACTGAAATGATTTTTCTGGAATACTATCTTGTTGGATTTACCTGTGTTGCTGTCTTGGTTGCTGCCTTGCTAGGTCGGAAACTGAAATGAATTTTGTGGAATACTGTCTTGCTGGATTGGTGGGTTGGTCTCTTGGGAAACTCGATTTGGGTTTATGGGCCGCTGTATTAGTTTCTTTGTAAAGGTGCATTGGTTTACCACTTTACATTTTGGATTATATTATTTGCTCACCTGGAATACTGTCTTGCTTACCTGGTTGCTGTCTTGGTTGTTGTCTTGCTGGGTCGGTTTGCGGGAGATTCCGAATTGGCTTCCCTTGTGATGCCTTGGGATGCTATGTTGGTTGCTGTCTTGGTTTTTCTGGAATGAGGTCTTGCTGGGTTTAGCTGGGGTGCTGTCTTGCTTACATGGGTTGCTGTCTTGGTGGGTTGGTCTCCTGGGAAACTCGGTTTGGGTGTATGGGTTGCTGTATTGGTTTCTTTATAAAGGTGCATTGGTTTACCACTTTACATTTTGGATTATATTATTTGCTCACCTGGGTTGTTGTCTTTCTTACCTGGTTGCTGTCTTGGTTGTTGTCTTGCTGGGTCGGTTTGCGGGAGATTCCGAATTGGCTTCCCTTGTGATGCCTTGGGATGCTGTGTTGGATGTTGTCTTGGTTTTTCTGGAATGAGGTCTTGCTGGGTTGATGTCTTGGTTGCCTACTTGAACTGCCTGGTGAATGGTAATTGTGTTGGTTTCCGGCTACTGGCTGTATCTTGGTATCCTGTAACTTGCTGTATCTATTTAAAAGCTGGGTTGGTTTGGGACTTTCAGAAGCATTGGAAGTTGAGTAGCGATGATGAGTACCCTTCTAAACTGATTGTGAAGTCATTATGGGGGAAAAATTTATTGGCTATTGCAACCAGGTGGCATTTGTGTCATCATCTAATCAAACAGATACTACGTATACTCTAAAACACAAAATGCCGCCTTGGATGACAATATCGGAAATGTATTGTTGACTCACATTTCATTATTTGATGAATTTTTTGAAGGGTTAATCTGAGCTAATGACTCAATCTTTCAATTAGTTCATGGATTTATAATTGTATCACTTTTACCATTTATATTTTTTGCAGTTAGCGTAAATCTCCAATTCTCCAAGAGGGCAAGTAGGCATGCAAATGACTTGGACTCTAGAGCTCGAAGTTCTTCAAATAGTCAACTTTTTATTTGTAATGTGGTATGTCTTGGTTGTAATTTGATATTAGAGATTACTTTTCATTTCAGAATTATGTAATTATAATTCATAATTTATAAGTAAATAAATTATTGTCTTTTTTTTTGGAAAATAAATTATTGTTTTGGATTATATTATTTGCTCTCTTGGTGGATTGGTTTGCATGTGCTGCTGTCTTGCTGGATTGGTTTACCTGTCAGGACCTCTCACTTGAAAACGGGTCGACGGGTCAATCCGGGTTGACCCGAACCCGGCTCGGGTCGGGTTCGGGTCCTAAATACTGACCCGTTTCTATAAACGGGTCGAGTTCGGGTTGACCCGTTTAGGTTCGGGTCAAGTCGGGTTCGACCCGAACCCGACCCGTGACCCGAAATTGACACCCCTATTCATACATTTGCCACATAATTAGATAGTTTGACTTTTATATTTTTTAAGCTAATTGACTTTTAAGTAGCCTACATATTCTATAAATAAGGGCTATTGTCTTGTAATGAGGAGATGGATAATATTTGACACCGGGTGGACCTATTCAACCAACCAAATCCGCCTTTTATTTTTGCCAACTTGTCATCTCATTGCGAGCATGAAGTTCCTCCTACCCCAATAGAATGACGACGGAGCTATTGCTAGGTTCTTTTGTCATAAACTTCAGTCCATGTATTAGCAACATAATTAAATAGTTTGGCTTTTATATTTTCTTTAGGCCTATTGCCTTTTAAGTTGCCTACATATTCTATAAATAAGGATTGTTGTCTTGTAATAGCCAAATCTCCCAACCAATATATTAGCATGATCGAGCACTAATCTAGATGCATATGACTTTGAAACTTCTATAATTTATTTCAGGACCATCCATACATCGGTTTCAACAAACTTCACCCTAGTACAGTTCGTAGACAGCATTGGCTTGATTATGATTTTTTAAACATAATTATCTAATTACAATCCTCCAACCTTTATTACTCGAATAAGTTTATCTAACCATCGTTACTCGAATACAATCTTTTGACCACTTTCACATGACAATAGTCTTTCGACAATTGTTGTTCGGCTTTGATTCGATCCAACCATTATCGATTGATTATGATTTTTAAACCATCATTGTTCGACTACAATCCTTCGACCATTGTTACTAGAATATTGAGGTCGCTTAATCGTCATCGCATGACTAGAATCCTCCAATCACCGTCATCTGATTATGGTCCTCTGACCACCATCGCCCACTACGATCCTTATATCAACTTCTCTTAACTTTGGTCATCTAACCATTATCCCTCGACTATGATCCTCCAACCATTATTACTAGATATGGTCCTTCTATCATTATGGCCTCGTTATAGTATTGCCAATTGAGCACCTCCAACCGTTGCTAACAACATCAATGCACACCATCACTCAAAACTCAAACATCTTCAATATTTTGGTAACAAATCTTTTACTTTTTCTTCATAATACAAATTCATATAATCCTTTAAGCGACAAATCACAGAAAACCTAAAAGATTTGGAATTTATGAGAATTGGATTTCTAAAATTTTACATAATTAATAAATTTAAGTTTTAAATTTTATATCAATATTATTTTTAACTATCAGAGTAAAAAAATGAATGGTCATAATTTAATACTAAAGTGAAAACTGATAATTTAACTAAACTTCAACCAGTTCATCAATTTGACGTTTCGACTGTCTGTTTATCTCAATATCTCAATCCTTTCTAGCTTTAGATAAAATGATTTAATAGTACATCAAATCAGTCAACAAACTAGTTCATGGTTGAACCAATTGAGATGGCCTTTGTATCTTATTTTCTAACCTTTAATGATTAAGGTATTGTGACAGTCCAACCCGATATTACCCACTAAACAGACGAATCATATCGTGTTAAATTGGGATAGGCTACTCCAAAATCGAAATTTTGGGGGCTACTCAGATATTTTCTAGTAATCTACTCACAAACTACATAGCCTCTAATTAACTTTAGTAAACTACATAAAGTAAAACTCATCCACAAATTTTTTTCCTTTCATTAAAATATGTATACATAAAAGAGAAGCATAATACTAAGTTAAGTGTTGTAGAGATGAGGATGCTTAGGTGGATGAGTGGCTTGACCCTTAGAGATAGGATATGAAATGAGCATATACGTGAAAAGGTTGGAGTAGCTTCATTGGAAGATAAGATTAGAGAGAGCAGCCTTAGATGGTTTGGTCACATTAAACGGAGGCCTTCCGATGATCCAGTTGGGAAAGTTGAGGTATTAAATTTGAGTTATGTTAAGAAAGGTAGAGGTAGATCTAAAAATACTTGGTTAGAAAATATTAGAAATTAATGATATTTCTTTAGTAGATTTAAATGAGAATTTGACTTTTAACCGGTCACAATGGCGAAAAAGGATTCATGTAGTTGATCGCACGTAGTGGGACAAAGGCTTGATTTTGTCGTTGTTGTTGTTGTATTAAAATATGTACATAATATTTTTTATGCAGTACATGGTTACGCAGGTTGATCAAAATTGAGAATTAAAATAAATAGTCATCATTGTACAAAATAATTAAAAAAAAAAAATTATCTAGCTCAGATAGATTAGATCCTGAACTCAACTACTCGACATGCTCTTTCCCTTTCCCCTAACCTTAAATAGAAGGAACAAGTGTGAGCAAAATACAACTCAATAGGTCACACCTATCGATATGACTTTCTAAAAAATTACTTATTTTGCATTTATTTGAATTTAGAAAGGTATTTATAAGAAATTTATTTTGCTGAGCATGATGTTAATTACAGATAATTGAATTAGAGTAAACTGTAACAGAAGTGAAAGTTAATAAACAAGCACTTCATATATCAGAATAAAAAAAATAAAAGATTTCTTTCATACATATATACCTTCTATCAGAAACAAACCCTTATGAATCTTTGTAGCATATTAAAAAACAACCCCTTATGACTCACAATGCTCCGCACATATCATATATTAAAAAATTTAGGCCTTATGATTCCCCGTGCATTTATCACCTTAATATAACTCCCATAATAGAACTTTATCATATCTTCTCCAAATCATAGAATTCACAAGCATATATCATTGCATTTAAAAAAGAAAGAATATAATTAAATATATTGCAGAATTTCACATAATACCTCAATAATAGGCAATAAAATTATCTACTGAGCAGAATTTTTGTAATTTCATAATAAATCAGATTATTAGGGTTTATTCAGATCATTATTTTGAAGCTTTAATTGCATTAGAACATCATTTTTTTTTGGATAAAATTAGTTCTAAATAACTAAAATAGCATTTTCTTAAATAACCCATGCAAAATCTTTTTTTATAAAATACCTAAATGTCCAAGACTGTCATATCTATAGAATACAGAAAGTTATACGGCAAAAAATTTACGAGTACAATGTTATCCCAATATTTTCTTAACATAATTATAGTTTAAATCAGAAAATTCCAAAATTCTCGTATTTTTGAAAACTAAGATAACCAGATGCAACATATCTCGAGCTCAATAACTTTCAAAATTGGGATGACAACTAAAAATAGACCTGATTTAATTTAAACCTAGCTTTCTCTTACTAGACTCTTCCTCTCTCTCTCTCTAATCATCAGCCTAAATGGAGAAAATTGATTTTATGAAATAGTACATATGGACATTTATTTAAAATTTAGCATGGCGCCACGGTAGCCAAACCTAAGCCTCGTCGCACTCCCCCTTACATAGTCTCACAGTGATACCATCACCGCCACCAGTATTGCAGCTTTGCAGCACCGGACCACCGCCTAACGCCGTCACTCCGCCGGACCACCACCTGACACCCTGTGCTCCACCGGATCATCACCTAACACCGTCGCTCCGCCGGATCATCACCTATCGCTCTACGCTCTGCCAGTCTTTCACTTGAAGCTCTCATCTTTGCCAGGCCATCATTGAAGATTCTCACATTTGCCAGACCTTCATCTAAGGCCCGAAGTTTCTGCCTTATCATCATCTAAGGCCTAAAGTACTGTCAGACCATTACTTGACACTCAGACTTCTATTGTACAATTGCTACTTGTAATCTGATCGTCCTTAGAGACAAATCAGCCAATTGTAACCAACTCAAGTTCTAGTGCAATCTTTTCAACTGGGCTAGGCCCCGTGGTTTTTCCCCTTTCAAGGGTTTTCCACGTAAAAAATCTTGTGTTCTCTGTGTGTGAACTGGATATCCGTATAACGCTAAGACGAACAATTAAAACTCTATCGCCGTGTATATTCTAGTCCACAACAAGAGTAAAAAAATGAATGGTCATAATTTAATACTAAAGTGAAAACTGATAATTTAACTAAACTTCAACCAGTTCATCAATTTGACGTTTCGACTGTCTGTTTATCTCAATATCTCAATCCTTTCTTGCTTTAGATAAAATGATTTAATAGTACATCAAATCAGTCAACAAACTAGTTCATGGTTGAACCAATTGAGCTGGCCTTTGTATCTTATTTTCTAACCTTTAATGATTAAGGTATTGTGACAGTCCAACCCGATATTACCCACTAAACATACGAATTATATCGTGTTAAATTGGGATAGGCTACTCCAAAATTGAAATTTTGTGGGCTACTCAGATATTTTCTAGTAATTTACTCACATACCACATAGCCTCTAATTAACTTTAGTAAACTGCATAAAGTAAAACTCATTCACACTTTTTTTCCTTTCATTAAAATATGTATACATAAAAGAGAAGCATAATACTAAGTTAAGTGTTGTAGGGATGAGGATGCTTAGGTGGATGAGTGGCTTGACCCTTAGAGATAGGATATGAAATGAGCATATACGTGAAAAGGTGTGAGTACCTTCATTGGAAGATAAGATTAGAGAGAGCAGCCTTAGATGGTTTGGTCACATTAAACAAAGGCCTTCCGATGACCCAGTTGGGAAAGTTGAGGTATTAGATTTGAGTTATATTAAGAAAGGTAGAGGTAGACCTAAAAATACTTGGTTAGAAAATATTAGAAATTAATGATATTTCTTTATTAGATTTAAATGAGAATTTAACTTTTAACCGATTACGATGGCGAAAAAGGATTCATGTAGTCGATCGCACGTAGCGGGACAAAGGCTTGATTTTGTCGTTGTTGTTGTTGTATTAAAATATGTATATAATATTTTTTATGCAGTACATGGTTACGCAGGTTGATCAAAATTGAGAATTAAAATAAATAGTCATGATTGTACAAAATAATTAAAAAAAAAATTATCTAGACTCAGATAGATTAGATCCTGAACTCAACTACTCGACATGCTCTTTCACTTTCCCCTAACCTTAAATCGATATGACTATCTAAAAAATTACTTATTTTGCATTTATTTGAATTTAGAAAGGAATTTATAAGAAATTTATTGTGCTGAGCATGACGTTAATTACAGATAATTGAATTAGAGTAAACTGTAACATAAGTAAAATAGTCTGTGCACTGAAAGTTAATAAACAAGCACTTCAATTCATATATCAGAATAAAAAAAATAAAAGATTTCTTTCATACATATATACCTTCTATGAGAATCAGACCCTTATGAATCTTTGTAGCATATTAAAAAACAGACCCTTATGACTCACAATGCTCCGCACATATCATATATTAAAGAATTAATTAGACCTTATGATTCCCTGTGCATTTATCACCTTAATATAACTCCCATAATAGAACTTTATCCAAACATCATATCTTCTCCAAATCATAGAATTCACAAGCATATATCATTGCATTTAAAAAAGAAAGAATATAATTAAATATATTGCAGAATTTCACATAATACCTCAATAATAGGCAATAAAATTATCTACTAAGAAGAATTTTTGTAATTTCATAATAAATCAGATTATTAGGGTTTATTTAGATCATTATTTTGAAGCTTTAATTGCATTAGAACATCATTTTTTTTTTTGGATAAAATTAGTTCTAAATAACTAAAATAGCATTTTCTTAAATAACCCATGCAAAATCTTTTTTTAGAAAATACCTAAATGTCCAAGACTGTCATATCTATAGAATACAGAAAGTTATACGGCAAAAAATTTACGAGTACAATGTTATCCCAATATTTTCTTAACATAATTATAGTTTAAATCAGAAAATTCCAAAATTCTCGTATTTTTGAAAACTAAGATAACCAGATGCAACATATCTCGAGCTCAATAACTTTCAAAATTGGGATGACAACAAAAAATAGACCTGATTTAATTTAAACCTAGCTTTCTCTTACTAGACTCTTCCTCTCTCTCTCTCTCTCTAATCATCAGTCTAAATGGAGAAAATTGATTTTATGAAATAGTACATATGGACATTTATTTAAAATTTAGCATGGCGCCACGGTAGCCAAACCTAAGCCTCGTCGCACTCCCCCTTACATAGTCTCACAGTGCTGCCACCACCGCCACAACACCGCCACCAGCATCGCAGCTTTGCAGCACCGCAACACCCGAATTATTTCGGCCAAAAGACCGAGAGCTAAAAGTTGCAACATCGCCTACTCCAGTGCCATGATGCCCTAGGGGAAAATTTCTAGATTATCTAATATTGCACACAAATCCTAGAGATCCACTACAGAATAGATTCAATTACAAAAAAATATTGTACTGTTTCCGTATACGATACAATCCATGTATGGAAAGGTGATAGAAATATGTGAGAAAATTACTTTAAATTAGATTATGTATTGCATATAGAAAATTTGATTTAATCAAATTAATATGTTTTGGATCTTATTGCAGTGTTATTAATAGACCGAAGCTTGCTATGACAAGTTCAAATAGGAGTCCCAGTAAATTATTAACATATAAAAATAAATAACTTTTTATATTTTACTCCAGAGTAATTGATTGATTTATAATATTTTCTGCAAAGACATGTTACTATAACATAAATTTAACATTATTAAATTACATGCAAATAATATATTTGCACGCTTAGCGCAGATATGTGAGATGTAATTATGAAATTAATGTCACACTAGAAAGGAACAGTGGCGTTGGTGGCTCGATAGGTCTACCGGGGTTTACGGACCACTAAGCATGCTCGGCGAAGTCTGGCGTGGCAGTGGACGGCTCCTCGTCACATAAAATAATTAAAAAAAAATCTTAAAGTAATTAAGGGATCAAATTGTCTACAAATGCTGCTCCAAGAAGGAATTTTTATTGCGTCCTCCCACCTGACGTAGAGATACGTCCTCCCACCCCTAAAAAACTCAATTTTTGCTCGGTATTGCTAGCTATTATTTGGTATTAATGAAGAATATCATCATGTGAAGACAAATACCAACTTATACCGAGCTATACCGAGCAATACCGAGCTATACCGAGCAATACAAAAAAATACCTAGTTTTTCCTTGAAAAAACTTGGTATTGCTCGGTATAGCTCGGTATAGCTCGGTATTGCTCGGTATAGCTCGGTATAAGTTGGTATTTGTCTTCACATGATGATATTCTTCGTTAATACCAAATAATAGCTAACAAAAATCGAGTTTTTTAGGGGTGGGAGGACGTATCTCTACGTCAGGTGGGAGGACGCAATAAAAATTCTCCAAGAAGAAAGCATATGTTGAGCTCAAGTGCGACATTATTTAAATTTTATTAATATATGCTCGCATAAATATTAAATTATACATTATACATGCCATTTTATTTTAAAGTCTATTTAAATTTCGATGAAATTAAAGATTAATTGTTATTTAAGTTTTAACGAATCTCGTTAATTTTGTATATAATTTATTATATAGAAATCAAATTAGACATTTTATTTTATTTTTATGATGGACTGAAATAAATAAATAAACTCAAGTAAAAATATAATTATGATCCCCAATATAAAAGGTTAGTCCATTCTCTTTTGCTCAGATCTCATCTTGAGTGAAAAGAAGACTATTCTTAAAGAATGTTCCTTCAAACGTGGAAGCTCTAAAGCGACAACTCTATGATTTAATGAATTCAAATATATTTTCGATAAATTATTCGATGATTTGAGCTAAGATAGTGGATTATGATGAATATTAATTTTTATTAGTATTTGTTTTTCGATGACGCTCCCTTATTATGAATAACCAATAAATTTTTTATTTCACTTAACTTAGAATAAATTATTAGTTTATAAATTTTCTCTTGATTAAGTTATTAGTTTATCCCATCACGCTACAAGAGAGTGTATAGAGCTTACCCACCTCGTGTATAAGTGGTTCTGGGTTCCGCCACAAATGCCAAAAATGGGATTTTAGGAGACTACCCGTCTCTTCGTAGGCTCCGCACCGAGTTTCCTCCCACCGTGCTACGAGAGCACGTATAGGGGGTTTGCAGGTCCGTCGCAGACGACGAGAACGAGATTTTGAGTGAACTGAACAAAAGAAACCGCCCCGGGTTTGGAACTCTCCTTCCTCTTTTTTTTTTTTTTTGCATTTTTTTGGAAACTCTTTTCTCTCCCTTAAAAAAAAAATTCATGTCTCTTATTTTTTGTTTCTTTCCTCTCAAAAACACAAACACATATACATGTATATATGAGCTTAACAATCCATAATAATGATGAAAGTAATCAACAATATAAACCATTTAATGATGTTGATAAAACTACTTATAATACTTAGCATTAATACTTAACATTAGTAACACTAGTAAACTAAAATATAGTGGAAATAAAATAAAATAAACAGAAGTCTTACTGTTTGTGACTTAATTTGGGTATTTAATGGGCTAAAAAGGGGCTCGAGTTAGATGATTTAGGCTTGCGGAGTGTTAAAACTATTGGAAGAGGTTGGTTTAGGTCGAGATTAGATGAATCACGACAAGCAGTGGAGCTGGGGTTGGTTCAGCCTGCTGCAAAGGTCGAATGGCTACAGTAAATACAGGATGTACTCCGGGGCCCAGTGCATTTAATGACGTGGTGCATAGTGATTGGAATCCGAATGCAATCGAATGGCTACATTAAATGCAAGATGTACTCCGGGGCCAGTGCATTCAATGACGTGGTGCATGATGATTGGAATCCGAATGCATTCGGATTCCGCACACAATAATTTCTCGTTGTAGGCTGCAACATTTATTATTGTAGTAGGTGATGCAATTCACACAAGATTTGCATAGTATTCGGCTACAGTAAATGCAGGATTTGGGCAATGGATTCAAACGCCTGTGTTGGGATATCTGGCAGAGGATGACAGAGGTATTTCTTTTTTAGCTGTTTCCTTTGGATAATACACAAAGGTCAACATCAATTGAAATCATAGGTTCGAGTAAAACTAAAAAATAAAATATTATGAATACGATATAAATTCTTCACCCTCAATTTAGAAGAAGGACAACCAATACCCCTAACATTATAAATAATGAACTTAATCATTAAATTTCATTTTGTTGGAAATTTTAGATCGGGTATCTCTTGGAGATAGGGCATTCAAACTTCTTGATTTTCTATTTTTCTTACCTTGGACTAATGTAAAGTCATGCATAGTATGAAGAATGCTCCCCTTAGATAAACTATTAGAAATACCTTGTATATCAAAAATAATGAAAGTTTTTTGGGGCAATTTTTGGATCTATTTGCCTTATTTTTGCCGTTTATGTTAACCAAACCTATTAAACAATTAATATTAACTAAACTTAGGCTTCATTTGTAAAGCTTTTTTTTACTATCTTTTAAAATAAATTTTTAATACAAAATCTCCTAAATTCTAAAAAAATTTATATTAAAAAATTGCTTAAAAAAATAGTAATAAATCAGTCTCAAACGAAGCCTTAATTATTTTGTCAGTTAACACATTTAGGGTTGTTTGGGACAGATTTCATGCTGCTTTATTTTTTCAGACATCAATTATAATTTTATTTGGATACTATTTTTTTATTAATTTAAAAAAATTATATAGTGGTAATTTACCTTTTCCAATCAGAACATATAGTTAAATTATTTTCCCCGTCAATAATTTTATAACCAATTTTATTAAATAATGTAGTAGTCTCAAACAAACATTAATGGAGTGCCAATAAATGACCTTACTTTAACCCAACCCAAAAACTTTGGGTTCAGATTGACATTTTAATAAACAAGTCAGATCATATCTTGCATTCTGATTCGAAAAATAAAAATATGTGTATTTCTAATAGATTATTGATTAGAATTTACTTCTTAAGACTTCTTATCTTTACACTCTTATTAATCTGAGGAGCTATTTGGTCTGATTAAAGATGAACATACAGTTGGAGCAAATGAAATGCAATGTAAAGTAAAATTATATAGCATTTTGAAAACATTTTTTAAAATTATTTAATTGAGTAAACCGAAACTATGAGAGTTCTTTTTTATTATTTGAAGTAAGAAAACGGAAAGAATAAAAAATAATGTATTTGAAATAATAGTTGATCAGAGATAGTTAATAGCAAGGTTGGTGGCCGATGGCAGGAGGAGCGGTGGCGGCAACTAGCTAGCTGGGGGTGTGGCACCGAGAGGTTGGCATCACTTTTACCCAGGCTATGTTTTTGTAACTTCTTCAAAATGAGCGAATTTCAGATACACTCAAAATGAAGTAAATGTAGAAGTTCGCATTTAATCCGAAAATACTTTTTATTTGAAACCAACTATCAAAATATCCCAAATTATCAATTCCCTAGGTTTACTTCTTGTGTTTACATTGGTGAAAAATGCATGTGTATAATATTGAAAATGCCTGAATAGAAATAAATATTTATATGTTTGATATTAGCTCCAAATTTAAGCTCATGTTTGGAAGATATAGCAACAAATTAAATTATTAAAAACTATATTTAATGGAGTCTTCTGAGCTTAATGGCGAAAAAAATATATTTTTGATACTGAGAATATAGTGTGAAAAAGATAATAGAAAAGCAGATAGAGATATAAGAGTATTTGAGTAAAAAGCTCATAGGTTTTTTTGAAATATGCTCAATTATAAAATAATGTGCAAAATGAGGTTACTCTTCATTCCTCTATTTGTATATTTAGGTTGGAGTTTGAGATTCATAGATTTGGTTACACATATAGTCAAATAAATAATAAGAGAAAATACAAGAGTTGTCTAACCTAGTTAGAAGGGTTTATTTGAAAAGTCATTTACCGAGCTTTAATGAAGTCATAGACTTGGCTTATATTGATAGTCAAGTAGCGAAGCATCAAATTAATGTCTTGTATTGAGATCCTTCATTGAGTAAATTCATAGATATCAGTTGCTATAGTAAAGTAATAAGCTTCACTTGTTGACTGATATGAAACTCTTGAATCACAGTATGGTCTCCTACTTGAGGTTAGTTTTCCTGTTGGTTAGCGAGTATAAGATCTAATAGATTGAGTTATCTGGCTTGAATTAACTTGGTTTAGCTATATCAAATCAACTTAATTTGAATCGAGTTTTTTTGTGGATGCATATTTAGGTTTATGCTTCTCTTATATTTTATGAAGGTTCACTTAAAAAAGAATATGTTGAGCTCTCCAAATTTGGAGGAAGTTTTGAATGATGAGGAACATCCGAAGAGATTTCTGAGATATATTAACTAAAGATGAACTAGAGTATTTATGACTTGATAAAAAACAACCTATTTCAGGAGATCAAGTATAAGGTGATGATAAAGATTTCTACTTTAAAGTAGTGGAAGATTTTGTAGAATAAATGCCAGACAAAGAGTGTGGAGAATCGTTTCATTATGAAACGTCGGCTTTATAGGTTTCAGATAAGACATGGGGTTACCATTAATGAACATCTGAATGACTTCACCAAGCTATTGCAGATCTTTTGAATCTGAATGAGGATGTTGGAGATGAATACAAGGTGCTCCTTTTGTCAAACTCACTCCTAGATGAGTATGTAAACTTCATAATGACACTCATTCATGAGAAGAAGGTCTTGAACTATGGTGAGAAGACTACTACATTACTAAATCACAAGTTCCATCGTCGGGATAAGGAACCAGCAAAGAAGGATTCAGCTGAAGTTCTCAAACTCCAACGAGGAAGATCTGTGAAGAAGAATAAAAAGGGCAAAAACAATAAGCAGGGAAAGATTCGTGAGTGCAGACTTGAAAAGAATTAGTATACTTTCTATTTAGAGACTAGTAATTAAAAGAAAGATTATCTGAAACTGAAGGAGAAGAGAAATGGAGTTTCTATGGAGGCAAAGACAAACCTTAATATGGAAGAGTGTAATAAAAATTTAGATGTATTACTATATGGAGTTTCTCAGAGTTTGAATACAAATAATTTATTCTGAATTTTTGATAATGGTGATATCGATCATATTTACCCAGTAGAAAGTGATTTTATACCTACAAGGAGCTTGATAGTGGTGTAATGACCATGTAAAAAGATAAAGCTTGTCATACTGTTGGCATAGGGAGCATCTTCATAAGAATGCATGATGATACTGTGAGAGAGCTGACTGATATGAGACACATTCCAAATATTAAAAAAGAACTTATTGTATGTTAGGGCTTTAGAGTTCTAAAAATACATCATAGAGCGTTGGTTTTTTTTTTAAGAGAGTTCGTCACCATAACCTTTGCTATCTTCAGGGAAGAATAATAATTAAAATGGATGTTATTGTTGATGATTCTTTTGATGCCACTACATTGTGGTGTATGCTGCCAGCTCAAGCTAGAGAGGTTTCTATTATGATTTTGATAAATAAATGATTGATTAAAGGAGTACGCACCTGCAAGCTCAATTTTTATGAATATTATGTATTTGGCAAGAAGACAAGGTTATCCTTTGGTACTGCCATCAATAATAAAAAGGGTATCCTAGAGTATGTCACACATATGTTTGGGGCCTAACAAAAATAGTATCATTCGACCGACAGTGAAACTTTCTCTTTTATTGATGATAACCCCAAATATTTTTGGGTGTACACCATGAGGCACAAAAGCGAGGTATTGGAGATTTTTAGAACTTGGAAGAAGTGGATTGAGACTTAAAAAGGAAAAAGGTTTTGATGTATCAGATCATATAATGGGAGTGAATACACCTTGGATGTATTCTTATAGAAGTGTCAGAGATCTATGATAGAGTGCCACTTCAGTGTTAGAGAGACATTACAGTAGAATGGGGTGACAGAGAAGATGTTCTAAAACCAGGTCAAGGCACTATAATGATCTCAAATCAGCTTGGTTGAGGAACTACATTGCATTTAAAATTTTAGCCGCTGAGGCTAAAATTTCTAGTCACTACAAGGAGGCATTAAATAATTTTGATGATGATCTTTGAAAGAAGGTTATAGATGAAGAGATTGAGTCTCTTCAGAAGAATGTTACTTGGAGATTGGTAAAACTTCCTAGCTATAGTCAAGAAACTTATTGAGTGCAAATGGGTGTTAAGAAGAAGTGATCTCATGGAGCTGATGTGCAGTATAAGACTAGGTTGGTAGAAAAAGACTCTATGTAGTGGGAAGGGATTGATTATAATGAAGTGTTCTCCCCAGTGGTTAAGCATCCCTTGATCTATATTCACTTTGCACTTGTAGCACATTATGGTTTAATTTTGGAGCAACTCAATCAAGTCGTTGCACAAGTAATTGGTATTATGAGCAAGTTCATACATGATCCAGGAAAGAGTCATTGGTAAGCTGCAAAGATTATCCTAAGGCATTCGAAGGGTACAATTGATATAGGCTTAGGGTTTGAGAGGCATGCATCTGCTGTTGATTTGTGTGTAGGCTACACTAACTCAGATTACATTGATGATATTGATAGGCCTTGGTGTACAACTAGTTACTTATTTATATTAGTAGGAGGTCTAGTAAGTTGGAGATCAATTCTTCAGTTTATTAT
This sequence comes from Dendrobium huoshanense, assembly GCA_016618105.1. Taxonomy (NCBI): domain Eukaryota; kingdom Viridiplantae; phylum Streptophyta; class Magnoliopsida; order Asparagales; family Orchidaceae; genus Dendrobium; species Dendrobium huoshanense. Next base: position 54,019,704 of record CM028360.1, on the reverse strand, counting down.
TGCTTTGTCTATTACGGAGGTTAAGTACATGACAGTCACGGATGTGATGAAGGAAGTAATATGGATGCAAGGTTTAATGGATAATTTAAAAGTTGATCAAAAGTCTCTGACGGTATTTTTTGACAGTTACAGTATGATATTTTTTGCTGCAAATATAGTTCATCGATCATGCTCGTACCAAGAACATTGATGTAACATACAATTTTTTTCGGGACTTGATTGTTGAAGGCTATATCTAGTTGAAGAAGATAGATACCAAGGATAATCCAACATACATGCTCACAAAGGTACTGTCAGTTTAGAAGTTCATCTACTATAGAAGTTTGATGAACATTCTGGCTCATGACTGATTGTCTACTTGTTTTAAAGAACTACGCTCGGCTTAATCCCTTGGGAGGGGATACATAGGTAACTTTCTGGGTGCAGCCATTTTGATATTGGAGTTTGGTTTTTCATCTTTCATTTTCTGAAGTGGAAGATGAGATGGAGATTATTGATTTGAGAATCTTTTCAAATAGTGGAGAGCATTGATTTGGAAATAATTTAGTGACTAATTAGTGGTTTGATTAGGAGATTATATTATTACATTAAATGGAAAAATTGAATTATGCACTAATTAGGGAATCTGATTATTACGTAAATTGGGAGATTTAATTAGCATGATTGAGAGACCTAATTGACATGATTAAATTTTGTCATATTATATCATTAATTGGAGTTTTTTTGTAGCTTTGTTTCAAATCTATAAATAGTGGTTTAAGGGTTGTTGTAAGGAAGGAGAGAGAGAGCCAAATTGTAATCATATTATTCTTAAATATAGTGAAATCATCATCCTCTCCTAGTAGACGTAGGCATCTTTGTCGAATCGTGAAAATTGATGTGTTCTTTGTGGTGATTGTGCTTTGATTCTGATTATCTTTCCGCTATATTTTCACAACAATATGATTAGCATGAATGATGAAATCATCACTGGCCAAAAAATATATGAAACTAACTAAATTAAATTAGTTCATGACCATTAATCCTTTTCTAAATTTCTCTTTAATCTAGTTTATCTTTTGAGGCGCAAATTTTGAGTCATTCATGTATTGACACCGGACAAGAAGGGGATTCGACAACTTCTCGTCGACGATCCGGTGATCAAAGCCTAGCACAACTCCAAGAATGCCTTCTTGGAAAGAAACCACCACATGAATACTCTTCAGGATACATAAATAGAAGCCAAACTAAACTCAAATCTTATTCATCTCCTCATTACAAGACAACAACTCTTATTGATAGAATATGTAGGCTACTTAAAAGGCAATAGGCTTAAAGAAAATATAAAAGCCAAGCTATCTAATTATATATGTGGCTAATACATGGATTGAAGTTTATGACAAAAGAACTTAGCAATAGCACCGTCGTCATTCTACCAGGGTAGGAGGACCTTCTTGCTCTTAGTGAGATGAGATGTTGGCAAAAATAAGGAGACGAATTTGGTTGGCTGAATAGAGATGGATAGGTCCACCCAGCATCAAATCTTATTCATCTACTCATTTCAAGACAACAACCCTTATTTATAGAATATGTAGGCAACTTAAAAGGCAATATGCATGCCTAAAGAAAATATAAAAGCCAAATTATCTAATTATGTGGCAAATGAATGGATTTAGGTTTATGACAAAAGAACCTAACAATAGCACTGACATCATGTATAAGCGGTATTGTTAAATATAAAATTTTTTTCTAGAAAAAAAAATTATTTTGTTGTCATACATTGATGTGTTTTTTATTTGACTATTTATATTTTTTTGAATTATAAAATATAAACATAATGATCGATAGAAATGAGATCATATACGATGAATATCTTTCTTAAAGTGTGAAACTTGGAGTCTGCCAATAGGTGGAAAGGGCCAAAGGTTGGTCATTGAAGTTTCCGCATGATTTAGATATACCCTAAACTAATCATAAATAGCTTACAAGACGCTCACTGTATCTCCCATTCGATGATCTAAGAGGAATTTTGTCGCATTTCATAAATGCGCATTGCGCATTCAATGGAAAATCTGTAATCAATCGACCATCTCGCTCTATATAATGAGGCAGAGCTCACAGTATTTTTATCGTAGAAAAAATCATTACTGAGAGCAAGCTAGCCAGCCATGTCGATCAGTACTTTCTTCTCCATTGTAGCAGTCGGATTTCTTCTTAACTTCATCGCTGTAGAATCCGTTGGTGTCTGCTATGGTCGGAGAGGAAATAATCTCCCTCCGCCAAATGAAGTCGTCGACCTCTACAAATCCAACGGGATAGGAGGCATTCGACTCTACGATACCAACCACGATATCCTCCAAGAGCTCAGAGGCTCTAACATTCCGGTGATCCTCGACGTCGTCGATTCTGATCTCTCAGCGATTGCAGCTAATCCCTCCGCCGCCACCGGATGGGTTCAAAATAATATTCAAGCTTTCGCCCAAGACGTGAACTTTCGTTACATAGCTGTCGGCAACGAGCTTATCCCCGGCCCTAATCCGGAGATCGTCCTCCCTGCAATGAATAATATACAAAACGCCTTGCAGGCTGCCGGACTGCAAGGCAGGATAAAGGTCTCAACTTCGGTATCCACCGGCGTCTTCGGCACGTCCTACCCTCCCTCCGCCGGCGTTTTCTCCTCCGACGTCCACGACACTCTGCAACCCATCGTCTCCTTCCTCGCCAGCAACGGTGCCCCCCTCCTCGCTAATGTTTATCCTTACTTCAGTTACCTCGGAAACCCCAACATCAACCTCAACTACGCACTCTTCACTTCGCCGGGGACGGTGGTCACCGACGGGCCGTTGCAGTATCAGAATCTGTTTGATGCGATGGTGGACGCATTTTTCTCGGCGCTGGAGAAGATGGGTGGTGGCAATGTCAACCTGGTGGTGTCGGAGACCGGCTGGCCGTCGGATGGTGGCGATGTGGCCACACAACAGAACGCGCAGACTTATCTGTCAAATCTAATAAACCATGTGAATCAAGGAACGCCCAAGAAGCCGGGAGTTAACATTGAGACCTACATATTCGCCATTTTTGATGAGAACATGAAGCAGCCAGGAGGAACAGAGAATCATTATGGGTTGTTTAATGCCGACAAGAGCCCAAAATATTCTCTCCACTTCTGATTACGCAGAAGCAGAAGGGTGGTTCGGCCATTTGCCTGCCTGAATAAATTTGCTGTCAAGAAGAAAGCTTGTTGTATGGGAGAAAAATAAAAGGAAAAAAAAATAAAGGTTTAATTATTTTCTAAATAATATTAATTAATGTTTATTTAAAAAATTATATAAACAATATGTTAATTAATGCCAAGAAGAGAGAACCTCACTGCCTAAATACTGAAGCAAAACAGAATATTCAGTAAAGACTTATTCTTCAGAAATATTAACAAATAATATAGGCAGGATGACTTCCATTATATTATATAAGGAAAATTTACATACATAATATACAACTTTATAACATCCTATTTAAAATATCTAACACTTAAAACTTTAATATTACAGGCATACCACCCTATATTATTTTAATATCAAATATACCACTTATATTTCTTTCCTACCACTCATATATTTCATTTCTACCACTCATATTTGATTTGAAAATGAACTATGAGTGGTATGTATGTAATATTAAAATTTAAATGTTAAATATGTAAATATAGTAGTATAAGATGGTATGCATGTAAATCTCCCATTATATAATAATAGGTCCATAGCTGTGTTAGGGGTGTCAATTCGGGTCAACGGGTCGGGTTCGGGTCGAACCCGTAACTGAACCGGCACTATTCGGGTCAACCCTAACCCGACGCATTTTTAAAAACTGGTCAGGTTCTCGACCCGGACCTGAATCGATGACCCAGGATTGACCCAAAATTACTAGTTTTCGGGTCAATCTTCAATTTATGGGTAAAAAAACTGGTCAATCTCGAGTTTCCAAGTCAAATACGAGTTTTCGTGTCAATTACGGGTTGTTGGATCAACCCGAACCCAACCCGGTTTTTAAAATGGGTTGATTTGTTGAACCCGTACCCAACCTGTTTCGGGTTTGGGTTGACCCTAACCTGGATTTTTTCGGGTCGGATTCGAGTTGTGTTTCGGGTCGTGTCAAAAATTGACACACCTAGCCGTGTAGTTCAGACATCTGCAGGCATATTGGTCTGTGGGCTCCGAAAATTCGGCCCCGGCCTCCGCTCGCTTTTCTTATTCGGCGAGGGAGTTTTAACGAACTAAGTTCCGAGGTAAATTTTGGAAGGCAGATGGGTTTGTAGATAAGACACTACCCAGAGATTTCGCCCTCATTTTATGAGGACTTTATGATCTGAGTTCTGGTTTCCTATAGGCGCAAGCCCTTATAGTTAATTACCCCTCCCGATCACGAGAGAGAACTTTCGATTAAGGCTAGTCGTCAATCAGATACGTAGAATATACGTGTTATCTGGCATATAGTAGCAGCAATGAATTTTGATATTGGATTTTGAGTTTAGATTTGGGAATTTGAAAAGATTTGAAAAGTTTGATATTTAAAATAGGAAATTTCACCATCTAGCACTTAAAGCGGATGGTGAGGGAATGGATGATGGACCCGATCAAGATCCCATGGTTCCGTCGTCCCGGGCCATCGTGGTCCCTGGTCTGCTTAGTCAGAGGAGGTAGTCGACCCAACCTGACAGAAGGATCCTTGTCGGCAGCCATGGGTTGCTTCGTCCAAGGGAACCTTGTAGACCGGGGTTGAATGTTTGTCTAAGGGGACAAATTTGAATCCACCTTAGCTAACAGAGGGCTTTGTGCCCTATCAATCGTACCCTATTGATTCATATCTCAAGGATTTAACGCCATTAAGGAGCGTATTGGCTCTGGCCATAACCGCTATCTGTGGTGCCATTTGGCGGCAAAACCACTCGGTTCAGAGGGCCCCGGGTCATAACCGTTTACCTGCAGTACCATTTGGCGGCGAAACTGCCGGTTAGAGGACACGTACCACGTCCTTACTGGCAAAAGATTGTTTGAGAATGGATCATAGTGATATTTTCGACTAGGCATTTCGCTCTTTGTGAGCTGAAGTCGATTTTAATTTGTCCACCTCGACAAACTATTGCGGAGGGGGGATGATTTTGCTTTAAGTTTTTGATGGATTTATTTCAATTTTAAATATTTTTGGATTTTTGTATATTTTTGGGATTTTGGGTTTTTGAGATCTTTTGGATTTTGGATTTTTATGGGTATTTTGGGTGGAGCTTTGAATTATTTGAAATGAACTTTTTTGGGAGATATTTGAAAATATTTGTGAACCCCTCCGGTTGAGATCTTCGTCCAACACGGCCATCATCGGGGTGTTCGGGGGTCATTTCTTTTTATGGATTGAACCTTTTCAACTCTGTCGGGCTGTCGATAGAGGATCGGGTTTTGTAGGCTTCGTGCCCTTGTGAGTGAATTCATACTGTTATAGTCCTTTAATGCCTATATGAATGTATTAAAACAAATATGACGGTTGCCACAACCGTATATTTGTTTGTTGGTTCGAACCCTGTCAACTTCTATTCACCCGTATAGAAGGATCGATTTCGAATCTGAATTCACTTGTCAACCCGCGCAGCATCCCTAGGCGTCACGTGTGTACCAATAACACGCTCGCCGGGGCCCATGCGGGTTTGGATTATAATTACCCCTTTGTGTACCTATGTGTATACAAACTACGGTGCACTTGTGCGGGGGTACTTTGAAAGTATTCGTAGTCGCCTTCTGTCTACTTGTACGGAGGTTGCAAATCCGGTGGCGTGGCGTAGCAGCTTCTGGATTGAATTATTCGCTGCTTCGTACAGGTAGACTGTAGTGCACTATTTGTTGATTTTCGTAGGCGGATCATAGTGCACTAACTAATCTCCTGCCTTATGGTTGTAAGGACTTGCACTTGTTGAAGATCTTATATATTTGCTTGAGCATAGCACTTGTCATATTCTTCATGCGTTGTGATTTTTGGTCTTTTCAATACATCCGCTACTGCTGCATCTTGGTAGGTAGATGTATTCCTTCATAGATTGAAATTGACTTCAGGATATTGCATTTACTGAAGTCTTTTTGCATCTACCCATAGATGATGTATTATACATACATCCGTATTTGTAAAGAGAATGTATGTATTGCAGATCTTTTTTTTTTGTATTTGCTCGTGGATGGAACTTTTATGTATCTAACAAGTCTCCTACGATGATTCATAGGATTTCACATTTTCTACCAACCCCTTCATGCATATTTATTGGTAGGTTATTTTATCCACTTGCATATTGGTTGCATGATCAACATAAATTTGCACACCAACAATCATCATTGGTAGGAAATTTAACTGCCAGGGATTTTGTATAATTCATTTGCAACCAAACTATACATTCCCTCTGATTTTCTTTGCTTGTTGAGTTCAATGTATAGATTCATAGTTCTCACTTACATTTGAACCACAAGGTATTACTACATCCACTTTGGTGAGTCGTAACCTCTTGTAGGCGGTAGAAGCATTCGTTCTTCCCTCTGTTATAGTGAACTGTATGAATACCCCACACTTGCTGCATGCCTCTTGTAGATTTGTTCAAGCCAAACAATTTTGTATGAACCTTTAATGTGGATGGCATTTTCAACATACCTTTTACATCAATTGTTTGAAATTGTGTTTCAACATAAGTTTCCTATTCATATGAATGGATGATATCTTATATATCAATTGATTCATGAATCTCACATAATCAATTATGAAAGAAATGTCTCACATATGAATTACAATATTCATTAAAGTAGCCTTGTGTATCTATTTGCAATTTAGATTACACATTCTTATTAACCAAAGATGGCATTTGAGTTCATATCCAAGTTCAAGCTTCTTTATACTTGTTTGAACTTGAGTCCACAAGTCTTCTATTTATCACAATGGTGAGCTCATGTTCAAGTTCATTTACCCTTTCATGGTTTGATTTTGAGTTCAGGCTCTTTATTGTTTATGTTAAGTTAGAATGAATTTCAATGTGAGTTTAGGCTCATTCATCTTTTTTGAGTTTAAAACACAAGTTTAAGTCCAAAACATGTTCAAATAAAGTTCAAGCTCAATATGAGCCTCTTCTGTTTGTCAAGTCCCCTGCTGTCCATATGTGTTCAATTTTGAGTTCAAATAGGTCCTTTCCATTGAGTTCAAGTTCCACTGTCATTTCTTTGATGTTCATTTGATTAAGCTTGAATTTAAGCTTGATTTCGTCTCAAGTTGTGCCCAGATTAAGTTCATTTAATGTTTCAATTAATATCCAAATGATGCCCAAGTCTTGCTAATTTAATGTTCAAATCAGGTCCGAGTGCAAGTTCATTTGAGTGTCAAAATGAGTTCCATGTTGTCCAAAAGATTGAAAGTTCGAGCTCTCCAAAATTTGTCCAAGTACTTGGTTTCAATGGAAATTTTGGCAGCCTCCCGGCGTCTCCCCCGTTTAGGGGAAAACTACGGAAAAACTGGGCCTCCCGCCACGCTAGAGAAAAGCGTGTACGGTAGATGCCCTCGTACGAGGACACCGTGGCCGTGTAAAATCTTTATCCCCACCACGCCAGAGAAAGGCGTGTATGGGTCTTCGGTACCTGTTACAAAAGAGAAGCAGTTGTTTCCCCGCGAGCGGGTACTTATGACAAAAAAGCAGTTGTTTCCCCGCGAGCGGGTACTTATGAATATCCCAGTCTCGTCGTAGGCGTCGCACCGGGTTCCCATCCCACCACGCTAGAGAAAAGCGTGTATAGGCGGTTTTCCGGTGCGCCACGAATGACGAGAGTAAGATTTGGAACCGAATGACTCTCGCCTACCTTGTCGTGGGTGTCGCGCCGGTTGCCCCTCCCACCACGCTAGAGAAAAGCGTGTATAGGCAGACCACCGACTCGACACTCATGCCGAGGTAGGGGAGAGAGAAACGGTTCAAAAAATCTTCTTCTTTTTTTTTTTTTTGGCAAGCTTTCTCCTTCCTTTTTTTTTGGTAACTCTTTTCTCTCTTTTTTTTTTTTTTTTTTGCTTTCTCTTTCTTTTTTCTTTTTTTTTTTTAAACTCTTTTCTCTCTTTTTTTTTTTGGCTTGCTTGCTTTTTTTTTTTTTTTTTTTTTTTTTGCCAAGCTTTCTCTCATTCTTTATATATATATATATATATATATATATATATATATATATATATATATAATATATATATATATTA